>SJXQ01000260.1:0-392182 GCA_006408695.1 Aepyceros melampus
ACAGTCAAAGGCTTTGGCATAGTCAATAAAGCAGTAATAGATGTTTTTCTGGAACTCTCTTGCTTTTTCCATTATCCAGTGGATGTTGGCATGTTGGATATTGAGTAAAAGTTAGCTGATTTTTATTTTGGAATTATTATTATTTTTTAGTCTTAAGATATTGCATCTTGATTAGAATTGTTACTATGTGGTTAGCTCAGTTTTATTTTAGAAGTATTTTAGAATTATTTTCTGTGAAAGTTTAAGCCATATTTTTTGCCAAACAGAATTCAGGTATAGTGGGAACCTGAGTTCTTAAGATTTGATGGTTCCTTCCAGGTGATTAATTCCATGCACTGGATCTTCTGCATTGATAAACCTCATGAAAATACTATAGTTGGTTGAAGATCTGACTTCATGCTCCATCCTGCATTTTACCTTTGTATCAGACTAAATTAGTAAGTGGGTCCATATATAAAGACAGTTAATCAACTATGAATTCATATTTTTATTTCTCTCTTAAAATTTATTATATATGTGTCATTTTGTTAGTAGTATCTTTTATTCTTTTTTAAAAAATAGAATATTCAAAGGTAGGTGAAAATAAATTTTGACTATAGAAAAAAAACTGAGGGACATCAGACCAAGGGGAGAAAAAAGAAAAGCTCTTCTTGTTCTTAAATCCACTTGGATTAACTGTGAGGATAGAGAGTAACCTCTCCTCAGTGTTCTCTGGAGACCTAAATGGGAAGGAAATCCAGGAACAAAGGGGTGTATATACACACATATAGTTGATTCACTTTGTGGTACACTAGAAACTAACACAACATTGTAAAGCAACTATACTCCAATAAAAATTAATTAAAAAAAACTATGATGTGCATTTGCTACTGGCTCCTAGGATAGTAGGAAAGCAAGAATAAAACAAGAATGGCGGGATCAACTGCTTAGGAATTTGAAACCACAGGATATTGTAGTCCTTTGGGATTCTAAATATTCAGGCATCTGTTAGGTAGCAGTTCAGCTAAACATGGATCATCAAAGGAATATCAAAATTATGTTGAGGGCAAGTTTATAATCCATAAAAAGGAAAATCAGTCACTGGGGACGTTATCCTGGAAGAATGTAACTATTATAACTGTGCTACTCAGTAGAAGTTCTTGGAAAAAAATATTTCCAGAAATTTAACTCCTTCACCTCTTCTTCCCAACCTTGCCTTGCCAAGTAGAATACCAACTGGAGGGGAATAGTCTGGCTTGAGAAAATCAAGTTGGAATGCATATGTGAAAAAAACATTCATCATTAGGTACTAATGGACTATCACAAATGATGTATAATTTAGGACAGTTACTTCAATTATTTTCTATCTACATTTTATAGGGAAAGTAATTCTACGTTCTATCTACATTTTATAGAGAAAGTAAGTCTTTCAAAATATTTTCTTTCCTTAAATTATCATTTAAGTCATAGATTTCTAGAGAACAAATTAAAATGGGAAGCCTAATCTTTAAAGGAAGATGTAATATAGAATGGAATTCCAAATAAGGAAAGCTTAAAATGGGGTGGAATCTCACACTAACATCACTCTGTAGTCTCAGTAACTTTAAGAGTTACTGAGACTCCTTCTTTCATTCAACAAATACTTGCTAAATAAGAACTATGTGCTAGGTTTTAAGACTATATTACCTAAGAAAAAATGAGCAAAAATTCCTGTTTCTATGGATCCTCCCTCGTTATAAGAAGGAAAGTGTTTAGAATTACAAGCTTGACAGAGGGAGGAGTCTGCCAGGAAAGGGTGACGTGAAGAGTATATCATATTCATTCACTACCCCTTTCCTCGTTAATGGTAGCTATCTTCTCAGCAAAATACTTTTTGGACTATATTATATTTATTTTGTCTTTGCCCTTATTGCTTTTCACCAAATAATGAACCAGCATGAACCTTTACACACTTGATAAAGTGGGAAAAACTGGAAAATACGTACACCTACTTTATATTTGCTCACTTGTGTGTTTTTATGGTCGCTGATCCTTTTTCCCTATACTGCTGGTGGGTCCACAAATCCAGGAGAGTTTAGAGAAACCAAATACATGCTGAGGATACTTGGGTGAAAGATTAGGTGAAAGAGAAAAAGTCAGTTAAAAGCTCTTTTACAAAATGCATCATGAATCAAAATTTGAATTTATTCTACCACCAAGATTCTTGTCAATAACACATGGAAACCTCTCTCTCTCTCTTAGATATCTCTGCATTGACCAATTTGAGCTCCCAATTTATAGAGCCCCTTGAAAAATTTCCTCACAAATCAGAGAAATGACTTCTCTGTTGGAAGCCCAAATATGGCTCTGATGCATAGCTGATTTACCTGTAGATGATAAATTACAGCCTTCGTGTTATTGCCATTTAAGACTTTTTCACCTTTAGTTGCTATTGCACATGAGTTGGGTATCATTGCTGTCCTTTGATTCCTTTCTCCTGTTGGTACCTTTACCTCCTGATCATTTTATTGCTCACTGACAGCTCTATTAGCTGTTCCTCAAATTAATCAATTCTGAGAGTTGTATGATTTAGTTTGGTGTGGGGAGGAAGTTAAAAACATTTGCTGACATAGGTTTGGGGGCCTATCTGTAATTTTGACGTTGGGGACTTGCAACAAATTTGGCACAGGTAAAAGACGTTAAAGCTCTAACCCTTCTGAAAATTCCCAGGGCTTATTTTAATGGGTTAGGCATAGTCTTACCATATAGCTCAGTTGGAGCCTTCATATTTACTTTTACAGCTCACCTCTTTAAGAGAGAATGTTCACAATGGAAAACAGCAGCAAGAGTTAGAAGACTTTAAAAAGGAAGCTGTTAATGCAGCAGTAAAACTTGGCCAGGTAAATTTTTTTCTCTCTTATCGGGTTTCAATAATCTTTAGTATTATGATTTATCCAAAACAGACTAGCATTGAATCCAAGCTTTCAGTTTTTCAGAAATTATGACATGCTTGTCTAAGCTCTATTTTAACTTGAATAACTGTACTCTGGCTTGAATGTCAATAATTCTTTTATTAACATTTTTAGAATAAGAATATCAAAAGTAAATACTTGAGCTATATCATTAGTTAGGTTTTCTAAAGATTTACTGAACTTAAAATTAATTAAACCTCTTTAATAGCTCCATAAGTATAGAAACATGAGCTCTTATATTTATGTATTTTTCTTTAAAAGAAAACTTTATTATGAAAATTTTCAAACACAACCAAAAATAGAATGTACAATAAACCCCGTGTATCACCTGGCTTAAACAACCATCAGTCTTTTGCCATTCATGTTTATGTTTTTAATAATCATGATTACTAGATATCCACAAGAAGAATCTTCATGTGCTAACTTTTTAAATGCTAGTAAGATTCCTTAGTTTGTAAAAAAATGTAATTTGGGATGAATTTCATTTTTAAAAGTAGAATATGAATTGTAGGATACCAACCCAGATATGTTATGTTGGCTGAATTTTAAAAAGTAGTTCCTATTTCTGCTTTCATAGCTATTATTTAAAATATTGGTGGAGTATGAAGTTTTGTTTTCTAAATGTCAGCTGTTCCTTTCTTTATTCCTGGTTCAAAGCCAGCATTGTCAGAAAGGAGACAAGCTGGCAACTAGCCTAAATACCAGTGGGAAGGCATCGTCTCTTTTGGACTTATATTCTTAAATACCACCTTAAAAATCTGTAGATAATTAGTGCTGCAATCTTGAAAATATTAATTAAGAAAAGAGCTAATAATTACTATGCTTGAAACTGAAAGTGATATAATTAGACTTAACTGTGAGGTTTTTATTTGAAATTGATTAAGACCTTCAATGAATTACTTGGCGAAGAATGATTTCCCATTTCTATTAAGTCTTTACTGGTTAATAAAATATCAACAGGCCCAGAAGTCTGTTTACTTATAGATTTTTTTTGTCTAATTCTATCTCATTTTAATTATTTATGGGTAAAATATTTTGTTTATGATGATGAAACATAGCAGAGCTGGTCAAATGTGGTTGACAAAAAGTGGATACATTCAATTATGCTCTCAAAAAGAGCTCTAAACATACAGACTTTTCTTTACTGACATCATATTTTCTACAAATCAACTTTAAGTTTTTCTCAAATCTTTGTCCATGCATGTTAAATAATGCTTTGAGGGTTTCCTCCCCCGTCTCATAACAAAGAAATGGTGAATTAGAAAAAGAGCTCAAGCTGAATGATGCCATTTTGAATGGCTCAGTGTTGACAGGTGGGTGATGGTTTAGGAGGGTTGGCTGCAGACAGTACCCTTGCTTGGTGGATGAACAGAGATCCCTGTGAAATACACCACCCTGCTCTGCCTTCAGAGAACGTAACCACATCAGTCAGCCCCTGTTGCCTGAACCTATGAGGTCATCGTTATTACTTCATTTTTTATTCCTATATAATCCAGGCTGAACTTCAGAAGCTTTTCTGCTTTTCCCATCACAAGTTACCACTCTGAAATATGGAAATAATCTGAGAGATCTTTTATGAAACATATATGCTTCTATTTGTTCTAAGTATGCAGTTGAAGCAACAGACTCATTTTCTGAGCAAAAGAGCCACCAAATTTAATTCAGCCTCAGGTGAATGAAATATCGTCTTTCCATAAAAATAATCCTCTGGGTAAAGAAGACAGATACATAATGCTAATGGAACAAGGATGGGAAAAGAAAGACGGGGTTTGGTGAGAATGAAAAAAGTTTGAAAGAAAACAATTCCTGAACTAATGAAAAAGCGCCAGAGATTGTTAATGTCACTAATGCACACAAATTATTTTAAAAAATAGTGAATTTCTACACCTTTTAAAAATGGTTAGAAATATGGGCTCTGAAGTTTGGATCTGGATACAAATCCCAACACCAACTCCTGTGAGCTATAATATCTCGACCTTGCTTCCATCCATGGCAGGGATTAGCAATTCTTTCTTTTTTTCTTTGTAGCTTTTCTTCTTTGTTCTAGCTTTTTGCAGAATTTCTAAGGATGTGGGTTGCTGTCTCAAATGACACATACTTTCTTTGCTCAGTTGTCATCTCCTTTTTTATTTTCTTATTCTAATTAAAAATTTTTTAATTTTTAATTAATTTTTATTAGAGTACAGTTGATTTACAATGCTCTTTTAGCTCCTGTTGTATAGCAAAGTGAATCAGTTATACATATAAGTACATCTAATTTTGGGGGGTTCTTTTCCCATATAGTTCATTACAGAGGATTGAGTAGAGTTCTCTGTGCTATATGGTAGGTTCTTATTAGTTATTTATTTTATATATATTGATAGTAGTGTGTATACATCAAACCAAATCTCCCAACTTCCTGCTTTCCTCCTTTCTCCCTTAGTAACCATAAATTTTTTCCTACATCTCTGACTGTTTTGTAAATAAGTTCAGTTGTGCCATTTTTCTTAGATTCCACATATAAGCAGTATTATATGATGTTAATCTTTCTCTTACTCTGGGGCTTCCCTGGTGGCTCAAATAGTAAAGAATCCGCCTGCAGTGCATGAGACCAGGGTCAGGAAGATCCCCTGGAGAAGGGAATGGCTACCCACTCCAGTATTCTTGCCTGGAGAATCCCATGGACAGGGGAGCCTGGCGGGCTACAGTCCACGGGGGTCCCAAAGAGTTCGACATGAGGGAGCAACTAAGCACGCACATATTACTTACTTCACTTAGTTTGACAATCTTTGAGTTCGTTCATGTCATTGCAAATAGCATTATTTCATTGTTTTTTACTGCTGTAAAAAAGATGTGGTACATGAATACTGTTTTATATCCTTATTCATTTATCCTTTGATGGACATTTAGGTTGCTTCCATGTCCTGCTTTGTAAATAGTATTGCCATGAACATTGGGGTGCACGTGTCATTTAGCATCATATTTTTCTATGGATATATGCCCAGGAGTGGAATTGCAGGGTCATATGGTAGCTCTATTTTTAATTTTTTAAAGACCCTCCATATTGTTCCCCATAATGGCTGTATACATTCCCACCAAGAGTATAGTTGGATTCCCTTTTCTCCACACCCTCTCTAGCATTTATTGTTTGTAGATTTTTAAATTATGGCCATTCTGACCAATGTGAGGTGATATTTTGTATGGTTTTGATTTGCATTTCTCTCATAATTGGTGATATTGAGCATCTTCTCATGTAATTCTTTTTATTGTGGTATAATTGATGTTACATTAGCTTCAGGTATCCAACATAATTGTTCAATATATGTATACATTCTGAAAGGATTACCATAAGTCTAGTTAACATCCATCACCACACATAATTATATCTATATTATCTGTGATAAGAACTTTTAAAATCTACTTTTAACAGCTTTTGAATATATAATACAGTATTATTAACTATATTCACCATGCTGTATGAAATTGGCAAAAATCTTCTTTGAAGGGCCAGATAGTGCATACTTTAGGCTTTGCAGGCAACACTGTCTTTCATAGATACTCAACTCCGCTGCTTTATGAAAGCAGCCATAAAATAGATATTACATAAATGAATGAGCATCATGTGTTCCAATAAAGCCTTGTTTATGACTATGGAAATTTGATTGTCATATGATTTTTATGTGTGACAAAATATTCTTTTGAATTTCTTTTCACTATTCAAAACTAACACCAAATTTAGTTTGTGGAGCAAACAAGAGGAAGCCCAGGTGCTTGGATTTAGCTTGTGGGCCATAGTTTTCTGAAACCTGACCTTTGACCGTGGTTTTTTCAAAGTGTTGCACAGATACCAGCAGTACTAGCATTTCTTGGAATCTTCTTCAAAATGCAAATTCTCAGGTTTTCCCCTAGACCTCCTGAATCAGAAAGTCTTGGGTGGATACAGCGAGTGTTAGAACAAACATGCTAGGTGACTCATGCAGGATTAAGTCTGAGAACCACTGAGCTACTGATAATGCGCTTCTTAACTGCTCTGAGTTCTTGTGCAAATTAGTAAGATACAACTGAGAGTGCTTAGCAGGGTGCTGACCACCTCAGTAGTGCTAAACACCTGTTTGCTGTTGTAATTAAGGTTGAAGAAATTTGGTTTTGATTTTGATCATATGTTTTCTTTTTTAAAAGGTGACTATGTCCAGTCACCTGTGCAAGAATTCCAAAAGCAAATAATGTGAAAGAAAATAAGAGCAGATAATTCCAATCTTCTTTGATTAAACTTTGATTAAACATGAGGATTAAGAAATTCAACTCTTGACAATGTGATAGACAATGATTTTCTTGGGAAAACAGAATTCCTTTATTGTTACTATTGTACTTCTTTTGACTTGTTAGTTATTAGAAAATGATAGAAACAAAGTGTGTAGTGTGACAAATCTTATAGCTGAAGGAATTCTTGCTAAAGAAGCAAATTATGAATTTATATTTAATAGGACAAAACACCTACTACACAGTACTCCACAAATGTGTGAGCACAAGGAATACCCCTGGCTATTTCCACCTGGTTTGTGATAGTTATGCTGACTGACCCAACATAGGCTCAGGTTCAGATAGGTTTGAATAGTAGAAAGGCAAAGGCAACATTAATATTATCTCACAAAATAATTCATGTTTGTCTTGTATAGACCTAATGTCATGGAAACCTACTTTTTTAGGGATGCCTCCATTATTATGAACTGTGTGCTTTGAAACATAAATGAAGATAAAAGAAGACAGTACTTACAGAAAAAGACCATTTACAGTTTCCTTGACTTTGAGCTTAGTACTGGCTGTAAAATTTTCTAAATAATTGCAGGTGAACAAAAAACATAATGAAGTTACAAACTGCCATTTTCATGAATATGGACTTTATAGCAAGCCATACCTAACACAGTAGAGGGAAGAAAGGGAGGTTCTGCCTTTCTCACAATTACCTGGATAATTTTTTTTTTAGACTAAGATTTTTCTATTATTTATCTGGATAGCTATGACTGTGTGTGTAGGTTTGTCTAAATGTTCCACACAAAGCAACCTGAATTTTTATTTTGCTTTTATATGCACCTATTTTATTGCAAATAGTCACAAAATTTCTTGGGTAATAGTTGGCCTCTTAATGTTCTCATCATGACAGTGAATCTACAAAAGCAGATGAAATCCTTCTGTAAACTCAAGTGAACTAGAAATTTTTAAAAAAAAGAAAAAAAAATGCTTGGCAAGTCTCCGGAACAGAAATGCTTTGTTAAAAGTTTTCCTGTGTTTTGGTATTTTAATAAAGACCACATGATATGAGGCCTATTTCTTGGTTATGATACTTAACTCTGGTTGCCATTTCTGTGAGAGTTTACCATATAAAGGTCAGACTTTTATCCTTTTAGCCATGATTTGTTAGAAAAACAGCAGGAGCGATGTCACAGCATGCCTCTTTGCAGCATTTTGATGCATTTAGATGAATATTTCTGATCAAGAGAATACTAGAGTTCATTTTTGTGTATTATGTAACATTTGACACTGTAGTATGTTTCTTTATTAGGTAAACTATTAGTTATATCTGCAAAAATAGCCCCAAAGGGAGAATTTCTAGAAAATGTTAAGACTTTCTTGGTTCAGAGTGAACATTAAATAGTAACAGCTATGAAGGAGTTACCAGTTTGGTTTAACCCCAAATAAAATAAACAGCTACAATCCAGATGTATTCCACTTTCCTATCTGTAAGTTTCCTATGGTCACCCTCGACTTTCTCATCTAAATCAACTGTCTTGAAATCTACTGTGAGAAGCCCAGAATCTTCCCTATTTGGGTTTGTTTTTTTTTTTTTTCCCCCTAGGGTGTGCATGCTTCTCTGGGGATGCTCTTCCATAACTTTTATATACTTTTGCTTTCTCCTGACCACGCGCATTCATTCCTGGGGGTGCTCCCTGCCTGTGCTGGCCTAGTGGGAGATCTGGTCCCTCTTCCTGTAGGCCAACAAAGTACTGGTAAACTGAGGCTCACCTGAGTGGCAGCCTTTTACTGCAGACTTGAAGGTTGCAGAAAGTAATCACAGGTCCAGAAACACTTCAACTTAGATGTCAAGTACAGGCATCAATGTTCCCAGTAATATGTCAGCCATCCCCTTCCATCAGTTTTTCCATGATCATGTGTCTATATGCGCCAGCCTCCAGGTATGTGCCAGGAGCCCTCTGACTTTTGTTCCTAGTTCTTCCTGGTAGCTCCTTTTTCTCCTCAGTCCCAGGCCCTCTAAGCTGCCTGCAGCAAAGCCAACATTTTGTCTCTTTACTGCTCAGAGTAACAGTACAGGTTTGTCTTTTTTGTCACACCATCCATCCAGCCCAGACCATCCAGGTCATGGACCTGAACTTTCTCAAGGGAAAGAAACCGCTTATATTGTGAAAATGTTTTCTCAAAAGAAGAGCCATCACCTTGGGGAATGAATTATGCCACTTTTCTGGAAGGCAGACTCAACCGAAGTCCATTTTCACTTCTCGTAGCAATTGCTTCTCCCTCAGGTGTGCACGGTTTCTGTCCATGCAAACTGTGCACTCTCACAGGTAGGTTATTTTTACCCTCTTGGATATATGCTTCATACTGCAGCCAGCCGATCTTTATAAAGGGGTGATCTGACCATGCCATCCTTTTGGATATATATATAAGCGACATCTCACTACTCACAAGACCAAGTTTGCAATCCATAAAGACCCTAGAGAGCTCTAGGATTCTGGCCCCACTCTGCCCTGGCCTCCACCTGCTTTGACTTGTCTGATTCTCCTTTGTCCTCGTCTTCTCTTTCTGAAGGTGCTGGCCTTTTGGCTTCTGAAACGGGGTATGCTCCTTCCCACCACTGGCCCTGTGTGTTTATTGTTCCCTCTGCCCAGAAGTCCCTTCCCTTTACCTAGTTATTTCTTAATTATCATTCACATCTCGACTTAAGTATTGCTCCCTAAGTTTTCTCCGCTCCATGGCTAAGTGTAGGGCTCCTGACTGTACCCTCTCAGCAGTCTGAAATTCTCTTTTGTAGCATTAATCAAAACCATAATTCATTCATTTTGAAAAGAGGGAGGATGAATGACTATGGTTTCCTCCATGGAGAGCTGCCCAGGATTGTCTGTGTCGTTCTATTGAAGGCTTCTACATCCAACTTTTTCTTTTCTATTCTGTTAACATCCCAGCCCCCTTCAGTGTTCCTCTAAGCTTGGCGGTAGCAATCACTGTCCTCTGTTGACCCAGCCAGGACATGTTGCTCAAAATGTGTGCTCAAATTACTCAGCTCCTCTCTTCACCTTCATACGGGTCCCCAGCATCAACTGTCTGGATTCCAGTAAAGTATTTCTAAGCTTTTATCATGTTTTCTAAGGTCTTGCATAGCTGCTTAATGATTGGGCTTTATCTCTCGTCAGAGATTCTCTCATCCTCACAATCTTTGCTCAAGCCACACTCAGTTTTTTCCTCACGTCTTCTCATGGGTCATGATCTTTTTGCCTTCTGAGTCACCACACATCTTGTTTCCATAATAGAAAACAGAGAAGCCTGTGGACTTCCCTCATGGTCCAGTGGTTAAGATTCTGCCTACCAACACAGGGCAAATGGGTTTGATCACTGAGCCAGGAAGATTCCACATGCCACAGAGCAATTAAGCCCATGTACCATAGCTACTGAGACCTCTCTACAGCCCATGCTCTGCAACAAGAGAAGCCATTGCAATGAGAAGGCCATACACCCTAATTAATTTTTAATTATGTAAATATCACTTAAACAACAACAAAAAACAGAGAAACCTACATTTCACTCTGCTAAGACCTTCCTTTAATTATCTAAATTCTACTTATCTTTCAAGACTGATCTTACATTTCAATCCTCTAATTAGCTTTTCCTTACTCTTTATCCTCCCCACTGCCAGTCTGCCTATGACAGACAAAGCAATGGTCCTCAACGATATCTAGTGCTAGTCTCTGGAACCTGTGAATGTGTTATTATTTCCTGGCCAGGAGAAATTAAGGTTGCAGATTGACTATCATTTGCTAAACAGGTATTCTTAAAATGGAGACGCTCTTGTGGATTATCTGGAATGGACCCAATGAAAGCATGAGTCCTTATAAGTGGAATAGGAAGGCAGAAAGGTCAATGTCAAAGAGACATGACATGAAGATTCTATTGGCAACAAATGGTTTTCAAGATGGAAAGGTGCCACAAGCTAAGAAATGCAGGCATTCTAGAAGCTAGAAAAGGCAAAGAAATGGATTCTGTCCTGGAATCTCCACAAAGAATATAGCCCTGCTTACCTTCTTTTAGCCCAGTGAAATGCATTTTAGACTTCTTTCAGTTTATGTTATAATAATTTGCATTGTGTTAAGCCACCAAATTTTGACAATTTGTTACAGCAGCTCTAAGAAACTAATGAAGTGCACTTCTCAGGGACTTCTATATTCTGTACTTCTTTGTGATAGCATTTATCATCCTGTTTGCTAATAGCCTATTTGTTCATCTGATTCTTTTACTAGACTCAAAGTTCACAAAACAAAGGCAATGACTTTCTTATTCCTTGTCATGTATCCAGTGATGACTGTACTGCCTGGAAGATAGGCTTTCATTAAGGATTGCTGAGTAAACTAATGGCAGAGCCAGAATTCAAACATGGATCTTTGACACTATGCAGCAGCACTTTGGTCCTGAAGCAGAAATTGTTTGAGGTTTTCTTCCACCAGGATTTCCTCCCAGAGGTCATCTGCAATCAGATAAAGGTTGACCAAATTTAGTTATTTGAAAAAAGTTTCCCAAAGATGTATGGATTCACTGTGTAATGACATCTCAGTTACTATCTAGAAGGAAATACATTGTAAAATAATTTATTGGATCCCATTAACTTCTTTAAGTGGGAAGATGGTGTAGTTCTTGGTTGCCCTTAAGGTCTGTTATGTACATATGTTTCCATGACACATTGTCCATGAATGACCAGAATCAGCTGGGTAGAGAAAGCGATGAGTGCGTATGGGCCACACACTGCATTTCAGATCCTGTGGTTCACTGTTTCTCAAACCAGGGCAAACTTCGCTTCCTTTGGAGTCTATTTTCTCAGGTGAAATAACCACAGTTGCGTATGTTTCAGCTACTTGGACAGCAAAACTGGGACATCTTAGCATTCCCAGAGCAAATGCTGTGGGGTCTGCTAGTACCCCAACTTGCCAGCATGCATGCTGGAAGTTCATGGTTACCACCTACATGACAAAATAGAGTAAATCATAAAGTTTTAAGATGATGAAAACCAGACATTTTGTTCTTTCCTTTTTGGGATTTCTCTTAAGTGAACATTTGGTGGGTGAATATCAAAAGTTATTGGAATTTGGTGCATTATCACTCTCCATGCCTTATATTTTTAAGATAGAATGAAAGAAAAGAAAAAAAAATCCTTCTAAATGATTATTTTTATCTTTTCTAAATACAGTAATTCTACCGACTCAGAACACTAAGAAATTAAAGCTGATTAAGGAACATTAGGAAAGCTGTCAGTGCATTTTTAAAAACCAGAGAGAAAGTTGCAGTATTTATTAATCCCTCAAGGGAGGAAAGATATATTCCCCACAAATCACAATAAAAATGTATTTCTATTATTATTTTTTTGCTCAAGATTCTTCAAGCACTTACACTAAATTTCAGAATGCTTCAACAACTTCAAACAGGTAGAGTATTAAATGCCAAGAGGAAAGTGGGAGAGAGAAGAAAAACATTTTTGGATTTCTAGCTTGTCAACCAGTTATTTAGTGGAACATAATTTTGGATTAGAGAAACTTGAAAATTTTCACACATTTTCTTTCAGATCGAAGAGGAAAGATTTTGTTATAAATTTTGAAGGCTAAATTTTAATATAAGGGATATTTATTTTCTTCAGATAGAGTCTAAATAGGAAAATTGGGGAATTCAATAAGTAGTCGACCAAACTATTGTGGATCTTAGGGAAGCTTCACCAGAAAGTTCTCCAGCATGGCTTCTATCTATCAGGGTTGTTTTGTGAGAGGAGCCAAAGAGACTGGGCTGCTTTCTGAAGTGTAAAAACCGAAGCATCAAACAGGCTATTTCAACTCATCGCAGCCCCCCTGAATTCACTCGGAGTGTGAGCAGAAGCCTACAGTCTGGCTCAAGAGCAAAACATATGTGGCTGGATCTATCAGAAAAAAAAAAAATTTTTTTCCCCCAACATAGATCAGCAACTTCAGATCCATAAGATGAAAGATTTTGTAAAATGATGTGGGAAGTCATGCAGAATAAAATAGAATAAAAGTGCAACAACACAATTTGGTTTCTATATAAGAAGTGAATACGCAAATAATCCCTTGATAAATCTCTCTTGTTTCTATTACCATTTTTCAACCTCCAATCAGGCTGCTTCAGAGATTTTCCAAACACGTACCAGAATAAACTCAAGATTCCCAAAGCCCTCATTTTACCTCCATCCAGCTGAAAAACACTACTTTCTCTCTTAATTGTTCTAAGGTTGAAAACAGAATTTAGAGTTGCTGATACTCAGATTTTTGTGCTATGAAGCTTTGTAGTGGTTGGGGCTTCCATTCATGCACAAAACACATTTGTACTGTCTTCCTTTTCACCCCGTCAGAGGAGACCATCTACCACAGCATACTTCACCATGTTTTGCTAATCAAACCAGCTTGCCGAGGCCCATCTGTCTCATAAACACTGCCATGTAAAAATGCAATGTTGTAATTATGGAAAAATAAGTTAACATTCAGTACTTTTAAGCAGATAACTTACATTTGTTTTAATTATGCTGATATAGTGAAAATGAACAGAATTAGCGTAAAGAAGGTCTGATAAAGCACCGTGTTTGTAGAAAAGATGAGAAATGTACAGATTATATTTTCAACTCACCAGAACTTAAATTTATGATTAAATATGGTCAATTATTTTGGAAACTGGTTTCCTTGGAAAAGAGAAGCCTGTTTCTGAAACTGGGTGAAAAATAGAAAATAAACTTGCATTAGGGATTTGTGACCATAAAGTTTATGATAGCAAGAAGAATTTTGCAATAAATCAAATATTAGATCTACAAGTTAGGTACCTATGAAATAACCTCCTTGCATTACAGTGTTGCTTTGTCAACTAAACATTGGCTGAGTTGGTGATACTTTATCTGGCATTTCTGTTAGTATTTTTCACACTAGGAAATTTCCTGTTTAG
This sequence comes from Aepyceros melampus, assembly GCA_006408695.1. Lineage (NCBI taxonomy): Eukaryota > Metazoa > Chordata > Mammalia > Artiodactyla > Bovidae > Aepyceros > Aepyceros melampus. The sequence goes on from SJXQ01000260.1 coordinate 14,124, forward strand.
CTAAAGCTAACATTTATGAAGAATGTTTAGAATTTTTCCCTCTCTACCTAAAGCCACAGACCTGCTTGAATTGTAACGTGCCCTGTTAGCAGGGTGGCTGAGTATTAGTACTGCATTTTAAATTAGGAATTTTTATTATTTTTTTATTTCCTTGGAAAAAATATTTCCAGTTTATGAGTGGGGTTGTTGCCAAAAAAATCGAAACTGTTTGGCAGGAACTCAGACTAATTTTCTATGGGAGTGGAGGTTTTCTATCTTCTAAAGACTGTTCAGTAATTTCATCACATTGTAACTGAAATATTAATTGAGCATAAAGGTCAAATTGGTAGAGCTCCTGGGCCTTGAGTCCCGTCCCCCCAATGCTGCTTCCTTTCTGTTGAGCTTCTTGAATTTGAGGGAGGCACAGTGGAATGGAGGATGGTAGAGAAGCTGACGAATGGGCAGGGGAAACTTCTGTGCCATCACAAAGGTCTCCCCCAGCTTGTAATTAAGAGCACAGGGTGTGGGATCGGGCCCTGACAGGAGACTTGTCATAAGGAAATTTGCAGCTGGATGAGATGCACTTGTAGCCTGTCATGGGAACACTTTGTCATTGACTATTAATGAATTAAATTTTAATACAGGCCTGAGCTTTCCCTTACTCAAATCAAAACTTTTTGTTGTTGTTCAGTTATCAAGTCATGTCCAACTCTTCAGGACCTCCTTAGGAAGTCATTGATTTTGAGCCTTGTTTGAGCATGTGATTTTTACTATAGTCGATGTGGGAGTTGTGTCTAAGTACAGAATAGATCTTCCTTAAGCATCACCATCTAAGGCATTTGGTCATGACATTAGACCATGGCAATAGTCAGTGAACATGTAGCCCCTTATTCTGGCTGCTTATTCTAGGAGATGAAAGTTTCACAAGAGTACATAAATAAGAAAATAACAAATTTAGTTATCCTTAAGTAATTTTGAAGGGAAAGAAGCTTTGTTAAAAAATTGGAAGTTTATACTCCAAACTATAAGAGGGTCAAACAATTAGCATATCTCTTAAAAACCTGAGTTTTAATTTAGCACTCAGATTGATATTACTGATGGTCTATAGCTCATGATGAAAGTAATTCATCTTCTTATATGTCAGCTTTCTTAGTTTCAAAATCAGCTATGATGATTAGATTTAACCATCTCTAAATGATATATACATAACTATATATAGTTGAAGATATATGACCTTATTTTCCTGGATTTTCCTTGTAATAAATCCCAAGCACACTGTACCTTCTCCCTAACACTGAATATAACTTTATGATATTTAATTGAGGAATAAAGAGGGCAGCTTAGGAAAAAAGAATAAAGTAGGTAATGCTTCAGAATGGTAAGTGAGTAGAAAAGCTTCCTAAAAATAAGAGTTGGGGGAAAACCTACTCTATCCCCCAACTCTTATTTTTAAGCAGCTTTTCTACTCTTCTTCCCTCAGTTATGCCTTCCATCTCAAGCCTAGCTTGTCATTAAAATCAGTCTGGGAACAGTGAAAGTAAAATATATTTAGTGAAAATTACAGAAATGATTTAAGGAAAGTAACCACAAGTAAGTGCATAATTTGGAATTCAATAAGTGAAGAAAAATCTAACATTCAATTCCTTTCTCATTTCTATAAAAAATGTAAAATGAGGAAGTCTTTATTTACTATGACTAATAGTGAGAATCGTGATTTCATATCTCTTGTGAATTGCAACAGTATTGTTGAATATTGAAACAATATCCAGTACTAAAAGGATATGTAAGAATTTTTAGGAGCAGAAGAAAAAGACATTTAGACTAAAGGTCAGCCAAGAAAAGGATATTTTAGGGGCCACTAAATAACTTTTAAAACCTCATTGTTAAATCTGTTAATGGAACATTTAGTAAATTTTGGCTTTTATAAATATGACCTATATACTTGTTCCTTGAGTTCTATAATTCAATTATAAAGGATAATATAATATCAATAGCAGTAGGTGATTTTTGAATGTGACCCTGAAATGTGATATAAAGGTTTTAACTGAAAAATTAAAGTGAATGACAATGTCTAAAAGTAGTTTCTCCATGATTTTATACCGAAGAATAATCCACTTAAATAGATGACATTTTACTATTTTTAAAAAATGACAAATTGATATAAATGACAAAATGTGTATAGAATATCTGATTATATTTGATGTAAAGAAAGCTTATAAAATTATATTCATTGTAGCAACTTACTATAATGATATACAGGGCCTGTTAATCAAATAATTCTATGGTGATATGCACAACAAATGGATATGTGAATAAACTGTGACAGCTAAAGAACTTACAGTATAACTTAAAAATACTTTGACTAGTACACACTTGATTTTAATCTATCAACTATAATGTGAATGTTAATTTTAGTCATGTATTACTTATGGTGATCTATCAAAGAACAAAATGTGACTTTGCAATTTTAAAATCTCTTAAACTGTAGTTTTCATACCTGTATTCTCTCCTTGGACTGTTTTGAAAGTGTCAAAATACTTGTCTAACAGTAAGTATAATGTGGAGAAAGAACACATCACTAAAATGTGTTTAATTAGAATTTATGTTTGTACCCCTCCATAACACATAGCTTAAGGTCTTTCTTGATTGTAATATAAAAATGAATTATTATAAGCTAAAAAAGATGAGAATAAGAGACAATAACATTTCCATAGAATTGTTACTGATCAGGAGATTCATTCATTTTTATTTTTAATTTTCTTAAAGTGCACAGTGAAAAGTATTTTTTGAGCTTCAGAAATTTTGTTTAAATTATTTTAATATAATTTAATTATAATTGATAAAAATTCAATTCAGTCATTTAGAGTAGAAACTATTTTCTAGAGCATGTCCATTAATAACTAGGTTAATTTGCCAGATTCAAAAACTGAATGTGTTCAAACAACTTTCTATCTTAATTTTCAAAGGACAATACTAGAATCTCTTGTAAATCTTGGTGCCAATTATTTCTGTCTGAATTAACTTGGACTCTTTATTGACACATGGAAAACTGGGTGGTTTCTTTTCTTGCTGATAATTATATTATTCTGGCTGTTAGAATTCTAGTGTCTCTGTTTTGTTCAAAACACGTTAGGGCAAGTTTTTTGAACTTGGATATATTACCACTTATCTTAGGTCTAGCACAACCTCAAGTTTAGTGACAAGGACTCTTCAACTGATATTTTAGCATATTAAAAAGTCAGGATCATAATGAGGGACAAACAAAGTTTAGGAATATTTATTTGTGCAAAGAGAAAATATACTTTGTAGCTTTGTGCCTTTAAAAACAACAATAACAGCAACAGCTAGTCTTACTTTAACTTTCAATTTTCTCAAATAGAAATAGACAGTGTATGGTCCCTGAGTTTTACGATTACATTGTGCCAAAGAAAACGGGCCAGTACATTTTAGTGGATAAGAATAAAAGTATTTTTGAAGAAACTGTTTTTCTGTACAAGTTTCTTCTAATCTTTAAGTTTCTCCTTCTTTTCTTCCTACATTGGTATTTTTTCTATTGTGACTTTACCTGTCTCTCTTCCCACCCCCACCTTTCTCTTGTTCTCTTTCAAAGCATTTTTTTCAATCAGCACATGAGTTTCTGAGAGAATATTATTTAGTCTGGGCTTTTCCCTCAACTTTATTCAACAAAGCTACTGACTTGAACAAAAGCAGTACTGTACCTGCTCCTGGCCACCAGAAACAATGACGAGCGCCCTGATAAGATTAGATGTAATTTTAAATGCAACGGGGACAAAGTCTCCCTCCCACTCACCCCACTCCTAACCCCCTACTGTAATTCCAGCACAGCGAGCAGTTGAAAAATCCCTGACCAGAGCCAGACTGCTTGGTAAGCGCCACCTAACAGACATCGAAACATGATCTGCAGCATTTTCAGGCTTGGCAGACATTTTGTGCATAAAAAAGAAAAGAAAAAGAAGGAAAGAATAGAAAGAAAAGGGAAAAAGATGACCATCTTTGAAACCAGACACAGCAAACTTATACATTCCCAGGTTTATAGTTTCAAGGATTTAAATATGAATTATCAATTAAAAAAAGAGAGAGAAGAAAAATATGCTAAGACAAAATATAAAATTTATTTAGCTTTCTTTTTGAGCAGCAACTGTCCTTTTCTATCTAAGTTAAAATGTTCTATGGATTTTGTAGTGTTGCAAACTATGGAAGTAAGCATAAATGTGTATGCATCTTAGAACCTAGGTGCTCAATGTGTATTTTTTAACTCATAAAAATTTACCCTTTAATTCTGTGAAAGCACCTATAATGTGTCAGAGGGCTTTCCTTTTCCTTCTGTTCTTTAGTTAAGACCTTTGACTGAATAGATCTGTTTACCTTTATGTGTTGCATTGGTTCTGATAAGAAAACTCTCTTCTTATACTAGTATGCAGGTAATAATGTAATCGTCACTGTGTTCCAATTCTAAATCTATCTATCCATCAATCACTACTTTTTTCATAAATACAAAATACTAAGTTTAAATTTTAAAGGGAAAATTATATTGATGACAATGAAATTATATTTAATTAATACAGATGCAACTCACTTTGCCCACATGAGTGCTTTTATAACATTATAGTAAGTTTGCATTTTTTGTGAAATAAATAATCTAAACTGCATTAAATAAACTTTAAAAATCAAAGGTAAACCTTTATAATGTGAATAAGATCTCCTTAATTTGTCAGCTCTAGGATGCATTTCTTTTGTCGAATGTTCTTTTTAGGGTGCATGACTGCCTGCTGAAAAAAGTCAGATGTTGAAACTGGATAAAGAGTCTTACACAACTAAATTTGAGAGGCTTACTAATCTCTGAACTTCTGATCCCCTAGTAGTAGGTATTTTTGAGTTAATTCAAGAGGACAAGTCTCTACACTGGCCTAGTTATGGGAATTAGTGACATTTTGAGTTTGGAGCCCATCCCCTGACAAACATGCTGCAAATATGTGCTGGGGTAGCCCTTCTCTCGCCGTAAATCATCAGCAAGCTGAGAAAGTACCTTTAGAATCCATCCCAACCCATTATAAATTTGTATGTTATTTTCCTCTGGGAAAAGAAAGAAAACTCAACTAAGAATTTTTACAAGATTTCAGTTAATGCGATTCCACTACACATTACTGAAATGTATTGTTATCCTTGAAAATAGAGAGCTACATTGAGTTTAAATTTTTTTGGTGGGAAAAATGTCTTTTTTTTTTTTCCTTTTCCTTTCCTTTTCCTCCCTTCTCCTCCCCTCCTTTCTAGCTCTTCTCCCCTCCCATCTCTTCTCCTTTCTTTTCCTTTTATTTCTTCTTTGCTCCTTGCTTTGTGTATATGTGTGTATATGTGTGTTTCAGTCGTTCAATAATGTAAGCAAATATCTTCAGTGTTCTTTTGTCTCCCTTCTGTATCCTCTTCTGACTGTACCTGAGAACATGTGGATGGGGCAGGAAGCCAACTGCTGCTGCTGCTGCTAAGTCGCTTCAGTCGTGTCCGACTTTGTAAGGCTCCATAGATGGCAGCCCACCAGGCTCCCCCATCCCTGGGACTCTCCAGGCAAGAACACTGGAGTGGGTTGCCATTTCCTTCTCCAATGCATGAAAGTGAAAAGTGAAAGTGAATTCGCTCAGTTGTGTCCGACTCTTAGCAATCCCATGGACTGCAGCCTACCAGGCTCCTCTGGCCATGGGATTTTCCAGGCAAGAGTACCAGAGTGGGGTGCCATTGCCTTCTCCGAGGAAGCCTATTAGGACTGAGGAAAATGGTGAGGATGATTTTCCATCTGATAGCCTCTTCACAGGTGCTCAGCAGCCTCTGTACACTTTTAGAGCCTCATCAGAAAACTAAGATCATGGCATATGGTCCCATCACTTCATGGGAAATAGATGGGGAAACAGTGGAAACAATGTCAGACTTTATTTTTTTGGGCTCCAAAATCACTGCAGATGGTGATTGCAGCCATGAAATTAAAAGACATTTACTCCTTGGAAGGAAAGTTATGACCAACCTAGATAGCATATTCAAAAGCAGAGACATTACTTTGCCAACAAAGGTCCGTCTAGTCAAGGCTATGGTTTTTCCAGTGGTGACCACTGGATGTGAGAGTATGGATGTGAGAGTTGGACTGTGAAGAAAGCTGAGCGCTGAAGAATTGATGCTTTTGAAGTGTGGTGTTGGAGAAGACTCTTGAGAGTCCCTTGGACTGCAAGGAGATCCAACCAGTCGATTCTAAAGGAGATCGGTCCTGGGTGTTCTTTGGAAGGAATGATGCTAAAGCTGAAACTCCATACTTTGGCCACCTCATGCAAAGAGTTGACTCATTAGAAAAGACTCTGATGCTGGGAGGGATTGGGGGCAGGAGGAGAAGGGGACGACAGAGGATAAGATGGCTGGATGGCATGAAGGATGTGAGTTTGAGTGAACTCCGGGAGTTGGTGATGGACAGGGAGGCCTGGCATGCTGTGGTTCATGGGGTCGCAAAGAGTCGGACAGACTGAGCGACTGAACTGAACTGAACTGAGAGCCTCAGCGAACTTCCTGAGCAGCTCCTCTTTTGTTCTTCCCCACCCTCTTCCTTCCTTTTCTTGCTTCATACAATGCCCTGGACACCGTCCTGGGTGTGTGTGATTTAAGACACGAGTAGGACCTAGTTCCTATTCTCAGGGAGCTCACAACCTGGTGAGGAGAACCTCAGGGAAAGAAGCACTGTTTGCTTCCAACCTTTTCCGCGCCCCTGCCCCTGATCAGAACTGAAGTTTTCCATTTTTCAGTTTCTTTTACCCACTGGGAACCTGGAAATGAATGCAAACTAAAGAAACTGATCATCTTTAAAAGTCTTGCTCATCTTAGACAGCATTTCAATGTTAACTATTGCTTTCAAAGTGAGGTAAATAGTAAGGATTTTCGTCCACAAAGAGCGCAGATGAATGGGAGAGATGTTTTTACATTAGAGCCCTTCCTCAGAATCTTTCAATCACGACCCAAATGTACTTATACTAAGGTTGACCTCATCTTTTCGGTCCATCAGCATTCATACTCTGGGAAATTATTACAACTGTATAAATTTAGCTTTTTTCATAATTATCACTTTCAGTATCTACTTTATGAAAGGAAAATAAGCCAAGTTATCATTTACATGCCAGTAAATACTCATCATAAAGTAATAAAATGCATACATATATTAAAATATTGTTTTCTTCTTTATTAATATAGCCTTATAAAAATTAGAGATGAACCTCAATTTCAGAAAATCTATACTTGGGAACTCTCCCCACTTTCTGTGTATTCTTGTTAGCATTATTTTAAAGTCTAATTAATATATTTGTTGTAATAACATCACAAGGTCCATATAAAAAAGAATGAAAACTAAGAAAAATAGGATTAAATTTTATTATATTTCTAGCAATCAGAGAGAGCAATTCTTAACATCTGCTTTCAACTTTTTTCTATCCGGATATTTTCAAATTCTTCTATAAGTGAGATTATAGTGTACACAGCAGTTTTAAACCATGTGAACAGTATATCACATATGTTGAAAGCTCACTAGAAGGACAATGTTTAATCTTTGTAACTGTTTTTATCTTTTAAATATCTGCATTGTGTGTGCTGTGCAGTTTATGTAAAAATTCCCCTTTGTATCTTGTCTTCTTTCTTCTCCTTATTTTATATAATAGATTCTTTTCTGACTCTTTAACCTCCAGACTCTAAACTTTTGTTTTTTATCCTGTTCTGCCACTTCCAAATGGCAAACTGTTTCTTCCTTTAGCTACTTGTCTGGAAATGGTGTTCTCCTACAGGACTCAACTGATGGATGATTTTTCCCGTCTCAAACCCAGTTTCATCTCTGCATTCCTATCATACTTTTGGAAGACTTGCATTATGGAATTTATCACACTCTGTGCAGAATGGCATCAGCCTGGGTCAGAGATCACACTCCACAAGGCTGGCAAGCGGCATTAGTGAGGCATTTTCCGGCAGGTCCAGTTGAATGCTCTGGGCAGAGCAGCCTCTAGATGGCATAGACTGTTCTGAGAACTCCTTACTTGTCATGGAAAGCCCGGGATCGTGAAACAGCTGCTTGGTTAAGTTCTGGAATTATGAGTATGTGTTAGAAGACATGAACCCAGACTGTATTTGGGGTTCAGGCAAATGCAAATCTGATTGAAGGATTATGCGTTTCTCCAGAGAGATTCAACTGGAGGAAGAGACTGAAGCTCCCCGAGAGAAAATCACATCAGTGGAGAGAGTGTGCCTGTAGTGGAGTAGAAATGTTAGGAGTTATGGCTGCCTGGGCATCAGGAGACTCTGCCTGAGTGGGCCACGTCTGGCCATTCTGCTCTGTCCTGGGAAAGAGACTACTGTGAAATAGAATGCCTTGTGCCCCTAGGGACCTGAAGGCTCTGCTGTAGAAAACACCCTGAAAGGATGGGTTAGACTCAGAAGCGCACAGCCTGTGCCTCATTGGGGGTCTGGCAAGCATAAGTGGGGAGACATGATGACAGCAGACCGTGGAGGTCCATGGAGCCGAAAGATGGGGCAAGTGCAAAACCTGAATGGAGGGAGCCTTGGGAGAAGCCCCCTTCCATCTCCTCCCACTTGGCTGGCCATCCGACTGACTCCCAGAGGGACTGCCGGTAAAGACTACACTTCCTTGGTTGGTCTGAGCTCCTAGGATGTAAGGTGTGGCTCCTGGTGTCAAGATACACATAGCAACTATGTCATTTTTACTCTTGTATTCCCTAGCACTTAGGATGATATCTTATAGATACTTAATAGATTCCCTTATATATTAAAACTCACAGATGTTGCTGAAGCCTAATATATACCTGGCATTATTCTGGATGCTGGGACAAGAACAGTCAGCAAAAACATAGTTCTTGCCTTCGTGCAGCTAAATGTCCATTACACTAGAATTCAAGCCAATAGATTTACATTTCTTTATTCTCCCATCTCTTCATGCAGTCTGCTTTAAAATATAATAACCCAAGTTTCACATTGCCCTCATAATATGCTCTTAAAAATATGGAAGAACAAGCAGTTCTAAATCGGAAGTAACCTACAGGTTACAAATGATCCTTAATAGATATTGATATGTAAATTGATACTTTGAGATGTAATTTTTCCAAGTCTTCAGGTCAAGTGGTCGAGTGACTTGTTTTGGAACCCTAAATCATCCATTAGCATGTCAGGGAGATGCACAATTTATATATATATATATATATATATATATATAAAATGCAACTTATTTGGAACACTGTGACCTCAGTCTCTTTATTTTGATCTGAGAATGAAACAAAGATAGATAATAATTTTGAACTGGATTCTTTAAAAATTATTATTAATTTCTTATGTATCAAAATACTATGCTAAGAAAAAAAAAATAGTGAACACAGGAATATTTCTATCATAGACATAGTATAGAACTTAGTAGATTTGGCCAAAGATGTAGTCTTTCAAAATGAATGAGCTGCCAAGTGCTACTTTCTGCCCACTGTTGACAGATCAGAATCTTAATCCATAGCATTCAGCCTGGATAGGAGCTGGGTATGAGCAGTGTGTGTTGGACACAGGCAGGAAACAGGATTGTCCAGAGAGCATGAAATAGACTTGGTACTTCCAGGCATTTCTTGTGCATGACAAGTATATCCAAAGTGTCTCTATCCATTTCTCACTTGAGTCCTGTTATTTTGAAAATCCTAAAATAGATGAACTTTTTATAACAACGATTAGACAATTTACACTAATTAGAAAATGAACAAGACCACCTCTTTTAAAAAGACTTACTCCCTCTTGAAGAGACTTTCATCACAAATGTGACTACAGTGTATCGTGTTCTTTTCCAAAGAACAGTCACACATTTAATTTTCGTAGCAAACTGTGATCCTAGTAGTATTATCTTCATTTTATAGGTAATAAAACTGAGCCAAAGATATTAGGGAGTTTGTCCAATTTGACTTAGACATGACAAATTAGTCAGAAAACAAACATAAACACCACTGTTTTTATTCCACTTTGGGCAAAACAAGACACAAATCATGATATTAAAAGTGCGAAATAATAGAGGGCAAGTCGGAGAAGGCAATGGCAACCCCCTCTGGTACTCTTGCCTGCCAAATCCCATGGATGGAGGAGCCTGGTAGGCTACAGTCCATGGGGTCGCTAGGAGTCAGATATGACTGAGTGACTTCACATTCACTTTTCACTTTCATGCATTGGAGAAGGAAATGGCAAACCACTCCAGTATTCTTGCCTGGAGAATGGACAGAGGAGCCTGGTGGGCTACAGTCGATAGGTCAGAAAGAGTTGGACACTAAAGCATCTGAGCAGCAGAGCAGTAGAGGGGTTTCACAGAGGAGCAATTTCCTTCAATAATTTCAATTTTGTCATTAATGAAATGAAAAAGATAGGAACTAAAACATCATCACATTTTTGCTAATGCAAAATCCATATAAATATTTTCCATATGAAAAATCCATATACACATTTACAAATAAGTATGAAAGAATTTTTAAACATATCAGCTATTAAGACTGAACCTTTCTCAGTCCAGAGTAGGAAAATGGACTCTCTTCCCTACACCTCCTCTCTTTTCTCAGAGGGTGCTTGGAATAAATTGTAGAGGAGTATGTATTCCCTTCAAGGGAAACCTTGAAGAAAGAGAACGAAATACCTCACTTCCATGTAATGTAAGGCGATACTTTTTAAAGCAGAGGTTTTATTTTACAACAGACCTACAGCATACATTCCCACAGGTTTAACCCTGACCTACACTGAAAAGTTCAGAGATATCTACTAATTAGGTACCAAAGATTTTGAAGAGAAAAAGATTAAAAAAGAAAAAACATTGCCTACATCTTTCAAGCCCCAGGGCAGCTACCGTTTACATGGACAGTGATGAGTTATACAGGCCAAGATGTCTCAGCTTGCTGTTCTTTGAGAAAAAAATGAAAGCAAGTTTTGCTGAAATAAAATATTTTTTCCGTTCAGACTCTATTTCAGTTTCAACTGAAGAATTGAAGGAAATCCTCATGAAGTTTTAATTGAGGAACTGTTTAAATTTAGACAGTGGATATGTGACTTTTCTTCTTTTTTTTTTAGACATCAGTTATATAGACTAATGTTACTTAAAAGGTCTAATAATTGATTCATTCTTTGGATATTTTGTCTAGATCCATGCTGATAAGCCCCACAGTAAAAATTTGTACAAGTAAAATAGGAATTTCTCTAAGTCAACATTTGAAACAGTATTTGCTTGAATACTACTTGTATCCTGAATTATAGGATAGTCATAGGAATAAAATGTTTAGGATGATGTCACTGGATCAGTATTTTTTTCAGAATTTTTTTTTTTTAAGAAAAACATTACAGTTTTATTTCATATTCATGTGTTTTTTTTTACTGGTTTATTTGACAAGCTCTGTGGACTTCTTTTTAATTTTTATTGGTGTATAGTTGATTTACAATGTTGTGTTCGTTTTCAGTGTACAGCAAGGAGAATCCATTGTACTTTACATATATCCACTCCTTTTTAGATTTCTTTCCCATATAAAGCGTTACAGGGTACTGAGGAGAGTTCCCTACGGTCTACAGTAGGCTCTTGTTGATTATCTGTTTTATATATAGTAATGTGTGCAAGACAGTCCAGGACTCCCAATTTGTTCCTCCCCCCTTACCTCCTGGATAATCATGTTAGTTTTCTACATCTGTAACTGTTTCTGTTTTTAAAATCAGTTCATTTGTTTTTTGAAAGTTTAATGTTTTTAATGAACATTGCTCTTGTGATTAATCTTAAGATCTTATGATATGTAACATTATTTACCACTACTACATTGTCATTAAAGATACTGATACCATATTTAGTAGAAATAATAGGGACCCTGGGTTCGGCCTTCCTGTGGAGGGAGGTCTGTGTATGATTTCACTCAGGTCACTTAATTGCTTTTCTTCACTACTCCAGAGATGTTAATAAAAGCCACTCCCTTAGTCACAAGTGCTTAGTCATGTCCGACTCTTGGTAACCCATGAGCTACAGCCTGCCAGGCTCCTCTGTCCATGGGTATTTCCAGGCAAGAATACTGGAGTGATTTGCCGTTTCCTCCTCCAGGGGATCTTCTCGACTCAGGGATCGAACCTGCTTCTCCTGTACCTTCTGCATTGCAGGCAGATTCTTTATCACTGAGCCAGCGGGGAAGCCCTTGGAAGGACATATGAGATACCATTTGTAACAGAATTCTGAAAAAGATGAAGCATTCATATATAGGTGATACAATTGTGAGTCATAAAATTTAGCTCTTTGTATTAATTAAAATGTGACATAGAATATTATTGATATTATTAGTGATATGTGAAAGTGAAGGTCACTCAGTTGTGTCTAACCCTTTGGGACTCCATTGACTATTCAGTCCATGGAATTCTCTAGGCAGAATACTGGAGTGGGTAGCCTTTCCCTTCTCCAGGAGGTTTTCCCAACCCAGGGATCAAACCCAGGTAGCCTGATTCTTTCCCTGCTGAGCCACAAGGGAAGACCATCAGTGATACTTAGGTATCTAACTAAGTATACTTAGGTATCTATTACTATTTAAAACTAAAAATATGTTTAGGTCTTATGCCTCCATAAGACATAAGGTGGTGAGGCAAAACACAGAGACTCAATGTCAGAGAATATAGTGGAAATCGTGGCTCTCTTACTGAATAGGGAAATGGACAAGGGCTTTATCTTCTCCAAACTCCAGTGTTCCCCTCTGTAAAGCAAGGATAGTGAGGTTAATGCAATTGGAACTTTGCACATTAACGAGATTCAGTGTTGGCCATAATTAGGATTGACACCTTACAGCTAGGTGCTTTTAGGAAGTTAATTAATATCTGAGCACAGCAGTTATTTAACCAGCAGTTTGAGAATGTTATTCTTTTTTTTTTAACTATATGATCATCATGGTGGGCTGAATGAGTTCATACTCCTCATAATACCTGAGGTTACTAGACAGCAGCAGTATTTAGTTTTTAATTCCCTAAGAGTTATTTTAGGGTTGTTGTATCCGTGTGTTAGCTATATTATCAAGTTCTAAAATATCAGATACTTAGCTAGACAAAGAGTATATGGAATAATTGCATATTTTTCTAAAGATGAAATAATTTCTTCTATATCATACTAATTTCTACACATAATAAAATTTTAGTCTATAGGCATTTTAGAATAAGGATTTCCCAGGTGGCGCTAGTGGTAAAGAACCCGCTTGCCAATGAAGGATACATAAAAGATGCAGGTTCGATTCCTTCATTGGGAAGATCCCCTAGAGGAAGAAATGACAACCCACTCCAGTATTCTTGCTTCAAGAATCCCACAGAGAGAGAAGCCTGGCAGGCTGCAGTCTGTGGGGTTGCAAAGATTTGGACATGACTAAAGCAACTTGGTACACACACTTTTAATACAAAGGAACAAAATATAAGCTAGATTTAGTATATTTGATATATTTTGGTATTTTTAGTTTTATATGTACTGTTGTTATAATGGTGCTGTTACTGTTACTGTTAAGTCATTTCAGTCATGTCCGACTCTGTGCGACCCCATAGACGGCAGCCCACCAGGCTCCCCCGTCCCTGGGATTCTCCAGGCAAGAACACTGGAGTGGGTTGCCATTTCCTTCTCCAGTGCATGAAAGTGAAAAGTGAAAGTGAAGTCGCTCAGTCGTATCCGACTCTTAGCGACCCCATGGACTGCAGCCCACCAGGCTCCTCCATCCATGGGACTTTCCATGCAAGAGTTCTGGAGTGAGGTGCCATTGCCTTCTCCGATAATGGTGCTAGACTTCTTCAATATTTTCATTGGTTTTTAAAACTTTGTACTTTTAAAAATATTCTATTTTATACTCCCTATCTATATCTAAGAGAAAAAAAATGACCTATGTTAGCAACTGTACTTACACTTTTAGAAATGTAGTGCAACTTATGCGTCTTCAGGCATGTGAAATTGAAGCACTTGTGGGATCATAGTTGCTCTTGAGTATCTGGAATCTTTATTTTTGAGGAAGCTAACTAAAGCTCTATGGGTAGGTTTTATGAGGTAAAAACAAGAATTCAGTGCAATTTTCAAAATAGTTTTTTTTTTTTTTTTTTAGAAAAAGCAATTCAGTTATGAGAGCTTGTTGCAGTGCTTAAGTATTCCCACAGTAATATTGGTTATTGTAGGTGAAGTTTTAAAAAAACATATGGAAAAACAGTCCTTTGAGAATATATTTATTCAGTATGTCCATACTGGATAGTAAAATAAGAAGTAATAGATTCATCTGTTGATGGATATTTAAGTTGCTTTCATGTCTTGGCTATTGTAAATAGTGCTGCAGTGAACATTGGGGTGCATATATACTTTTGAACCAAGTTTTTCTCCAGACATATGCCCAAGAGTGGGGTTGCTGGGTCATATGGAAGTTCTATTTTTTAGTTTTCTAAGGGAGGTCCATACTGTTTCCACAGTGGCTGCACTGATTTACATTCTCACCAACAGTGTAGCAAAGTTCTTTTTTCTCCACACCCTCTCCAGCATTTATTGGTTGCAGCCCTAATACTAAAAAAGAACAAAATAATGGCATTTGCAGCAACATTGATGGACCTGGAGATTATCATACTAAATGCAGTAAGACAAGAAAGACAAATATCATATTATATCAATTATACACAGAATCTAAAAAATAATGATACAAATGAACATATCTATAAAACAGAAACAGACTCACAGACAGAGAATGAACTTAGGGTTACCATGGGGAAGAATGGGGCTAGGGATAGACTGGGAGTTTGGGACTGACATGTACACGCTGCTATATTTAAAATAGATAACCAACAAAGACCTACTATATAGCAAAGGAAACTCTGCTAAATATTCTGTAATAACCTTAATGGGAAAAAAATTGAGAAATAATAGAAAAAATATTAAAGAAAGAGACAATAGAAATATGAAACATAAGCTGGCTAGAGTGTTCATTGGACACAGGGAAAATCTCAAATTCATTAAAAAATTTTGATAACAATAGAGTTAAAAGTGAAATGACTTTTCTTCCCATAATAAAGAATATGCTGCCAGATTGACTCTTCCAGGGCTTTTTAGAGGTGGTGTCATGGAGTCAATGATTCAAGTAAACAGTGGAGAAATTGCATTTTTTGGTACACAGCTCTTTCTGAGAAAATGCAATAAGATACATCTTGCTGATTCTTTCCTATGATGTAATCTCATTCCACAGAGTTGCATCTTACTGTAATCGTCCCTAGAGAGAAGCAACTCAAGAAGATCCTCTGACCTAAAAGAACAATTCTGTGGATAGACTGCATCCCATATTTTTAAAAATTTATTCTTAATGGAAGGAAAATTGCTTTATAAAATTGTGTTGGTTTCTGCCATTCATCAACATGAATCAGCCATAGGTATACACAAGTCCCTTCCTTTTTGAACCTCCTTCACACCTCTTACCCCATTCCATCCCTCTAGGTTGTCAAGGGCCCCCGTTTGTAGCCTATATTTTTAATGAAGAAGGAATCATCATCTTGCTGATCAGCTTCAGGATAGAGATGTGACTTTCAAAATTCACTAGGAAGACCATGTGCTGCTGCTGCTGCTAAGTCACGTCAGTCGTGTCCGACTCTGTGTGACCCCATAGACAGCAGCCTACCAGGCTCCAGTCCCTGGGATTCTCCAGGCAAGCATACCGGAGTGGGTTGCCATTTCCTTCTCCAGTGCAGGAAAGTGAAAAGTGAAAGTGAAGTCGCTCAGTCGTGTCCGACTCTTTGCGACCCCATGGACTGTAGCCCACCAGGCTCCTCCATCCATGGGATTTCCCAGGCAAGAGTACTGGAGTGGGTTGCCATTGCCTTCTCCAAAGACCATGTGAGTTAAAGCAAATGTGCTTGTGAGTATTAGTATGGTGATTGTTCTCTTCACTCTTGGCCAAGCACAAAGAGGATTTATTTCCTGTTCTGACTCAGGAGAACAAAAAGAAATGAAAAAGTGCCTGGGGATCTAAAAGAGACTTAGACTCCTTGCCTTTTCTTATTTTCCCATGTTTTTATTGGTCACTGTTCATACTGGGGCAGAGTCTCTGGAGAATGGGATCTTTTCATGTAGAAGATACATAAAAATATCTCTTGAGTAAATGCTGAATTAGATTAGATAATTTTAAAGAGCAGTCAAGACTCTGGATTATTTTTGCTCTCTTAAAGGGTTAATTTAAAAAATTACCACACCCCCTTTTCTGTAATGAATTGCTCACAAATTGGGCCACGGAATTTTGACACTTAATGTCAGATAACAAAGAGGGTTCTATGTTAAACTGAGAGGTAGCTAAGTTCAAGTTGAGAACCATTGAGAATAGAGTCAAATAACCTTTTTTTTTTTTTAAAGATGAACACTGTTTTACTGAATATGCATATAAAAAAAACTACCACAGAAAAAATTGAATGATGCATACCTGCTTTCCTAATAATTTTAATTGAGTTTTAAAATATTTTAGTTCACTAATGAACAAGATGAAATACTGACATTTCGTCTGTGGAGTTATTAGCAGCATTTTTTTCAATAAAATTATTATGGCAAACTTTGTTTTAAAATACTATAAAATCATCTTAGTCCTCATGTATTAAACTTAGAACAGGTTTATTTTTCTAAAAATTCAAGGCCTTTATATTTCAAAATTATGAGGTCAAGTGTTCTTGCCTGGAGAATCCCAGGGACGGGGGAGCCTGGTGGGCTGCCATCTCTGGGGTTGCACAGAGTCGGACACAACTGAAGCGACTCAGCAGCAGCAGCAGCAGCTTGGGGAAAAGTCTATTATTCATAATAGAAAGTTTGAGTATACAAATCTTTTCATCTAAGTCAGGAATTAAAAATACTTTGATAAATGACTTGGTTTGAATGTAACTTCAGTTTTCAAAAATTAAAGGAATAGCTTCAAAGTATAAAAGCATTTTGAGTATACAAATGAAAATAGAAACAATCTAACAACTGGATGGGTAAAAAAATCTACACATATATGCCTTTGACTAATTATCTAGTTGTTGCTGTTGAGTCACTAAGTCCTGTCTGACTCTTTTGAGACCACATGGACTATAGCCCAGCACGTTCCTCTGTCCATGGGATTTCCCAGGCAAGAATACTGGAGTGGGTTGCATTTCCTTCTCCAAGGGATCTTCCCAAACCTGGGATCAAACCCACATCTCTTGTGTTGGCAGGCAGATTCTTTACCACTGAGCCCAATTATCTAGTTACTTAAGCTGTAATAGTTTGTTTTATTCTCTCAATATAAACATTGACTTCTAGAGTCTATTTCAACCTTCCACTAAGGCTGCTAGTTGTGACACAAACCATTACTAAACTAAAACCACCTCTTCTGTTTAGAACTGTTAGTAAGTGGTAAGGAGTCTCTGAGCACAAACTGGGGGCCTCATAATGAAAATGGTAGAACCAAGAAAAATATCTAATTTAAGGTAGCTCAACTAGAGCATATTTTTAGTTTAATGAATACTTTTACAAACTTAAATTTGCTGAGCATAAACAATATTACACATTTTCTACCTAGACATTATGCTTATTCTGCATACACATAATCTTGGATCCTTGGTATTTTAGTCTTGGGTATAAGTGACACCTACGTTGCAGTAGTTTTAAGAGTTAAAAGGGGCCCAGAAATGAACAGTGCTGATAGTACTAAGTTACACATTTTAAAGTGACACCTTTTGTCCTCTGATATCATTTCCCAACAAGGTTATCATTGAAACGCCTTCCATTTGAAAGAATTGTATTTCTCAGTCAGCTAAAGTAGCTGACAACACAGTGTGAGTTGACATGTAGCTCCAGGTCCTCCTTTCTTTTTTTTTTTTTTTTTCTTTTCAGAGTTCTCTTAAAAGATTTTAGTTATCTGTCATCAGGCCCCGAGTTTAGATTCTCCCGAGCCAAAGCAGCTTGGAATGTGTTGGTGAAGAGGACACTCTAGACAGGACAATACGCCTGTCTGCGGGGTGAGCGTGAGGATGAGGGCGCCGAGGTTGGAGCGGTATTTCTTTGGCTGGTGGAAGCGGTGGAGGGGAGAGGGAAGCCCCTGGGAACGGATCCTGGTGCTGAAAGCGTGCACTTCAACCTTTCAGTTTGTACACAAGCCTCAGAGCAACAGCATTATCTGGCAATTGGCCTTCTTATGCCTAATTTTCAACCCACAAGTAGGAGTGAGGTTGTTGAGGATATCCTCACCCTTAGAGTAATTCACTTTGCATAATGACTCTACTTAGCACGTTAGGAGGGAGCCGCTGATGTCTAAGTGCCGATCTGCTCCGCAGTCATTACTGTGCACCCTTCAATTAAGCGGTCCAGATATGAGTTCTTTTAAGATAAACTGAAAGTGATTACAGCGTTGGTTGGATGGGTTTGCACATTTGTCACAACTCATCTAACCTTTAAAACAGGGAAATTTGTAAGTAAGTTATACCTCCGTAGAGTTGATTTTAAAAAATATTTAGGAATCTCAAAGTGTGAAGAATGGTTACATAAAATAAGAAAGTTGCTGTCATCAGAGTGTGCTAATTTCTATTATTGTTAAAGGAATCAACGTCTGAGTAGAGTTAACCATTTATAATAAAAAAGCAAAACTACCCATATTGATGCATTTTACAATGATTATGTAAAAGAGTGTGACTCCTCTTTGTGCTCTTGTATTCCCATGAATTTTCTTGGTTCACTGCTGCACACTGCACATAGTAGGTGCTCAATAAATATTTGTGGAAAATTGATGTCTGAAGTTATAATCAGTAGCATATAAAATGTCATTATGCATTGTCTTAAAATATTTTTGAAATGTATAAAGCAAAGAGAAATGTTAATTTATTCAGTCTACCACTGGAAAGATATTATACAATTGCTTTGATAATACTGTTCTTTGGATTTCCCAGGTGGCTCAGTGGTAACAAACTCCAATGCAGGAGATATGGGTTCAATCCCTGGGTGGGGAAGATCCCTGGAGAAGGAAATAGCAACCCTCTCCAGTGTTCTTGCCTGGGAAATCACATGGGCAGAGGAGAGGAGGCTGCAGTCCATGGGACTGCAAAAGAGTTGGACACAAGTTAGCGACTAAACAACAACAATATCCTTTAACGCGATCATACTTTTCTTGCTATTTGGCCGTATCAGATGCTTGATGTTCAACCCCAGAAGTGAGAAGTCAAGCTCATTAAAATGTGCACGTGTTTAGAGTCTGATATGTCCTTTTAGAACCAAGGTATTTTCTGTTTAGTTTTTAGTGTATTGTGTTTTCTACAATCTGATACATAACAAAAGGCTTATTTGGGGAGACTGGTGGGAAAATAAAAAAATTTGAAGCATTCATTCTATTTTTTTCAGGAGAGTGGTGGTGTGAGTGGGGTGAGTATGAGAGAACCTTTCTCCCTTATACCTGAAAATATTGCTCTGTATTGCATAGGTCATAACTGTTTTGAATAATTTGGGGAAGCACACTGAAGAAAGGATTATACCTTGAATTATGAAGAAGGCTTTGCAAATTTGGTTGCGTTCACAAGACGTTTATTTTAAGTGATTTACGTTTGGAATCTAAAGAGAGTAAAAAAAGATAGTGAAAGGGAAGAGGTGAATTTTCTCTGGTTGAGAGAGGATGATGAATAATGGTCATCATGTTTGAAGAAGATGATGGGTGATGATCACAATACTTGGAGAAAAGTATTTAGAGGGAGGTATCTGGCTGGAGGCTCATCTGCTCATTTTGCAGCTCAAAGTGATAGTTAAGATTGAAACTCAGGTGAGCCTCTGACACTTCAGAACACAGGCCTGGAGAATATGAAGGAAGAAATGCCTTTTGCTTTCTGAACTGTGTTTGGCTCTCCCTGAAACACTGCACTGGAGCCATCATTTTGAACGGGCACATTTGAAACCCTGCATCAGCAATACTAAATATTTCAAACAATTAACTTTGTTTCTTGAAATATTTACAAAGTAAGACTTTTTCCTCCAATATTTCCTTGGATGCTCAACTTCAGAACTAACCAGATGTTAGTTCCAATCATATTTACCTTGTTTTCTTATAATGAAGTCTTATCTGAGTAAGTAAGATCACTTTACTTAAGTTTTATATGGACAGAAAGAAGATGAATGAATACAGATTAAGCACTGCAGTCATCATGAGCTCTTTATGGCTTACAGTTTGGCCCTGATGTTCTCTGTTACTAATTATGTTGACTCTCATCATAGACATTTCCTTTCCACAATTTTCTCCACTACAGTGTACACTGCTTCACGGCTGGGACAAGTTTAATTTTTCTGCACCACCCACAGTGTCTTCTACATAACATGACACCCTCTGAATACTTCTGGAGTGATGAAATGAATAAGTTAACAAATAAATGCATGCCTGTACACAAGTACTTACCGTGGTTAAACATATCAACTATTTCCATTTTCTATTTTTTCCCTTTTATTACTGGTATCCTCCAAGTTTAGGCTGAGTACATGTCTCTTCAGATGGTTTCCATTTTTCAGTTTTTCTTGCAGCTAATGTTGACCATATGACTAAATTTGAACCACTCCTATCTGATCAAAAAAGATGTTTTAATTTTCCCAACTGGGGACAAACGACTTGGCTTTCTACTCTTTTCTCTTCTTATCAACTGGGCCACTAACTTGATTGTGAGTCAACTGCAAACATGCAGATGGTGATAAAAATTCTGAGAGATGACAGAGCACTAAGATGGCATGACTTTGGGCCTCAGAATGACAACCTGAAGAACTATCTTCCAGTCTGGCCCACCCAAACTGAAACAAGAGAGAGAAGTAAATATCTATTTCATTTAAACTGTTTTATTGTGCAGTCTTTTTTAATAGTAGCTTAACTTGTACACTATTATATTCTTTACAAGTTATGTAGTATGTAGAATCCCAGGGACAGGGAAGCCTGGTGGCTGCCGCCTATGGGGTCTCACAGAGTCGGACACGACTTAGCAGCAGCAGCAGCAGCAGTATGTACATGCCAACTCATACCTATGAATTGAGTTAAAAGGGAAAGGAAGAAAACTACCTAAATGGCCCCATTTCTAAAAAAGTATTTTGCTATTATTTGCTTCACGTGTGAACATATAATATTTACATAGTAATTCACAATTTTCAAGACTGAGAAATAGATTGGTATACAAAAAGAGTTGAAAGTCAATTTGTTGATTTTGAGCTTGTGACAATCTTTCTCAGCCTCATTTTAAAAATCTATGCTTTGTGCACTAAAATGTTTCTTATCTTTAAAATCCTATGGATTCTTCTTATTTTATAGTAATACAAATTTTTAAGAATCCAGTGAGATAAATTCCCAATGATATTGCACATATATAAAGTATTTCCAAATGTAGCCACAGGGCTCATTAGAAAGAACTACATGTTCACTTAGACTATTCCCACTACAGTCAATCATGGATACATAACCTTATATTCCATTATTTAAAAGGATAAATAGCAAGGTGCCCAGTAGTTTTCTTGAGTTTTCTCCCTTTGTGATTTTGTCTTTGGATTCCAATTTTTCTGTTTGTATGAACAACCCCAGAGAATTTTCACTAGTATGGTGCTGCTGCTGCTAAGTCACTTCAGTCGTTCCAACTCTGTGCGACCCCATAGATGGTAGCCCACCAGGCTCCCCCGTCCCTGGGATTCTCCAGGGAAGAACACTGGAGTGGGTTGCCATTTCCTTCTCCAATGCATGAAAGTGAAAAGTGAAAGTGAAATCGCTGAGTCGTGTCCAACTCCTAGTGACCCCATGGACTGCAGCCCACCAGGCTCCTCCGCCCATGGGATTTTCTAGGCAAGAGAACTGGAGTGGGTTGCCATTTCCTTCTCCATTCACTAGTATGCTGCTGCTGCTGCTGCTAAGTTGCTTCAGTCGTGTCCGACTCTGTGCGACCCCATAGACGGTAGCCCACCAGGTTCAGTGGATAGATGTAAGAAAGATGGGAATTAAACTTTTCATTGTTTTCGTCTAAATTTTACTATATAAAAAAGTTCACATCTGAATCAAGAATATTTATTATAAGTGTATCAAAGGTTTGCATTGTTTTTAAAACTCTACCAATATTTGTCATTCCAAAATTATTGGAAAATGCTATAAATATTAAAATATTTTTATGAGGCAATTATTGTGATTCAGTGGATAATACAAAGAGATTTCAGACACGATTAGGTGCCTACAGACTCATGAGAAAATAGAGTACACACACAAAAATGAAAAGTAATGTTATAGGTCATTTTTACTTGAGGAGATCAAATATGAAAGAGATAGGAGTGAAATAGAGAAGCTGATGTTTTCATATTGTAGATTTGAAATGGACTTTGAGATATGAAGAGGGCTTTAACCAAGAGCCCTGAAATGTGGAACCAGATGGAGATAAAGTGGAAATGTTTACTTCATATTTGCAAAGCTAGAAATAGTTTGATTGAAATGAAGCAGTTGATTTGGGTAGGGTAGATGGGGAATATAGGCTTTTGGGATCGTTCTGGGCCAGTTAACTCAGTTCTTCAAAGTGAACTTGAGGAATTTGGATTTCATTCATTCTTTTGGGAAGAAAAGGTACATGAACATCAGTGTCTTAGGAAGATTAATTTCAGAGCATTATGTTAAGGGATTAGAGAAGAAAAACTGAAGCCATTGAATCTGTAGATAGCATTTATTAGTATAGTCATTTTCATAATATGATTCTTCCTACCCAGGAACATGGAATATCTCTCCATATGTTTATGTCATCTTTGATTTCTTTCATCAGTGTCTTATAGTTTTCCATATACATATCTTTTGTCTCCTTAGGTAGGTTTATTCCTAGATATTTTATTCTTTTTATTGCAATGGTGAATGGTAGTGATTCCTTAATTTCTCTTTCTGATTTTTCATTGTTAGTATATAGGAGTGCAAGTGATTTCTGTGTATTGACCTTATATCCTGTGACTTTGCTGAATTCTCTGATTACTAATTTTCTGATAATTTCTTTTGGGTTTTCTATGTATAGTATCATGTCATCTGCAAACAGCCAGAGTTTTACTTCTTCTTTTCAGATCTGGATTCCTTTTATTTCTTTTTCTTCTCTAATTGCCATAGCTAGGTCTTCCAAAACTATGTTTAATAATAGTGGTGAGAGTAGACATCCTTGCCTTGTTCCTGATCTTAGAAGGAAAGCTTTTAGTTTTTCACCATTGAGAATGTTTGCTCTGAGATTTTCATGTTTGGCCTTTACTGTGTTGAGATAGTTTCTTTCTATGCCGATTTTTGAAGCATTTTCATCATAAATGGGTGCTGAATTTTGTCAAATGCTCTTTCTGCATCTATTGAGATGATCATATGGTTTTTATCTTTCAATTTGTTAATTGATTTGCATATAGTGAAGAATCCTTGCATCCCTGGAATAAACCCAACTTGATCATGGTGTATGAGCTTTTTAATGTGCTGTTGGATTCTGCTTGCTAGAATTTTGTTGAGGATTTTTGCATCTATGCTCATCAGTGATATTGGCCTGTAGTTTTCTTTTTTTGTGTACTGTATTTGTCTGGTTTTGGTATCAGGCTGATGGTGGCCTCATAGAATGAGTTTGGAAGTCTTCCTTAATCTGCAATTTTTTGGAAGAGTTTCAGAAAAATAAACATTAGCTCTTCCCAAATGTTTGATAGAATTCCCCTGTGAAGCCATTTGGCCCTGGGTTTTTGGGGGGGGGTGGATTTTTGATCACTGTTTCAATTTTAGTGTTTGTAACTGGGTTGTTCATAATTTCTATTCCTTCCTGGTTCAGTCTTGGAATGCTAATCTTTTCTAAATATCTGTCCATTTCCTCTAGGTTGTCCACTTTATTAACAATTAGGTGCTCATAGTATTTCCTTATGATCCTTTGTATTTCTGTGTTGTCTGTTGTAACCTTTCTTTTTTCATAATTTTATTGATTTGGTATTTCTCCCTTTTTTCCTTGGTGGGTCTGACTAGTGGTTTGTCAGTTTTGTTTATCTTCTCAAAGAAACAGCTTTTAGCTTTATTACTCTTTGCTATTGTTTCCTTCATTTCTTTTTCAATTATTCCTGCTCTGATTTTTATGATCTCCTTCCTTCTGCTGACTTTGGGGATTTTTTTATTCGTCTTTTCCTAGCTGTTTCAGATGTAGCATTAGGCTGTCTACTGAATGCTTTTCTTGTTTCTTGAGGTATGATTGTATTGCTGTAAATCTCCCTCTTAGAACTGCTTTTGCTGCATCCCATAGGTTTTGGGTTTTCATGTTTTCATTGTCATTTGTTTCTAGGAATATTTTGATTTCTTTTCTTATTTCTTCAGTAACCTTTTTGTTATTTAGTAGTATATTGTTTAATATCCATGAGTTTGTGTTTTTTGCTGTTTTTTCCTGCAGTTGATATCTAGTCTCAGAGCGCTGTGGTCAGAGAAGATACTTGATATAATTTCAATGTTCTTAGATTTCTTGAGGCTTTATTTGTGGCCCAAGATGTGGTTTATCCTGGAGAATGTTCCATGTGCACTTGAGAAGAAAGTGCAGTCTACCAAACGCAATCTACAGATTCAATGTGATCCCTATCAAATTACTGATGTCATTTTTCACAGAACTAGAACAAAAAATTTCACAATTCATATGGAAACACAAAAGACCCTGACTAGCCAAAGCAGTCTTGAGAAAGAAGATGGACCTGGAGGAATCAACCTTCCTGACTTCCAACTATACTACAAGGCTACAGCCATCAAAACAGCATGGTATTGGCACAAAAACAGAAATATAGAATAATGGAACAAGATAGAGAACCTAGAGATAAACCCATGCACCTATGGGTGCCTTATTTTTGACAAAGGAGGCAAGACTATACAATGGGGCAAAGAGAGCCTCTTCAGTAAGTGGTGCTTGGAAAACTGGACAGCTATGTGCAAAAGAATGAAATTAGATCACTACCTAATGCCAAACACAAAGATAAATTCAAAATGCATTAAAGACCTAAATGTAAGACCAGAAACAATTAAACTCTTAGAGGAGAACATAGGCAGAACACTTGATGACATAAATCAAAGCAAGATCTTCTATGACACACCTCCTAGAGTAATGGAAATAAAAACAAAAATAAACAAGTGGGACCTAATTAAACTTAAAAGCTTTTACTCAGCAAAGGAAACTACAGCAAGGTGAAAAGACAGACTTCAGAATGGGAGAAAATAATAACAAAGAAACAACTGATAAAGAATTAATTTCCAAAATATATAAGCAGCTTATACAACTCAATACTAGAAAAGCAAACAACCCAAATAAAAAGTGGGAAAGGGACCTGAAGAGACATTTCTCCAAAGAAGACATAAAGATGGCTAACAAGTACATGAAAAGATGCTCAACATCACTCATTATTAGAGAAACAGAAATCAAAACTACAATGAGATACTACCTCACACCAGTCAGGATGGCTGTCATCAAAAAGTCTACAAACAGCAAATGCTGGAGAGGGTGTGGAGAAAAGGGAACGCTCTTGCATTTCTGGTGGGAATGTAAACTGATACAGCCATTATGGAAGATGATATGGAGACTCCTTAAAAAGCTAGGAATAAAACCATTATATGACCCAGCAAATCCCATTCCTAGACACATACCCTGATGAAATCAAAACTGAAAAAGATGCATGTACCCCAATGTTCACTGCAGCACTATTTGCAATAGCTAGAACATGAAGCAACCTAGATGTCCATTGATAGATGAATGGATAAAGGAGCTGTGGTACATATATACAATGGAATACTACTCAGCTGTAAAAAGGAATGCATTTGAATCTGTTTTAATGAGGTGGATGAAACTAGAACCCATTACACAGTGAAGTAACTCAGAAAGTGAAATATAAATATAGTATACTGACACATATATATGGAATCTGAAGAGATGGCACTGATGAATTTATTTTCAGGGCAGCAGTGGAGAAACAGACACAGAGAACAGACCTATGGTACACAGTGAGAGGAGAGGAGGGAGAAAGAGAGATGTATGGAGAGAGTAACATAGAAATTTACAATACCGTATGTAAAACAGATAATCAGTGGGAATTTGCTGTATGACTCATGGAACTCAAACAGGGGCTCTGCAACAAGCTGAAGGGTGGGGTGGGGAGGGAGATAGGAGGGCGGTCCGGGAGGGAGGGGACATGGGTGTACCTATGGCTGATTCTTGTTGAGATAAGAAAGAAAACCACAAAATTATGTAAAGCAATTATCCTTCAATTTAAAAAAATACTAAGGGAAACTTATGTGTCCCCACATAATCTTTTATATTAAAAAAAAACAAACTGAAGTCAGAAAATTAAATTAGGGGGAAATTGTGATTACCCAGGCAGGAGGAGGGGCTTCCCAAGTGGCACAACGGTAAAGAATCTGCCTGCCAGTGCAGGAGAGGCAGGAGACACAGTTCAGCCCCTGGGTGGAGAAGATCCCTTGGAGTAGAAAATGGCAATGTACTCCAGTATTCTTGCCTGGAAAATCCTGTGGGCAGAGAAGCCTGGTGGGTTACAGTGCATGGGGTCCCAAATTGTCAAACATGGCTGAGCACGCACACAGGTAGGAGGAGGTATAGATGTGAACTAAGGAAATGGTAGAACGCACAACTTTAGGAACCTTGTTCTATTGCCTATGAATTTGAATGTAATGTATCTTTCTTCTTGGTTGCTTTTTTATGCTCCTTCCACTGCTGTTCCTTAATTGAGCTTGACTTCTCATGTTAACCCTGTATCTTTCATGGCTCTTTTACAATGAAAACTTTTCTTTTTTCTTTTTCCTGTTTCTATAGTCTATTCATATATAGTATTTAATTTTTAAAATTTATTTTTAATTGAAGTATAGTTCATTTACAATGTTTCAGGTGTAAGCAAGGTGATTTAGTTATATATGTATAAATATATTTCAGGTTCTTTTCCATTATATGTTATTATGAGATATTCAATATATCAATAGTTTCCTCTGCTATACAGTTGGTCGTTGTTTATCTATCTTATATATAGTAGTGTGTATCTGTTAAACCTAAATTTCCAATTTATCTCTTTGTTTTCTTCCCCTTTGGTAACCATAAGTTTGTTTTCTATGTCTGAGAGTCTATTTCTGTTTTGTAAATAAGTTTATTTGTATCATTCTTTTTAGATTCCACATATAAGTGATATCATATGATATTTGTCTTTGATTTACTTCACTTAGTATGATAATCTCTATCCATCCATGTCTCTGCAAATGGCATTATTTCATTTCTTTTATGGCTGAGTAATATTCCATTATATTTCTCCAAACTCTCCTCAACATTTATTATCTTGATGGCCATTTGAGAAATCTTATTATATGTACTAGGAAAAGTAGTACTAGTAAGTATCATTTGGTAATAACTTTTGTTGATGATTTATGCCATGCATATTGGGAGCAATTTACATATATTACCATATGTATTACCACATGCATATTACATGTTAAAGCATATAAACTTGCCATTCATACAGAAAAAAGTGATTGAGCTGTGACTGCTTATGGTTCACTTAATGCTCACAGCAGTCATATGAGTTAGATACTATTATTATTTTCATTTTGTGCGAGGCAATCGCAGCATGCAAAGCTCAGTTTGCCTGATTGATTGTAAAACCAGTATGTGGCAGAGCTAGAATGCAAACAAGAGCAGTGTTTCCCCAGACATCATGCTCTAAACCACCTGTTTGCTGCTATGTTGTTGTTGTCATTCAGCTGTGTTTGCTCTTTGCAACCCTATAGACTGCAGCATGCCAGGCATTGCACCAGTTCCCGGAGCATGCTCAAACTCATGTCCATTGTGTTAGTGATGCCATCCAACCAACTCATCCTCTGTCGTCCCCTTCTCCTCCTGCCCTCAATCTTTCCCAGCATCAGAGTCTTTTCAGATGAGTCAGCTCTTTGCATCAGGTGACTAAAGTATTGGAGCTTCAGCTCCAGCAGTAGTCCTTCCAGTGAGACTCAGGGTTGATTTCCTTTAGGATTGACGGGTTTGATCTCCTTGTGGTCCAAAGGGCTCTTGAGTCTTCTCCATCAGTTCAGTTCAGTCACTCAGTCGTGTCTGACTCTTTACAACGCCATAAACCGCAGCATGCCAGGCCTCCTTGTCCATCTCCAACTCCTGGAGTATACCCAAACTCATGTTCATTGAATCGGTGATGGCATCCAACCATCTCATCCTCTGTTGTCCCCTTCTCCTCCTGCCCCTATTCCCTTCCAGCATCAGGGTCTTTTCCAACAAGTCAGCTCTTCGCATGAAGTGGCCAAAGTATTGGAGATTCAGCTTCAAAATCAATCCTTCCAATGAACATCCAGGACTGATCTCCTTTAGGATGGACTGGTTAAATATCCTTGAGTCCAAGAGACACTCATGAGTCTTCTCCAACACCACAGTTCAAAAGCATCAATTCTTCGGCACTCAGCTTTCTTCACAGTCCAACTCTCACCCGTACGTGACCACTGGAAAACCCATAGCCTTGACTAGACGGACCTTTGATGGCAAAGTAATGTCTCTGCTTTTTAATATGGTATCTAGGTTGGTTATAACTTTCCTTTCAAAGAGTACGCGTCTTTTAATTTCATGGCTGCAGTCAACATCTGCAGTGATTTTGGAGCCCCCCAAAATAAAGTCTAACTCTGTTTCCACTGTTTCCCCATCTATTTCCTGTGAAGTGATGGGACCAGATGCCATTATCTTTGTTTTCTGAATGTTGAGCTTTAAGCCAACTTTTTCACTCTCCTCTTTCTAAAACTAGTTTGGACATCTGGAAGTTCACGGTTCATGTATTGCTGAACCCTGGCTTGGAGAATTTTGAGCATTACTTTACTAGCGTGTGAGATGAGTGCAATTGTGTAGTAGTTTGAGCATTCTTTGGCATTGCTTTTCTTTGGGATTGGAATGAAAACTGACCTCTTCCAGTCCTGTGACCACTGCTGAGTTTTCCAAAATTGCTAGCATATTAAGTGCAACAGTTTCACAGCATCATCTTTCAGGATTTGAAATAGCTCACCTGGAATTCCATCACCTCCACTAGCTTGTTCATATGATGCTTTCTAAGGCCCACTTGAGTTCACATTGCAGGATGTCTGGCTCTAGGTGAGTGATGACACCATCGTGATTATCTTGGTCGTGAAGATCTTTTTTGTACAGTTCTTCTGCGTATTCTTGCCACCTCTTCTTAATATCTTCTGCTTCTATTAGGTCCATACCATTTCTGTCCTTTATCGAGCCCATCTTTCCATGAAATGTTCCCTTGGTATCTCTAATTTTCTTCAAGAGATCTCTAGTCTTTCCCATTTGTTGTTTTGCTCTATTTCTTTGCATGATCACTGAGGAAGGCTTTCTTATCTCTCCTTGCTATTCTTTGGAACTCTGGATTCCGATGCTTATATCTTTCCTTTTCTCCTTTGCTTTTTGCTTCTTTCCTTTTCTCATAGCTATTTGTAAGGCCTCCTCAGACAGCCATTTTCCTTTTTTGCATTTCTTTTCCATGGAGATGGTCTTGATTCCTGTCTCCTGTACAATGTCATGAACCTCCATCCATAGTTCATCAGGCACTCTGCCTATCAGATCTAGTCCCTTCAATCTATTTTTCACTTCCACTGTATAATCATAAGTGGTTTGATTTAGGTCATACCTGAATGGTCTAGCGGTTTTCCCTACTTTCTTCAATTTAAGTCTGAATTTGGCAGTAAGGAGTTCATGATCTGAGCCGCAGTCAGCTCCTGATCTTGTTTTTGCTGACTATATAGAGCTTCTCCATCTTTGGCTGCAAAGAATATAATCAGTCTGATTTCGGTGTTGACCATCTGGTGATGTCCATGTGTAGAGTCTTTTCTTGTGTTGTTGGAAGATGGTGTTTGCTATGACCAGTGCGTTTTCTTGGTGAAACTCTATTAGACTTTACCTTGCTTCATTCTGAACTCCAAGGCCAAATTTGCCTGTTACTCCAAGTGTTTCTTGATTTCCTGCTTCTGCATGCCAGTCCCCTATAATGAAAAGGACACCCCTTTTGGGTCCACTGGAGAGGCGAATGGCAGACCACTTCAGTATTCTTGCCCTGAGAACCCCATGAATAGTATGAAAAGGCGAAATGGTAGGATACTGAAAGAGGAACTCCCCAGGTCAGTAGGTGCCCAATATGCTACTGGAGATCAGTAGAGAACTCCAGAAAGAATGAAAGGATGGAGCCAAAGCAAAAACAACACCCAGCTGTGGATGTGACTCATGATAGAAGCAAGGTCCGATGCTATAAAGAGCAATATTGCATAGGAACCTGGAATGTTAGGTCCATGAATCAAGGCAAATTGTAAGTGGTCAAACAGGAGATGTCAAGAATGAATGTCACATTCTAGGAATCAGCGAACTAAAATGGACTGGAATGGTGAATTTAACTCAGATGACCATTATATCTACTACTGCAGGCAGAAATCCCTCAGAAGAAATGGAGTAGCCATCATGGTCAACAAAAGAGTCTGAAATGCAGTATTTGGATGCAATCTCAAAAATGACAGAATGATCTCTGTTTGTTTCCAAGGGAAACTGTTCAATATCACGGTAATCCAAGCCTATGCCCCAACCAGTAATGCTGAAGAAGCTGAAGTTGAACAGTTCTATGAAGACCTACAAGACCTTTTAGAACTAATACCCAAAAAAGATGTCCTTTTCATTGTAAGGGACTGTCTTCTCCATACCACAGTTCAAAAGTATGAATTCTTTGGCAATCAGCCTTCTTTATGGTCCAAATCTCATATCCATGCATGACTACCATAGCTTTGACTATACAGAATACCAAACCTTTATGTCTTATATAATCTTCCCAACAATCTTTGGAAATAGATACATTTCCCATTTTAAAGATAAGAAAACTGAAGCACAGAAGAGTAACTTGCCAATGGTTATTCACTATTTAGGAAAGGGTAAGATTTGAACCTAGTTGTGTCTGACTACAGAAATGTTAACACGCGGTCTCTGTACTTTACATGGAGGGAGGAGGTAAGATTGGAATCCTTTTGTCTTCCTGTTGATGATTTCTAGAGATTGTTCTAAAGTTCTTTTCTTTATTCCACTTTTCTACTTGATTTATGGACTTTGTCAACAACCAAAATTGTTCCACATCTGCAGTCTTATGTTTTGAAATTCTTTCTTGACACTACAGCTTGCTGTCCTTCTATTTCTATCATGCCTACTAAGCATTGCTCTTGGCTTTAAACTGACATCAATTCCCTAATCACATTTTATTTTATTCATCTATTGTACTCTTTCTTGTTTTCCTTCATACTCAAATCATAATGGATACTACAGTTAATTCGCCTTTACTTTTTTATTTTCGGTTTCTGAATGCCATTGACACTTTTGTTTCAGTTTGTAGTTAACTCCCACCTTGGTTCAACCAAACTATCAGTTTTCTCTAATTTTGTTCTTAGGCAAGTTGGACATACCTGGAGAAAATTGCAGAACCATGTGGCTTGACTTCAATTTAAATGTATGATTTCCAATCTGAGTTGAACCCTTGATACCACACAGCAACCTTTTAAAAAGTCATTTAACTCATTTTTATTCAAGCTTCCAAATACAAGAAGTTGTTTTAAATTGTTTCTTCTGATCTTAAGCTGCTGATTCCTTTCCTACGCTTTTCAATTTCAATCCTTAACTCAGTGATAAATTAAAACTTTGTGTTCCGTCAGTTTTATGGCCACATTTGCTTAGCTATTCTTTTAACCAAATATTTCATCCTACTCAGAAAAAAAGATAGCTCCCAACTTCCCCTTTCCTTCTAAGATCACCCTTCTCCCAAAATTCCATCCTCTTCTAGGACTTTGAGCATTAAATTATGCCTTCTCTTTCGAATTAAAAATCTACCACTCATTTTATTTGCTTATTTTGAAAGCACTTTTTAAAAATTAAAATTTTATTTATTTATTTTTGACTGTGCTAGATGTTTGTTGCTGGCTGTGGGCTTTCTGTCATTGTGGGGACTGGGGGCTTCTCTCTAGCTGTGATGTGCAGGCTTCTCATTGCCGTGGCTTATCTTATGGAACACGGGCTCTAGGGCTCACAGGCTGCAGTAGTTGTGGCTCATGGGCTCTAGAGCGCAGGCTCAGTAGCTGTGATGCACCGGCTTTGTTGCCCTGCAGCATGTGGGATCCTCCAGACCAGGGATCGACCCAGGGATCCAAATTGGCAGGAGGATTCTTAACCACTGACCCACCAGGGAAGTCCTCCCACTCTTTTTAAGTGAATCTCTTATTGCTTAAAAACATACTCAAGGCTTCAGCCACATCTCTCTAAAAAAGAAACAAACAAACAAACAAAAAAAAAAATCTGCCCTTGGTTTGGATTCTATGAAGACTTTTCTAGTTAAAGTTGCCAGCTCTGCCTGAGAGCCATAGATGTTCTCTAAATCCTGAACCATGTCTGTCTTAGCTCCTCTCACAAAATGCTTCCTCAACTTTTCTAGATCTTCCGACTCTCATCTCAAACTCTACTTGCAATTTAGAGCCGCACCATGCTCCTTATCCCGTGAACTCAGCATTGTCTTTACTTTATGCTGCCTTTTAAAAATATATATATAGATATATAAATGCCCTACTGGAGGATTCTCCAGGTTTATGACTGGGATGTAAATAATTCTTTCACTAACTGCTACCCTAACTCCTTTATGGCTTTTAGGCAGAGTTTGCAATTTTAAATAGAGAGTTTAATTCACCTTAAGGTTCAAAATCAATATTAGTAGCTCACTTCTATCTGCCAGGTTCAAGATCAGTTTTTGCTTCCTATAATCTCTTCAATGTTAAAAAATATGCTCTTTTGCTTTCTTATAAAATTTGTTTTTTATCTTAAGTTGCCTTTCTTGGGTAACAGTCTTTTCTATTTGTTCACCAAATTAATGACCTTATATTAATCTGGAATACCATCACATTGCTTATGAATTTCGATCTCCACTTAGGTAGTTACTTAAAGACAGACACTTTGCTTCTTTTGTTTCTGAATGAACTCTACCTGGAATTTAAGGTGTAATGATATTTATAAATGAAAGTATAAAGAGGAGAAAACAGATTAAAAATTAATAGCAACATTTTAGGAATCATAGGTGATGCTCAGGTTTGAATCTTGGTAATGAGAAGAAAGGTTTTGTCATCAGTACTTAGGGAGGAAAGGAGTAAAGTCATGGTTTGCTTTTATTATTTTAAGTTTGGATGTACTGGTGAAGCTTGCATGTAGAAAGATTCAGGTTAAACAGTAAGTCCCCTACATATAAGCGAGTTGCATTCCAGGAGCGCATTCAGAAGTCCAATTTGTTTGTGTAAGTCTAACAGGCTAGGTACCCAACAGAATTGACTATATAGTACTGTGCTGTAATAGAATTATAATACGTTTCATACAAATAATACATAAAAAGCAAACATGAAAATAAAGGAAACATTTTTAATCTTTAGGTACAGTGCCTTGAAAAGTGCAGTAGTACAGTACAGTAGCTGGCATATGTAGGCTGGCACTGAGTGAGCAGGAAAGACAAGTTACTGATAAGGGGAGGGAGAAGAGTTGGGAGATGGCAGAGCAAAAGGATCATCAGCAGTGGGAAACAGAGGGCAAGCTGCGCTTTACACTTAATGTCAGTGGAACACATACTTGCATCTTTGAATTTGCAACTTGAAGTTTTATACCTAGGAGACTTACTATGTTTGGAACTATATAAAATATATGACACATATATAATACATAAGCTCTGGACTTGACAAAGAAATTTGGTCATACTCACTGAAGAAAAGGATGGGGATGACATCTTTAGAACTTTGATGTAGGTAAATAGAAAAGGAGAAATGGTTCAAAACTGTTAACAATGATCAATTGTATCATCTTGGTACCATTATAGACATAGAGACTTCCAGGGAGATTATATATGTATACAGTATTTTGGATCAAAGTTGAATATCCTAGGGGAAGAAAGTCTCTGAAGATATGTTTTGACAACTTATGAAAAGCTAACGAGGCAACTCTTGTACTGAAATATTATCTGGTCACAAAAATCAAAATTGATAGGAAAATGGTGTTTTGACAACAGCCAAGGAAAGATACTTTTGTAAGGAAGTGATCAACCATATTGAAAGAAATTAAATTTTAATTTGAATGAAGTAAAAAACAACAACAACACACTGTCCCGTTTGATTGAGCGAACTTGCAGAACAAAAGTATAGTAGAATGAATGATATCAGCCACAGAATGAGAAGTAGCAGGTAGTTAAGGAGACACCAATGACGGAGATAGTGAACAGAAATCACCCTTTAAGAAATTTGGTAGGAAAAAGAAGGAGAAACATAAGATGCTAATTCAAGGAGTAACAAAGCCAAAATATTTTTAACTTCTTTTTCTTTTTGTTCTTTTTCTCTTTTCTTTCTTTTAGTTTGGTGGAAGTAGAGTAAGAAAGGGAAATTACCTCTGTTCACAGGTAGATTGAAAAGAGGTGGAGTAGAAGAGGAAGATGAAAAGGGATAATTGAGCATGAACCAAATTTAATGAATAGCTATCTTGGAAGATGCTCTTGGGTTAAATATAGCCCAGTTGGTGGTGGGTAAGTTATTCCATAAGAGCCAGGCTGCGATTAGCTCTTTCTCAAGGGCATAATGCTACTTTGGTGGCCTGAGTGCAGAATTCTGAGGTGATTTTTTTCCCTTAAGTTGGGATGTTCAAGCATGTAGAGATCTAATCCTACCCGTGACCTTTACATACCTTACTTTGAGGTTTTAAAGAAAATGGGCTGAGGCAGTGAATAGAAACCACATCACAGTTTGGGTGCTGGCTAGCACATAGCAAACAGGATTTGTAATCTTGTTTATTTTAGTGTTTTTTGCTAACAGTTTATTTGGGAGACACAAAATTAGTATTTGCTCAGCACAAATCATAGAGATTATATCATGGTAATAAAATAAAATACCTGGAGAAATTGAAGGAACTACATTAATATCTTATTGTAAATTGCTTCTGTGAATATAAATTCATAGATGCTAATGTAATCTATCAACTTTCCATATGAAGCCTCCTGTACAAAACAAAGAATTGTCTGGTGTTACTATGTTTTATCGTATTGGCAGCACTCCTGTATTTATGTGTCTTTCTAGTTTAGGGGAAAGTTTTAAACCATTTCATTCATTAGTGAGCAATATACATTAGTATGTATACCTGAGTACATACAAAGAGTTGGAAACAACTTCGTGACTGAACACACAAACACACACATTAGTATGTATTTTTTTTGATGATTTAACAAATTCACTTCAGAATTCATATTTATTTTAAAACACCCTTTTAAAAGTTATAATTTTATGTAACACAACTGATTCCTATATGTATAACATATTTGGATTTTAGCATCTTCAAGTCTATAAAATGCCTATGGCTGATCTAAGCTGTTTCCCATAAAAAGTTAAAATAATGATGCCCCATAACGGCACAATTTGCCACATAACGAAACAATCTTTATCTAATAATTAACACTTACACTTCCCCAAATTAGATTGCAAATAAAGAAATGACAGTTTTTTTCATTATTGAGAAGTATGTGCATTTCTGACCCAGGAAAATGCCTAGAACTTTGTAACTCCATTCAGTCCTTCAGAAAAAAGTGGTTGTTTCTTGGTGCTGTCATCATTTGTAAAGAGATTAATAGAAGTTGACAACATGTGTCATTTATGTGTCAGGCTGGTTAGCAAGATCTTTTGAGATGCAGAATTATTTGTCAGCTAACACCTTACTAGTTCTCCCTTCACCTTTAAGTGGATTTACCCACTCTGATCATTTCTATCTGTATCTGATAGCCGGGCTCAAGCAAAGATCAGCCCCATGAATTCTGCATTCCTCTTTTATTGCTCTTTTAAAAAAACACTCAACTAATTTTAATTTTAAAATGCATGTTAAACTTTTATCTGCAGTAGCCCAGGAAAAGGAGGTAGAAGATGGCACAAAGGATAGGTTCTAGATTCAACCTGAACACTTGGGGAATTCACCTCAATTACTTGCACGATTCTTTTAGTTTGGTATCTGCTTATTTCCATTTAAATGTGCAATATTTATAATACCAATTACATAGTAATATATAATATTTAAAATTTTAAAAAATTAACTCACTGAAGACATGTTACTAAGAGCTTTCAATATAGGTATCTGACCCCAAGATAGTTTAGAACTTCAGCATTTCACAGACTAAAAAAATCTGACAAGCAGGAAATCTAACAAAGGAAGAAAATTTTTTTCACTAATTCCAGTCTTTTCCCTTGCTTTATTTTTATTGTCTTGAAAGTCTTTATGGTAGTGCAGTTTTGTTAGTAGAAGATAAATCTGTGAACTTAGCTAAAAGTAATTTCTTGAGATATCTTCTTTTTTGGAGTGTTGTCAGTGAATTCAGTCCTATGTTTTCTGGGATTTGTAACAGTTAATGCAATTCCTGTTCATTATCAAAGTCACTATGCTTCTATTTGATGAGTGTAAAATTAATATGTCACTGTTTTAAGAGTCTATACTGAGTGATGTAAGAAGTCAGAAAGGAGAGATTTGGGGGATAATGTTTTTTTGCCTAACAGTTTATTTAGAGAACTTCATCCCTCATATTCTATGTGGACATGTAAATCATTAGTTTTTAACTATTAATATTATTATAGCTATTAGATAAAACAGAGTCTTAAAGTAGATATGTAAGTCATTAGCTTTTTTACTATTAATATTAATATTGTTGTTATTAGATAAATTGGATAGACTTATCTATTTGGAAGTTGCTGCCTCAATATTTTTATAACAATTAGTCATGCAATGGATTTTTCATTGACTGGGGAGACAAAATTGTACTAATATGCATGTCTAAAGCAGGGTATAAACTTTTATAGGTAAAGGGAGTATATTTTCCATGTGTTATAATATTAAAATTCTTAGAGTAAGTCTAATATTTCAGGGGAAAAAAAGCCCTGTATATCTTATGCCAGTGATTACATATACTTGCCAATATCTCAAACTCAACTTGCAATTCTTTTTATAACTTTATCTGATTTTCCATTCAATTTGATTTTGATACATTTCAAAATTACAATAAGTCATTAAAAAAAAGATTTTCTCTCTTATGCTTATAGCCTATGAAAAACACTTTAAAGTTATATTGATGAAAAGATTCTTTTTTGCTCTGCCCAATACCTTTTCTTGAACTGGCAATTAAAGGGTTATTTAATTGGAGAAGTTCAGAGTCAGATCAGCATTCCCAGTGGCACATATCTTTAGCAATAAGTGTGGAAGCCAACTCGGAAGAAACACGTTTGAAGTAGCAGAACTAATCATGCAGAAGCAATTTGCGATTTTCTCTCTCAGCCTAGATAAAACAGAGCATTATGACATTGGCTGCGCTGAGCAAGGTCAATTTACTGTGAAAAGCCAGCTATAGATTCCAACTTCAAATAGACTTTTATCCTGCATAGCTAAACCCAGGATTTACTCTACTGCTCACACTACAGAATGGGCAAATGAAGTGGACAATTCAATTAAGATGCATCCGTATTTGTCACTACTCCTTTTTTTTTTTTTTTAAACTGTTTCAGATAATCAGTTTGTAACTAGATCTTAAGATTTCTCCCTGCCACATGCCCCCTCCACCTGGGAATGAAGTAAAAATGTGTGTTGTTCATGTTCTGTGCAGTAAAAGTTTATTTTATAGCGTTTTCAGATTTAATTGGTAAGAATTTACCAATTACCTTTGAAAAGTTCAATGCTGATTTTCTTTTATTATACTTATGTTTTGGCTTTAAGATGAAAGATTTCTGTTAGAAATATACACAAGACTGTCTTTACAAAAATATAGCTTACTAAAAGCATGAAAGAACTTTTTCAGTTTAGCATTTAGGTAATGTGCTATATGAATATGTTATTGTTATTCCTAATACGGGAACCACTACATAAAGATGATCCTACTTTCATTGTACTAGATGTAAAATTTGCATTCAGTTTTGGAAATGATTATATTTATGGGAGCAATCATATAAATTGTTTGGCTAATCACAGTGAATAAACAGTATATTTTCTTAGCCATGAGGAAAAATACTCTCCTACCTTCTTTTTTGGCTACAGTCCAGAGTAGATTATTCTTATGAAAAATGAAGCAAGAGTGTACCTTAATTAGCTGTTCAAGGATCTAGCCATCTGGAATATCCATGTTTAGTGCATTTAACTTTATTAAGTGCATCTGATAGACTCTTTGGGTCATAATTTATACTAGTAATAGTGTCAATAATCAATTTTGTTCAAAATACCATGCAAGTGGGATGGAACTTGTTCCCAGAAGCTGAGACAGAAAGTAAATGAAGACATGATTAAATGTCATTGTTATTATGCTACTGCTGCTGCTGCTAAGTCGATTCAGTCATGTCCGACTCTGTGCGACCCCATAGACGGCAGCCCACCAGGCTCCCCCGTCCCTGAGATTCTCCAGGTAGGAACACTAGAGTGGGTTGCCATTTCCTTCTCCAAAGCATGAAAGTGAAAAGTGAAGTGAAGTCGCTCAGTCGTATCCGACTCTTAGCGATCCCATGGACTGCAGCCTACCAGGCTCCTCTGTCCATGGGATTTTCCAAGCAAGACTACTGCAGTGGGGTGCCATTGCCTTCTCCGCATTGTTATTATAGTTCATAATAAAAAGTATACATCTATATCTAAGGCACAATAGCTGTACAAAGTGATGTTCTAGTCAACAGTTTTCTGGACCATATTCTGGTGCTCCTGTTCAAAGACTGGCAGGTGATGGAACTCCACAGTGCTGACACTGGGTCCTGGAACACTGTGGAAGTCAGTCTGTTAATGTTTTCACTGGCTTACTGCAATGCTGAGGTCAGGCAGAACTCACTGGTCTCCTGCTTCTGCTGACCCAGTGATTGACAGTAATGCAATGTTCTTTTAGAATTTATGACTCTGGGTAAAGGACAGAGTGAAATATGTGACTCAGGTCAAAAATTAGGACAAAGAATATCAGAGATGAGATGTTCATTTTAAATACAAGTGTAGAGTCATTAGTTTTTAAAGTTGTGTTTTCCAACTCAAACTCAAGATAATTGAAAACAGATATATTTTCCCCTGTGGAGGCTAAAGTTTCTGCTTAATGAGTCAAAAATATATTCAAAATATAAAGCACATATGTGCAAATTAAGTTTGCTTTCTAATTTTTCAAACAGGCATTTTGGATCATTGGGATATTCCTCTATTTCCTTTTTGCTTTGTGGGATATTTATTATCTTAGATAATCCTCCATAATTTAGGATTTGTTGTAAATTTATTATAGTTAGGGCTGGTGTGTTGGAACCTTTGTATTTCCATGGTCCTATGGAATAACCCAATTTTATTCTATATGACAAAATGTAATCTTGTCAGTGATTGCATATGCTGTATTTTCACATAAGCAAAATTTAGATTTTTAAAAAATAGATTATATTAAATTATTTTGAATAAAAATTTTATATATGCATATTATTCTGTAATTGTGATGAAAGCATTGTGATAGCTGTACACTAAAATAAATGTGCAGTCACATCATAGTTCTCAGCTTTACTAGAATCACATGGCTAGCTTCAAATTATATTGTGATTGGTCTCATTCCACAAAGTTGTAATTTAATCGATCCAGGATATTGTCTGGCTATACTATTTAGAAAGTAAAAAATGCCAACCATTTCTTGATCTATATAACTCCAATTTACTGTTTAAATTTTTGCAAATCTAGGGGCTAATATAATAAGTTTTAAGATATTTTTCTCGATTATTTAGCTTAATCATTTATTTAATGCCTATGTTTCCCTAAGTATACCCTAAATTATAATATTTGTGTGTGTGTGTGTGTGTCTGTATATATCTGTGTGGAGTATGTGCTTGTACATGTGTTTATGTGTGTAGCAGACTAATTTCTCAGAAATAGGTTTTAATGCAAACATTTCAGTGTTGCCTATATGAAAGAACTTTTAAAGTACTCTTTGAAATGCACCTATCAGATTGTTCCTTTAAATTATTTGCAATGGCAATTTTATGTTGAATAAAATTATGTAGAAAATGATATAATAGATGTGAAAGTGCTTTTAAAGTTAAAAATACTGAGCAAATGTGAAGTACTGGTATTAGGCACTATTGTATATCAACAAATTTCCTTAATTGAGTAGTCTTTATGTTCATAGTCAATCATAATCTAAGCATTCTCATCATGATGAATGTTTTAAGTAACTTCTTATGTAGTCTGTTTGACATTTTATCTAACCTTAGTCAAGGCTTCAATATTCTGGTTTTGTGTGTGTGTACGTGAATGTGTGTTTGTGTGTATGTGTTTTTCTTCAAAATAGGTTGTTGGCAGTATAAACATGGTACTGGTCGTGCCCCTGCACTCAACACCCACCAGAATGGTGGGCAAACTGCTTAAGATAGGCTTCTGGTCCAAACCCTGGTCACACTCCTACCCTCAGCCCATGTAAGGAACAATCTCACCCCCATCCCAGCAAGCAAGCAAAGGAACCTGTTTGTAGCTCCCCTCAACCCTGGAACAGCAAGGGCCCCAGTAAGCTTTACCTGAAAAAAAAAAATGCAATCTTTACTGTTGTACATATTTTGCATTCGGATAATCTAATTATGACAAGTTAATACTCTTGATTTAATGCCCAAATAAGATACCTCTTCAGGCTTAGTAATTATCCAACAAGTTATGAAATTGTTTCACTTTCTAACCTGCCATGGCCAAGATAGTTGACTTACATAATACAGTTTAATTACACTTAAAATTGTACACACCCCTTCAGAAAGAAATGTATTCCTGAGAGAAGACAGCAGTCTGTGACAAAGCCAACTTTCTGCCTCTCACTGGAAGCAAATGTACCAGCAAACATCAGTCTTATCTTGTTTGCATTTTGAAGAACAGCTTTATTTGTAATTTCTTACAATTTAATTAACAACACAATGTTTATCAACTGTAAATGCAGCAAATGAACAAAATAGAGTCAAATCATCATCCCCACCACTTTTGCTCTCATCATAGAAAATAATCTTATCTTTGCAGAAGACATCAAAGCTGTTGGGATAAGCCACATGCAGTACAGTATCCTTGAAAGTATCAGGTATGCAATCATTCAAAAAAAATTGAACCACAAATTATGCTTATTTGATACTTCATGGTGAGTTTTAATCATTAGGTATAAAATTAATAATCTTAAATGAACAAATAAAGCAAGAGAATAGCTATTTTGAGTGACATGATACTTGCCTCAACCTCTCAATATTTGGAATAAACTTCCAGTAAAAGTCAAGCAATTGAAAGGCAAGTTCTGCATAGAAAGGTAGAAAAGAAAAATGAGAAAGGCATGTGATTTTTTAGAAAACTATTGAAAATGAGCAGAGACACTGTACTCATACTGTATCACAACTCATTTGTTGAGACTTTATAGGAAAATTTCTTCCCTTGAATTGAGATACTCAGCTAAGTGTGTGTATGTGTAAGAGAGAGAGAGGGAGGGTTACAGAGAGACAGAGAGAGGGAAACACAAGAAAGAGACAGAGATAAAAAACAGTAAAATGCTGAGAGAAGGGTACAAATAACAAAAGACATTTGTTTTTTAAAGTAAACACTAGAACCAGAAGAAGCAAAGGAAATGACTGGCTTTGTAATACCCATAGAAACCTAGTGGAGAAAATTTTTTCATCCAAGATACTTAGAACAATGGGATATACCAGCCCATTGAAAGAAAAATGTCCCTCAATTCTGAATTTTACTTTTGAACAGATAGAAATGGAATTTGCTTATTGAGGAATACTGACTTTAAGTAATCAGCAGTCTTTGAAATAGAGATTATTCAGAATTATGGGTAAAAAGAATAAACCAGGAAATTAACAAGCAACCAAATGTAGTTTTTGTTTATCTGCAGAGATCCATATCTCTTTTTGGTTCTAACCACATTTAAGCATAGAGTTCCCCTTCATGGGAGTGAGTAAATTCTGAAAGTTCTGTCACCAGGTGAAAATTTGTCTGCTTCAAGTATACTGAAAATTGGAGTAGCTAGTATATTTCAATTCATTGTTAAACAGCAGTTGATGTTGTTGATTTCTTCTGTGAACTGTCTTCTACTGCTGTTTTCCAGTTGTTACTTTGGAAAGTTAGTGTTAGCACTTCTGAGAAATGTTTATGTTTACCTCTTTACTTAAAAGTATTTGAAAGATTTTCTTTTTCATCCCCATGAAGGATACTACAGGCACCAGTACAAGGATGAAAAGAAATTGCAGGCACAAAGGCATTAGCTAGTGAGGGAAGAACAATTCACTAATGTCAGGAGTGTTGGGCTTCTATGAGAGCCAGGTATGGTACTGACCTTGAAGGTTTAAAAACCACTCAGTATTTCTAATTAGCTCCCTATAAAGTGACACAATCTTAAGTGTTCAGGATGGTCTCTCTTGGAATAATTGATGTTTATATTTTAAAAACTTTAATGTTGAGACTAAAAGAATGGGAAAGTTAGAAAACAGCATAGTCATGTGGGATGGTAGGCAATGGAGGGTCAGAATACTATATTTCTTTAGACAAAATTCAGGCAGATGGCAGTAAACTGTTTTTTTTTTTTTCCTAAAAATATCCACATATTACAATAATATTTTGGCAGATGGAAGTAAAGTATTTTGATAAAGGAGTACCTTTTATTTTTTTCTAATTAACTCAAAAGCATTGTTTGGAGCAGCAGTGGCTCAATATTTAATTGAATACAGGTCTGCCTTCCTTGGGCCTTCCAGGTGGCTCAGTGGTGAAGAATCTGCCTGCCAGTGCAGGAGCTGCAGATGGGGCTTTGGTCCTTGGGTCAGG
The DNA here is from genome assembly GCA_006408695.1 of Aepyceros melampus. NCBI lineage: Eukaryota > Metazoa > Chordata > Mammalia > Artiodactyla > Bovidae > Aepyceros > Aepyceros melampus. The sequence goes on from SJXQ01000260.1 coordinate 57,000, forward strand.
AAGATCCCCTGGAGGAGGAAATGGCAACCCACTGCAATATTCATGCCTGGAGAATTCCACGGACAAAGGAGCCTGGCTTGGTGGACTATAGTCCATGGGGTCGCAGGGTCAGACATGGCTGAGCACCCACTGCTTTCTTCAGTAGATAGTAGCTTCCTGAGGACAGGGACTGTTTCTTACGTAACTGTGTCTCTCTTCTATCTAAAGCAACATGAGGCACACAACTTAAGACAGTATTATAGATGGAACTTCTCATTCTAGGTGGAGAGGACGTGGTGAAGCAGAAGTTATGACATCTTAAGATTCTAAGTCTTATGAAATTTAAGATGATATTATTATTAATGCTAAAAAATAGTTCTAATGTCTCTGATAGCTCTTAGGATGTTATAACTTAAATGCTAATAATTGCATTTTGTGGAACTATGTGGAAAGAACCGGGATGAGTATTTTTTTTTTAATATCCCTAACTCTTCTAAGAAGATAACAAAGCCTTCTTCAGCAATCAATGCAAAGAAATAGAGGAAAACAACAAAATGGGAAAGACTAGAGATCTCCTCAAGAAAATTAGAGATACCAAGGGAACATTTCATGCAAGGATGGGCTCGATAAAGGACAGAAATGGTCTGGACCTAACAGAAGCAGAAGATATTAAGAAGAGGTGGCAAGAATACACAGAAGAACTGTACAAAAAAGATCTTCACTACCCAGATAATCACAATGGTGTGATCGCTTATCTAGAGCCAGGCATCCTGGAATGTGAAGTCAAGTGGGCTTTAGAAAGCATCACACAAACAAAGCTCGTGGAGGTGATGGAATTCCAGTTGAGCTATTTCAAATCCTAAAAGATGATGCTGTGAAAGTGCTGCACTCAATACGCCAGCAAATTTGGAAAACTCAGCAGTGGCCATAGGATTGGAAAAGGTCAGTTTTCATTCCAAACCCAAAGAAAGGCAAAGCCAAAGAATGCTCAAACCACTGCACAATTGCACTCATCTTACACACTAGTAAAGTAATGCTCAAAATTCTCCAAGCCAGGCTTCAGCAATATGTGAACCATGAACTTCCAGTTGTTTAAGCTGGTTTTAGAAAAGGCAGAGGAACCAGAGGTCAAATTGCCAACATTTGCGGGATCATCAAAAAGCAAGAGAGTTCCAGAAAGATATCTATTTCTGCTTTATTGACTATGCCAAGGCCTTTGACTGTGTGGATCACAGTAAACTGTGGAAAATTCTGAAAGAGACGGAAATACCAGACCACCTGACCTGCCTCTTGAGAAATCTGTATGCAGGTCAGGAAGCAACAGTTAGAACTGGACATGGAACAACAGACTGGTTCCAAATAGGAAAAGGAGGACGTCAAGTCTGTATATTGTCACCCTGCTTATTTAACTTCTATGCAGAGTACATCATGAGAAACGCTGGACTGGAAGAAACACAAGCTGAAATCAAGTTTGCCGGGAGAAATGTCAATAACCTGAGATATTCAGATGACACCACCCTTATGGCAGAAAGAGAAGAGGAACTAAAAAGCCTCTTGATGAAAGTGAAAGAGGAGAGTGAAAAAGCTGGCTTAAAACTCAACATCCAGAAAACTAAGATCATGGCTTCTGGTCCCATCACTTCATGGGAAATAGATGGGGAAACAGTGGAAACACTATCAGACTTTATTTTTTGGGGCTCCAAAATCACTGCAGATGGTGACTGCAGCCATGAAATTAAAAGATGCTTACTCCTTGGAAGGAAAGTTATGACTAACCTAGATAGCATATTGAAAAGCAGAGACATTACTTTGCCAACTAAGGTCTGTCTATCAAGGCTATGATTTTTCCAGTAGTCACGTATGGATGTGAGAGTTGGACTGTGAAGAAAGCTGAGCGCCAAAGAATTGAATGCTTTTGAACTGTGGTGTTGGAGAAGACTCTTGAGAGTCCCTTGGACTGCAGGGAGATCCAACCAGTCCATTCTAAAGGAGATCAGTCCTGGGTGTTCTTAGAAAGGAATGATGCTAAAGCTGAAACTCCAGTACTTTGGCCACCTCATGGGAAGAGCTGACTCATTGGAAAAGACTCTGATGCTGGGAGGGATTAGGGGCAGGAGGAGAAGGGGATGACAGAGGATGAGATGGCTGGATGGCATCACCAACTCGATGGATGTGAGTCTGAGTGAACTCCAGGAATTGGTGATGGACAGGGAGGCCTGGCGTGCTGCAGTTCACGGGGTTGCAAAGAGTAGGACACGACTAAGCGACTGAACTGAGCTGAACTCTTCTAATACCCCCAAGTGAAAGAAATTCAAAAAAGCAAAATGGCTGTCTGAGGAGGCCTTACAAATTGCTGTGAAAAGAAGTGAAAAACAAAGGAGAAAAGGAAAGATATAAGCATCTGAATGCAGAGTTCCAAAGAATAGCAAGGAGAGATAAGAAAGCCTTACTCACTGATCAGTGCAAAGAAATAGAGGAAAACAACAGAATGGGAAAGACTAGAGATCCCTTCAAGAAAATTAGAGATACCAAGGGAACATTTCATGCAAAGATGGGCTCAATAAAGGACAGAAATATTATGGACCTGACAGATCAGAAGACATTAAGAAGAGGTGGCAAGAATACACAGAAGAACTGTACAAAAAAGTCTTCATGACCCAGATGATCACGATGGTGTGATCGCTCATTTAGAGCCAGCCATCCTGGAATGTGAAGTCAACTGGGCCTTAGGAAGCATCACTAAGAGCAAGGCTAGTGGAGGTGATGGAATTCCAGTTGAGCTATTTCAAATCCTAAAAGACGATGCAATGAAAGTGTTGCACTCAATATGCCAGCAAATTTGGAAAACTCAGAGTGGCCACAGGACTGGAAAAGATCAGTTTTCATTCCAAACCCGAAGAAAAGCAATGCCAAAGAATGCTCAAACTACTGCACGATTGCACTTGTCTCACACGCTAGTAAAGTAATGCTCAAAATTCTCCAAGCCAGGCTTCAGCAGTACGTGAACCGTAAATTTCCAGTTGTTTAAGCTGGTTTTAGAAAAGGCAGAGGAACCAGAGATCAAATTGCCAACATCCACTGGATCATGGAAAAGGCAAGAGAGTTCCAGAAAAACATGTATTTCTGCTTTATTGACTATGCCAAAGCGTTTGACTGAGTGGATCACAATAAACTGTGGAAATTCTGAAAGAGATGGGAATACCAAACCACCTGACCTGCCTCTTGAGAAACCTATATGCAGGTCAGGAAGCAACAGTTAGAACTGGACATGGAACAGACTGGTTCCAAATAGGAAAAGGAGTATGTCAAGGCTGTACTTGTTACCCTGCTTATTTAACTTATATGCAGAGTACATCATGAGAAACGCTGAGCTGGATGAAGCACAAGCTGGAATTAGGATTGCTGGGAGAAATATCAGTAACCTCACATATTCAGATGACAGCATCAGTAACCTCAGATATGCAGATGACATCATCCTTATGGCAGAAAGTGAAGAACAGGAGAATCTCTCGATGAAAGTGAAAGAGAAGAGTGAAAAAATTGGCTTAAAGCTCAACATTCAGAAAATTAAGATCATGGCATCCAGTCCCATCACCTCATGGCAATCAGATGGGGAAACAGTGGAAAAAGTGTCAGAAATTTTTTGGGGGGAGCTCCAAAATCACTGCAGATGTTGGTTGCAGCCATGAAATTAAAAGACACACTCCTTGGAAGGAAAGTTATGACCAAACTGTACAGCATATTAAAAAGCAGAGATGTTACTTTGTCAACAAAGGTCCATCTAGTCAAGGCTATGGTTTTTCCAGTAGTCATGTAAGGATGTAAGAATTGGGCTATAAAGAAAGCTGTCAGTTCAGTTCAGTGGCTCAATTGTTTGAACTCTTTGCGACCCCATGAATCGCAGCACAACAGGCCTCCCTGTCCATCACCAACTCCTGGAGTTTACCCCAACTCATGTCCATTGAGTCAGTGATGCCATCCAACCATCTCATCCTCTGTCATCCCCTTCTCCTGTGCTGAATCTTTCCCAGCATTAGGGTCTTTTCACATGGGTCAGCTCTTCGCATCAGGTGGCCAAAGTACTGGAGTTTCAGCTTCAACATCAGTCCTTCCAATGAACACCCAGGACTGATCTCCTTTAGGATGGACTGGTTGGATCTCCTTGCAGTTCAAGGGACTCTTAAGAGTCTTCTCCAATGCCACAGTTCAAAAGTATAAATTCTTTGGCGCTCAGCTTTCTTTATAGTCCAACACTCACATCCATACATGACTATTGGAAAAATCCATAGCCTCGAATAGACAGACCTTTGTTAACAAAGTAATGTCTCTGCTTTTTAATATGCTGTCTAGGTTTGGTCATAACTTTCCTTCCAAGGAATAAGCGTCTTTTAGTTTCATGGCTGCAGTCACCATCTGCAGTGATTTTGGAGCCCCCAAAAATAAAGTCAGCCACCATTTCCACTGTTTCCCCGTCTATTTGCTATGAAGTGAAAGACAGCTGAGTGCTGAAGAATTGATGCTTTTGAACTATGGTGTTGGAGAAGACTCTTGAGAGTCCCTTGGACTGCAAGGAGATTCAACCAGTCCATCCTAAAGGAGATCAGTCCTGGGATTTCTTTGGAAGGAATGATGTTAAAGCTGAAGCTCCAGTACTTTGGCCACCTGATGCGAAGAGTGACTCATTGGAAGAGACCCTGATAGTGGTAAAGATTGAAGGCGAGAGGAGAAAGTGAAGACAGAGGATGAGATGGTTGGATGGCATCACTGACTCAATGGACATGAGTTTGAGTAAGCTCTGGGAGTCGGTGATGGACAGGGAGGCCTAGTGTGCTGCAGTCTATGGTGTCGCTAAGAGTCAGACATGACTGAGTGACTGAACTGATTTCTTCTACTCCCCTAGTATTTTAACAGAATTATACTTCTTTTTTTTTAAATTTAAGTTTGTTCATAGTTGGAGTTGATAGTATGAGCAGTGTATGGGAAAGTTGTTGCTGAGGTGCCTTCTAGAATTAGAAAATTAATTTGCTCTTTGTGAGTTAAATGATAAATCAATAAATTATGGATCAAAGCAGATATTTTCAAAAGCACCTGAAAAAGAGCCCATCAAGATCTGACTTTAACCTCATGAAAAGGATCAATATATCTAAGGAAGGAATGCTTCCATCAGGAGGGGGCTTGGTCACCTGTGTAAGGTTAGGAAAAGGAGGATCTCAGAGGCAATCTGAGGCAATCTCAGCATCTGCAGTGTCTTCTGAGCTTGTCTTCTAGGCTCCTATGCCCAGTCCTCTAAAATCCAGAGTAATTCTTTTAAAATAAAAATAAGATAATTTTGCCCATTTTAAAGCCATATTGGTTTTCTATCACATTCAGAACTGCATACCCTGACCTACAAAGTCTGATGTGCTAATATTCCTGGCCCTCTGTCCTGCTACATATCTTAGCACCCTGTACTGTCCTCCATATTCACTTTCCTTCTTTTGTTCTTTGAACAAACCCCCTGTTTTGACTAGAGGGCTTTGTATTAGCGCCCACTCTGCCTGGAAAGCTCCTGCAGGCTGACTCTTAAGCTGTCAGTTTAGAAGTCAGTCCTCAAAGATAGCTTCTCCACACCACCTAAATAGAAACTCAGTTACTGTCTGTGACAATGATGTGTTGTAATCATTGCTGTCATTGTCAGGCCTTCATCACCCTCTAATTTTTTTGTTTGTTTGTCTGCTTGATGTGGACACTGCCGAGTCAGTCATCAAAATTTGTTTACTTTTCTTTATACAGCTAGAGGAGGGAACACAGCAAGGTGTGTGCCAACGAGTTGTGGAGACAGACAATCAGACCTGACTTCATCCAGACCTGTGGGTGAAGGATAGGGCTGGGCACCTAAGGAATGCCTGAGAATCCTGCAGAGGCCACAGAAGATAGAGCTCATGGCATGCCGGGGGTTTGGACTTCAAGGCAGAGTAGGTTAGCTGCTCTGAGATGGAACACTGTCACAGCTGGTGCTGGACAGGCGCTGGGAGGCACTGGCAACTCCACCCGATTTGTAGAGGAGCTGAGAGCACTGCACTTGGTAGGGGGCTGAGGAGGAGGCGAAGAGCTGACTCATTGGAAAAGACCCTGATGCTGGGAAAGATTGAGGGCAGGAGGAGAAGGGGACGACAGGGGATGAGATGGCTGGATGGCATCACGGACTCGATGGACATGGGTGTGAGTGAACTCTGGGAGTTGGTGATGGACAGGGAGGCCTGGCGTGCTGCGGTTCATGGGGTCGCAAAGAGTCGGACACGACTGAGCGACTGAACTGAGCTGAACTGAGCTGAGGAGGAGGCACAGCCACCCCGCAAGCATTTTTCCTCTGAGGCTCTCAAACACTTCCTGAGATGACAGGAATAAATCCCAGGAGGGAGGCTGACTCTGGTGGGAAAATGAACAGTGAGCTAAGAGCCAGACTTTGTCTTCTAACTCTGATTTTCAACTGGCCATGTGTGCAGTGCATCAAATTACGTCTCCTTCACTCTGGGTCTCCAGATTCTTGGGCAGGGTTTCAAATATATTTGAACCCAATCTTTAACTCCATTCCCCTGGAGCAAGTCTTCCAATGGTCTCTAGGTTTTTCTCTAGTAGTTGCAACACTGCTGTCATGGGAGAGCAAAGAACAAGGTAAGAATCTGTGTGTATGTCTGGATGTTTATTCATCCTCACAGTCTCCGTGAACTGGTGTCAACAACAGCCTAGAGATTTTTCAAATTTAGTTTAGTTCTAAATCTGTCTTGCTGTGTTTTTAATTTGACTACTATGAATTCCATCTTAACTGAGATAAAAGACAGTGATAAGTAAGAAAAAGTTAAAATTACAAGTCATTCAACTTAAAAATCAGGAGCCTACACAGAAGAAAGTATGTAATTGCTGACTGATAATCCCCATGGCATGTATAACCAGAGCATGCAGAAGCCTGCAGGGGAATTGTCAGAATGAGAATCAAGGATTTCAGCTTCAGGCTAAAAAGTCAGGATAAGCTTGTGACTTAACATTGCCACCCATGACTCAAAGAACATCTATTCTTTAAAATGACAGGTTTTCTCGTTTAAACCATACCAAAGAAAAGGAACATGCCTTTCACTGATGCATCATTGTTACTGTGGTTTAACTTCTTAACCCCTCTTCCTGTTGAAGATTCTTTCACATCTGAAGAGCATCTACAGCTTCAGTCTTTAATTACACTGTATTTACTAGAATTGGAAAAACAAAATTTATTAAAACAGTCTCATTTGAGGTGTAGGTTGAAATTACTTTGAAGAAATTCATATTTTGGAGGATTTTGCAAAGGAAAAGCTCTTTCTGATAATTTAGGTAATTTTTAAAAATAATTGTTTCTTGGTGTGCTTTTTTGGGTTCATCAAAATCCAACACATATTTTTAAAAATGGCATAGTTATGGATCCATAAATTTGTTCATTTGGATAGTTTCATATTATATGCCAGAAAAGTATAATTTGCTCAGGAAATATAAAACTGTGTTAGCATTTACAATTTGATTTAATTCATTGTATTTAAATCAATAGGTGTTATTATTGCCTTCAAGAAGAATTTTAAGGGAATATCTACCTGATTTTATATATTTTTGAACAGATAAGAAAGAACCCACAATCCTGAGACCTGAGATATTTGTTAATTTAATATATCCTTATACCTTTATCTTATATATACTTTGCTCAACTTCTTCTAATATTAACATTTTATACACCATGGAACATTTATAAAAATTAAGAAACTATCATTGGTATAATTCAAGAAACTACAGATTTTGTTTGGATTTCTCCTGTTTTTCCACGTGTCCATATATTGATACACTTATGGAAACCCAACAGTGATCAACACCAAGAATGAATCATAAGGTAAACTATGGACTTTTGATAGTTATGGTGTATCTGTATAGATTCATTGATTGTAGCAAATACTCCTCTGGTGGGGTGTTGACAATGGAGGATGCTATATGTGTGTGGGGCCAGGGGATGTGTGGGTATTCTCATCATCCCCTCAGAATTCCCTCAGTCCTGATTGGAGACTTAAGCTGATCTAAAAATTAAAAATCTTACTAAAAACTGTTAACTACATTCATATGTGTCAATTTCCAAATGCCCTATAATATCAATTTGACATTCACATCTATGTTGATTATTAAAGTTTTATAGTGCATTTTGAAATTGTATAATGTGAATTCTTTAATTAAGTTCATCCTTTAGAATTATTTTATTCATTTTATTTTAGAATTATTATAGTTCCTTTGCAATTTCATGTAAAATTTGCAATTAGCTATTCTAAATCTGAAAAAATACCTGCTGGGATTTTGTTTGTGAGTGTGCTTGCTCTATAGATCAGGTTGGGGAAAATTGATAGTTTAATAATATTGCTTCTTCCGATCTATTAAAAGTTAATTTCTCCTTATTTAGTTCATCTCAATAATACCATCAGTTTTAGCTCTTCTAGATAAGACCAACATTTTTTTATTCTAAAGATTTGTTGTTATTCATTCACTCAGTCATGTCTGACTCTTTGTGACCCCATGAGCTGCAGCACGTCAGGCTTCCGTGTCCTCCAGTATCTCCTGGAGTTTGTTCAAGTCCACTGAGTTGGTGATACTAGCTAAGTAACCATCTCATCCTCTGCCTCCCTCCTCTCCTTTTGTCTTCAATCTTTCCCAGCATCAGGGTCTTTTCCAGTGAGTTGGCTCTTCACATCAGGTGGCCAAAATATTGGAGCTTCAGCTTTAGTATCACTCAGTTCAGTTCAGTTGCTCAGTCGTGTCCAACTCTTTGTGACTCCATGGATTGCAGCACACCAGGCTTCCCTGTCTCACTAATTCCCAGAACTTACTCAAACTCATGTCCATTGAGTCAGTGATGCCATCCAACCTTCTCATCCTCTGTCCTCTCCTTCTCCAGCCTTCAATCTTTCCCAGCGCCAGGGTTTTTTCAAATGAATGAGTTCATTCATCAGGTGGCCAGAGTATTGGAGTTTCAGCTTCAACATCAGTCCTTCCAATGAATATTCAGGACCGATTTCCTTTAGGATAGACTGGTTGGATCTCCTTGCAGTCCAAGGGACTCTCAAGAGTCTTCTCCAACACCGCAGTTCAAAAGCATCAGTTCTTCGGGACTCAGCTTTCTTTATAGTCCAACTCTCACCCATACATGACTGCTGGAAAAACCATAGCTTTGACTAGACAGACCTTTGTTGGCAAAGTAATGTCTCTGCTTTTTAATATGCTGTCTAGTTTGATCATAACTTTTCTTCCAAGTAGTAAGCGTCTTTTGATTTCATGGCTGCAATCACAATCTGCAGTGACTTTGGAGCCAAAAAAAACATGAAGTCAGCCACTGTTTCCACTGTTCCCCATCTACTAGCCATGAAATGATTGGACTATGATCTTAGTTTTCTGAATGTTAAGTTTTAAGCCAACTTTTTCATCTTTCACTTTCATCAAGAGGCTCTTTAGTTCTTCTTTGCTTTCTGCCTTAAGAGTGGTGTCATCTGCATATCTGAGGTTATTATTAGCATCAATTGTTCCAACAAATATTTAAGATTGATTTCCTTTAGGACTGACTCGGGTTTAAAGATCACAGATTTTATTAGATTTATTTTTGGTGTAATTTTTTAAAAAAATTGAAACCAAATGTTCATTGCTGTCATTATAGGAATAAAAGTAATTTTAAAAATTATTTTAATTAAAGTATAGTTGCTTTACAATGTTTTGTTATTTTCTGCTCTACAGCAAAGTAAATCAGCTATATGTTTACATATTTCCCTTCTTTTTTAGATTTTCTTCCCATTTTGGTTAGTATAAAGCACTGAGAAAAGTTCCCTGTGCCATACAGTATATTCCTATTGGTTATTTTATTTTATACATAGTATCAATAGTATATGTATATATATGTCAATCTCAGTCTCCTAATTCGTCTCACCCCTTCTCTTCCCCCTTGGTATCTGTATATTTCCTTTCTGTGTCTGTGTATTATTACGGCATTGCAAATAAGACCATCTATACCATTTTTCTAGATTCCAGATACATATGTTAGAGTATGATATTTGTTTTTCTCCTTCCTACTATTTTCACTCCATATGACAGTCTCTAGGTCCATCGTCATCCCTGGAAAATTGATTTTTTGTATAAATCAATTATACAGGTAATGTATAAAGTATAATAAGATTTTTGTATACTTATTGGCCTTTAATTCTGCTACCTTATTAAAAACACTTATTAATTCTAGGAGACTTTTAGTAGATTTTTTTTGTGTTTTTATATGTTATCTGTAAATGGAGATTGTTATATTGCTTCCTTTCTAATCAATATGACTTTTCTCCCTTTTTCTTCTTGCCTTATAGAACTGCTTAGAAATACAAGTATGATGTTGAATTAGGAGTGTTTTAAAGTTCAAGCTTGGGAGGAAAGCATTCAGTCTCCTGCCATTAAGTACTGGAGAAGGAAATGGCAACCCACTCCAGTATTCTTGCCTGGAAGATCCCGTGGATGGAGGAGCCTGGCGGGCTACAGTCCACGGAGTTGCAAAGAATCGGACACAACTGAGCAACTTCACTATCTATCTATCTATCTACCATTAAGTATTTCATTGTAGGTTTGTGTAGATGTTCTTTAGTAGTTTAAGGAAGTTCCTTACATTATAAATTTGCTGAGAAATTTATCATGTATAAATGTTAAACTTTTAAAACACACTTTCTACTCCTATTGAGATATTTTTTTCTTCAGTTTATTATAAATGACTTTCACTAATTTTTTTTATGTTGATTGACCTTACACATCTGAGAAGCCACTCCCCCCCTAATATTTTATGGCATATTTTTCTCCTAATAAATTACTAAATTTGGTTGCATAGTATGCTGCAGATTTTTCTGTGTATTTTCATGGAGTATATTGTTCTGTAGCTTGCTTTCCTTATAATGGCTTTGTGTAATTTTGTTGTAAAAGTAATGTTGTCCTCATAAAATCACTTGGAAAGTGTTATCTCCTATTCCATTTTTGGAAAGATTGTGTAGAATTGGAATTACTTATTCCTATGTGTCTATTTATTACTTTAAATATCTATTTTCCTATTTCTCTTTTCAATCCTATCAATTATTACCTCTTGTATTTTGAAGTTTTTTTAGCTGAATTTAAATTTAGAAGTTTTACATTATATCCATATGTAATGTCTCTTTTTACTTCAAATAATATTCCTTCTTCTGAAATCTGTATTATTTGCCATTCATATAGCTAATCCAGCTTTAACTTATTTGCCATTCATATAGCTAATCCAGCTTTAACTTAATGTTTGCATATATCTTCTGCCATTCTTACTTCACTACATCATTATATCAGGTTTCTCGAATATAGCATAAAATTGGAAATTGATTTTTTATATACTGTCTGACAATCTTTATCTTTTAACTGGTGTGTTTGAACCGTTTGCATTTAAAGTTATTCATGATATGAATGGATCAAACTACCATCTTTCTTATTGCTTTTTTTGTTGTTACATTTATATTTCTGCATTTTGCATTACTTGAGCATATTTTATAATTCTACGTTATCTCCTTTGTTGACATGTTCACAGCTCCTTTTCTAAAAAAGGATTGATTTATAAAGTTAGAAATGCATTTTTTATAACTCTAAATGTAACAAAATTTAGGTGTATTAATTATAATGTATGGACCTTGTAACATTATACTGTTAGTTCTTCCTTCCTGATCTTTGTGATATTTTTGTCATAATTTTTCTTTTACACATGCTATAAACACACTATATATTGTTCCTATTGTTATTTAGGTGGTCAGTTATTTTAGAGCAATTAAATGGTAGAAAATAAATGAATACTATAGTACTATTATTTATTCCATCCCTGACATATTTGTTTGTGTAGATACAAATTTCTGGTTGGAAATTTGGAAATGGAAATTTTCTGTGCCTGCAGAACTTTTAATGTTTCTTGCAAGGCAGATCTGCAAGCAAGAAAGTGTCTACATTTTTATAAGTTGTCAATTACAGTTTATATTTTCCTACATGAAACTGGCTCCATCAGAAGTTCCTATTCCTGGGCTTCTTCATCAAGCATTTTGCCTTGTGACTTCAATTCTCTGATGAATCTAAGAAAAGTTTGAAATTTATTCAACTTTTTCTCTTCTAAGGACAGAGTGATGACTTCAAAGGTTTCCTTATATACAGAATTGGAAGCCAGATGTTCAATTAAGTAATTTTGCTTAGTATGTAGGGTTAGCAAGTGGTTCTGAATTGAATCTTCTTTATATTTAAGAAGGAACATTTTTCCTACTTTTTCTAAACATACAATCTTTCTTATGACCTGGATGTAATGCTGTATTATAATTTCAGTGAGTTTTGCCACAGTTTATTGTACTTTATGACTTTGCTGAAATCAATTTTCCAACTATCAAACCTCATATGTATACATAGTATATACATAATTGTAGCAAAAATCAATTTTGTACTTCAGATTTCTTGGCACAAATTTTGTTTCAGTGGCAAATCAGTAATATGCCATATAATTGGGTAGAGATTGAGAGACAAATGTTTAGTGGTTTGGACTCCACACTATTAAAGTTTCAAGAATAAAAAGGAATTGTGGTTTTATTTACCTGTTTATCCCTGGGTTGATTTCTTAACTTCTCTCAATTTCAATTTATTACCTCAAAAATGGGAATAATAAAATCTAACTTGAAGTTTTCTTGAAGATTAAATGAGATGATATGTACAGGGATAACTACGATGTTAAGCAAATAAATGGCTCTCAAGGGATTATTATTGTTCTGCATTGGTGTGGAGGAATTTGGGGACCAGTGGGAGAAGGATCCCAGAGCAGGGTATGGAAAATTATCACATGTTGCCATTCTATAGTGGCATGGACTGCTAAAAGGGCTACTAGCTTTCTGTTCCTGCAAATATTTAAGTTAAGGAAAGATATTCTCCCTTTAGGGATGTAGGGAAAGAGATTTTGGGGTAGATGAGAGTTAGCTAGATGACCTTTAAGAGCTCATACAATTTTAAGTGATTTAATTAGAAAAAGCCATCGTCTATTTCTATTTGAGTTGTCAAATTTAATTACTGGTTTCAAGAACCATTTTTAACTTTATTAAGGTTATTAGTTAGTGCTTACCATGCTATCAGGGAATATTAATTGATTTGAATTTTACAAGTAGTATCTCTAGACTCATAACATCATTATTGACCTATCCATTTCTTTAAAATATAGAATTCTTCTGAATCAGATGTGTCAGGAATCTAATTTTGCCTGTAAGGATTTTTTTCTTTCTTTAAATGTAAGTTATTTTAAGCTTTTAAGAAGCATAAGTGTAGGCATTTAGAATTGATACTGCCAAATTTAATTGGTTGGGATGGAGTGTCAGTGGTTCTCTGGATAGAATCTGTGCTCTCCAAATAGCCGCAGTCCCTACCACTCCCTAATGTTCCACATAGAGCCTTTGTTCATTTGTGTTATTTGTGTTAATCATTTTCTTAAGTATTTTAGTTTGTAACTTCTGCTCATATTTATTTGTCCCATAAATTTCTTCCGCCTACTTAAATTGATTCCCCAATTTTTGAACTCAGTATGTATGTTCAGAAGAGGGAAAAAGTGGGTTACAATCAAAAGTTGCTGAATTTCTAGTTGTATGCTTTGACATAACTTTTTAAAGAATGATGAGATAAAAACAGTAGTGGGCCTACATGCTCCAAGAGTGAAAGCTGGCAGTTGTGAGGTAGGAAGGATCTAGAAGAAGGAAAATATAAATAGTATAATATATATATATATATATATATATATATATATATAGTATGAGTCAACAGTAACCCAGAGAAAGTTTAAAAAGAGTATAAATAGCCTAAAAAGTCAGATCTATCATTAAGTATGGGATTTCCAACTAGTGTTAGTGGTAGAAAACCTGCTTGCCAATGCAAGAGATGTAAAAGACTTGGGTTGGATCCCTGGGCTGGGAAGATCCCCTGGAAGGGGGCACAGCAACCCACTCCAGTGTTCTTGCCTGGAGAATCCCAGGGACAGAGGAGCCTGGTGGGCTACAGTCTCTAGGATTGCAAGAGCTGGACAAGACTGAAGGAAATTAGCATGCATGCATGCATCATTAATTATACACATCAAGGTGGCAGAATTTGGCATCAAAATAATTTGACAGAGGAGAAATATATTTATGAGTGCTGTCAATTAAATTCATGGATGTGAATGTGAATAAAGGTTAAAATAGTAGATTTAGCATAGAAACATCTGCCTTTGAGGATTAGGTTTCAAATTAAGCAAACTAATTGCACATTTAGAAAATGTCTTTAAAAACATATTTAGTTGCATGCCTTAAAAACAAAATAATACAGATATGGAAGAAAGTCTTGTTTAAAACAACCAATATGATAAAATGTATCTACCTTGCATGTTTTAAATTTGTTAACATTCCATAATGTCATCTACTATTCCTTGCTCAGTTCATTTGATATTTGGACTAATTAATAGTGAACTCAATTATTAATTTTATATTCTTGGCTCAAAGCATGATATTCACTAATTCTGAATATTCATTTTCTTATTGGTATACATATATCTTTCAAAAAAGAGCAGATTTCTCAGTAACAGATAAACATTTACAGTAAATATAGGTATTTAAAATACTGATGAAAGTCTGGAATACTGTTTTAACTCTTAAATTCTCTGAAAGAGAATTGACTCTTACAGTTCATGGAAGTAAATTTTACATAAAGCATACATAGGATATGAAATGATGCAAATATGTTTGTGCTACAGTAAGAACTATATTTTTTATTACTACATGTTATGCTATCAATACTCACATTAAATCCTATTTTAAGAGGCTAGTTCTAGTGTATGTACCTATTTTAAATGTAACTTCTTAAAACTTTATAGGCAAAGTCCTTCAATGAGCAATGAAAAGATGATTAAAAAAAGACGGTTGAATAGAAAAACAGCCGGCAACAGTAATTCATTTTGGATACAGTTTTACTTTTTATGAATAAGTCTGCACAATATCAACATAAAGAGTGTATTTTTTCTTTAAATGAATACAGCCTTAATACTGAAAGCCAGTTCAAATAGTAACGTTTAAAAATTCTTATGACATGGGATTACACCCTTGTGGTTCATGTAGCACATGGTGCATTGGTTTTGATTTTACAACTCAAATCAGGGGAGAGTAGAAGGTAAATAATTTAGTTTCTTTGAAAAGACCCTATGTCATTTTATTTTTCTATGCTATTTAGGAAATGATGAGGGTATTGCCATACAAAAGTGGTATCTGTCTTTATGAGCATTCCAAATTTCATGTGTATTAAAATATCATTGTCATTAAATGCTCACATTATATGAGGTACTATCCAGAACCACTAGAAAGCATAATGCTGGACAACAAAGAACTTTGTTATTAATGCAGGAATAATATGAGGAATATTGACTAGCTCATGTAAACATTTTACCAGCTTATTATGCCTCATGGGACTAAAGTGAAAAGAATCAGCTTTTGTTACTGCTGCCAAGTATAGTGAATAGAAGGGAGGTCAGCAAATGTTTTGTTTCCCCTAGCTTGAGAAAAGGAGAAAATAGAACAAACAAATTAAATACATCAGACTTTTGCCTTCTTTCTTACAACCTCAGGCCAAGGAACCAGGGCTTGGTGGAGAATCCTTCTTTATACTATCAATTAGTCAAACAAACATGCAATCTAAGACAAGCAAACAAAAAAACCTTCAAGATACATCCTGCAGTGCCTGCTGTAAAGAAGTTCCAGAGCCATTACTGTCACCAGGAAAGAGTAAAAAGACATAGAATGTGTTGCTGAAGGAAAGTGAGTTCCAAAGTATAGGTATTTGGGTAAATAAGTAAGATTTTACCAAATGAAAATCATAGTAATAAGCTTGTTGAAGCCAAACTTAAATAGTTGTAGCTGTACAAGTTATATAGCTGGGATCTTTACTAAATTCTTATTAAATTTTTGGTTTAGACTATAATGACACAAGAGAAAATGTATTGATGTTTATTAAAAAATAAATTTAATTATATTAGTGAAGTGGTACAGGGGAAATTCTTTGTTGAGAGAGAGCAAATTCTGATTGTATTTTAAAGATATTTAAATTTGATAAACAACAGTTCAAAATTGCATAGTCTTAGTTGTAATAGGCAGTGCTTTCTTGTGGAATTCTTATTTCCAAAATGTATTTGAATTAAGGCCAGGCATAATAAGCTTCAATAAATAGCTTACGTAAATATGGTCAAAAGACTCACTTAAAATAATGGCACAGTGGGATTTAATTTATCTCTTATTTGTGGCTTTACAAAAAGTATTATCTATAAATTATAGTAAGGGAATTAAAAATTACAAAAAAATGGAAAGAATTTGAGATTACTTGCAATTTCAACCTCTAGAAAGATGTTTTATTAGTATTTTAGTTTGTTCTTTTCCATTATTTTAAAGAATCTTGCTTGTGTTCATTCTCAGTTGCTGACTTGCAACCCTATGGACTGCAGCCCACAAGACTCTCTGTCCATGGGATTTCCCAAACAAGAATATTGGAGTGGGTTTTCATTTCCTTCTCCAGGGACTCTTTCTTACCCAGGAATTGAACATATGTCACCTCCATTGGCAGGCTAGTTCTTTACCAGGAAATTAAAAGACACTTGCTCCTTAGAAGAAAAGCTATAACAAACCTAGAGAGCATGTTAAAAAGCAGAGATATTACCTTGTTGACAAAGGTTCATATAGTCAAAGCTATAGTTTCTCCAATAGTCATTTATGGATGTGAGAGCTGGACCATAAAGAAAGCTGAGTGCTAAAGAAGTGATGTTTACAAATTGTGGTGCTGGAGAGGACTCTTGAGAGTCCCTTTGACACAAAGGAGATCAAACCAGTCATTCCTAAAGGAAATCAAACCTGAATACTCATTAGAAGGACTGATGCTAAAGCCCTAATACTTTGGCCACCTGATGGGAAGAGCCAGTTCATTGGAAAACACCCTGATGCTGGGAAAGACTGAGGGCAGAAGGAGAAGTAGGTGACAAAGGATGAGATGGTTGGATAGCATCACCAACTCAATAGACATGAATTTGCACAAACTCTGGGAATAGTGAAGGACAGGAAAGCCTGATATCTGCAGTTCATGGGGTCGCAGAGTCAGACAGGACTTAGCAACTGAATAATTATGTCATGTGGGGAATCTTTTTAATGCAACAACTCATTAATGTTAGGAATTAATTTAAGTTCTGAGGATGGAGCTGTGACTAAAATCAACAAAAATCTTAACCTTGGTAGCATTTATTTTCTAGTAACATCTAAGTTTTAAATCACAGACTTAACTAAAATTTCCAGCATTAATTTTACCAACTTTTTTTCTGCATTCATTTCAATGATTATTTCTAAATTGTTATAAGAAATAAGATCTAATTCTGGGTAACGTTTTCCTTCCATTATCTGACTATTTGGGCTTCTCAGTGGTGCTAGTGGTAAAGAAACTGCCTGCCAAAGCAAGGGACATAAGACATACAGGTTCTATCCCTGGATCAGGATGATCCCCTGGAGGAGGGCATGGCAACCCATTCCAGTATTCTTGCCTGGAGAATACCCTGGACAGAGGAGCCTGGTGGGCTATGACTGCAGACATGAAATTATAAGATGTTTGCTCCTTAGAAGGAAAGCTATGACAAACTTAGACACCAGTTGATTATAGAGATCAAACTGCTAACATTCATTAGATCATAGGAAAGTAAGGAAATTCCAGAAAAACATCTTCACTGACTAATCAAAAGCATTTGACTGTGTGGACAGATGAACTGGGGAAAACTCTTAAAGAGTTGAGGATACCTGTCTCCTGAGAAACCTGTATGCAGGTCATCAAGAAGCAACAGTTAGAACTTTACATGGAGCAATGAACTGGTTCAAAATTGAGAAAGGAGTATGACAGGGCTGTGTATTGTCACTCTGGTTATTTAATTTATATGCAGAGTACATCATGCAAAATGCCAGGCTGGATGAATCACAAGCTGGATTCATGTTGCTGGGGAAAATATCAACAACTTTACATATGCAGATGATACCACTCTAATGGCAGGAAGTGAAGAGGAACTAAAGAAAATCTTGACAAGGGTGAAAGGAGAGTGAAAAAGGTGGCTTAAACTCAGCATTCACAAAGCTAAGATCATGGAATCTAGTCCTATCACTTCAAGGCAAATAGAAGGGGAAAAAGTGAAAGTAGTGACAAATTTTATTTTCTTGGGCTCCAAAATCATTGTGGATGGTGACTGCTTCCAGGAAATGAAAAGTCACTTGCTCCTTGGAAGAGAAGCTATGACAAACCCAGTTGTTCAATTGCTCAGTCACTTAATGACTCTTTGCGACCCCATGGACTGAAGCATGCTTCCCTGTCCATCACCAACTCCCAGAGCTTACTCAAACTCATGTCCATCTAGTCAGTGATGCCATCCAACCATCTCATCCTCTGTCATCCTCTTTTCCTCCTGCCTTCAATCTTTCCCAGCATCAGGGTCTTTTCCAATGAGTCAGTTCTTTGCATCTGGTGGCCAAATTATTGGAGCTCCAGCTTCAGCATCAGTCCTCTAATGAATATTCAGGATTGATTTCCTTTAGGATTGACTGGTTTAATCTCCTTGCTGTCCAAGGGACTCGCTTGTTTTGTCTATGTTTGTCATAGCTTTTGTTCCAAGGAGCAAGTGTCTTTTAATTTCATGGCTGTAGTCACCATTGATTTTGGAACCCAAGAAAATAAAGTCTCTCACTGTTTCCATTGTTTCCTCATCTATTCACCATGAAGTGATTGGATTGGATGCCATGATCTTAGTTTTTTGAATGACAAACCTAGATAGCATATTAAAAGCAGAGACATCACTTTGCAGAGAAAGGTCCATATAGTCAAAGCTATGGTTTTTCCAGTAGTTATGTATGGATGTGAGAATTGGACCATAAAGAAGGCTGAGTGCCAAAGGAGTGATGCTTTTGAATTGTGGTGCTGGAGAAGATTCTTGAAAGTCCCTTGGACACCAAGGACATCAAACCAGTCAATCCTAGAGATAACCAACACTGAGTATTTATTGGAAGGACTTATGCTGAAGCTGAAGTCAATAGTTTGACTACCTAATGCAAAGAGCCAACTCATTGGAAGAGACCTTGATGCCAATAAAATTAAAGGCAAAGGAGAAGAGAGTGGCAGAGGATCAGATGGTTAGGTAGTATCACCAACTCAATGGACATGAATTTGAGCAAACTTAGGGAGAGAGTGGAGAACAGAGAAGCCTGGCGTGCTGCCGTCTATGGGGTTGCAAAGAGTTAGACACGACTTGGCAACTGAACGACAACATGGTATACTTATGGACTTTCTAGGTGACTCTGGGCAAAGAATCTGCCTGCAATGAAGGAGACTCAGAACACTCAGGTTTGGTCTTTGGGTCAGGAAGATCCCTTGGAGGAGGGCATGACAACCCACTTGGTATTCTGGCCTGGAGAATCTCATGGACAGAGGAGCTTGGCGGGTGACAGGCCATAGGTCACCAAGAGTTAGATGTGACTGAAGTGACTGAGCAAGCAGGTACGCATAGTATATTTATAGTACATTTAAATTTCTGATACAGCATATGTTGCCTTCCTCAATCTTACTTCCTAAAAAAGTTTTCTGGGCCATTCAGAGCCATTTTTTTCCCCTAAGTATAATTTAAAATTACTAAATTCTGCATATACTAACATGCTGAAATTTGAATTAAAATTATATAGATTACTTTTAAAGTATTGACATCTTTAGTTCTTCTCAATCAGAAACTTGTGAAGTTTTTCTTATATTGACACCTCCATTTACAGTTTTTAGTAAATTTTTAATGACTTTCTTTTTTCTTAAGTTTTGTATACTGGTTTCTGAAGTTTTACCTTTTATATGCTTCTTGCTATGATTAGAATATTTTTGTAAATTTAGCTATTTTTTGTTACAATAGATAAAAGACTTTTTCTTTATGCTGTTCCAAAGAAAGGCAATGCCAAAGAATGCTCAAACTACCGCACAGTTTCACTCATCTCACATGCTAGTAAAGTAATGCTCAAAATTCTCCAAGCCAGACTTTAGCAATATGTGAACCGTGAACTCCCTGATGTTCAAGCTGGTTTTAGAAAAGGCAGAGGAATCAGAGATCAAATTGCCAACATCCACTGGATCATGGAAAAAACAAGAGAGTTCCAGAAAAACATCTATTTCTGCCTTATTGACTATGCCAAAGCCTTTGACTGTGTGGATCACAAGAAACTGTGGAAAATTCTGAAAGAGATGGGAATACCAGACCACCTGACCTGCCTCTTGAGAAATCTGTATGCAGGTCAGGAAGCAACAGTTAGAACTGGACATGGAACAACAGACTGGTTCCAAATAGGAAAAGGAGTACGTCAAGGCTGTATATTGTCACCCTGCTTATTTAACTTATATGCAGAGTACATCATGAGAAATGCTGGACTGGAAGAAACACAGGCTGGAATCAAGATTGCTGGGAGAAATATCAATAACCTCAGATATGCAGATGACATCACCCTTATGGCAGAAAATGAGGAGGAGCTAAAAAGCCTCTTGTTGAAAGTGAGAGAGGAGAGTGAAAAAGTTGGCTTAAAGCTCAACATTCAGAAAACGAAGATCATGGCATCTGGCCCCATCACTTCATGGGAAATAGATGGGGAAACAGTAGAAACAGTGTCAGACTTTATTTTTGGGGGCTCCAAAATCACTGCAGATGGTGACTGCAGCCATGAAATTAAAAGATGCTTACTCCTTGGAAGAAAAGTTATGACCAACCTAGATAGTATATTCAAAAGCAGAGACATTACTTTGCCGACTAAGGTCTGTCTAGTCAAGGCTATGGTTTTTCCTGTGGTCATGTATGGATGTGAGAGTTGGACTGTGAAGAAGGCTGAGCACCGAAGAATTGATGCTTTTGAAGTGTGGTGTTGGAGAAGACTCTTGAGAGTCCCTTGGAGTGCAAGGAGATCCAACCAGTCCATTCTGAAGGAGATCAGCCCGGGGATTTCTTTGGAAGGAATGATGCTAAAGCTGAAGCTCCAGTACTTTGGGCACCTTATGCGAAGAGTTGACTCATTGGAAAAGACCCTGATGCTGGGAGGGATAGGGGGCAGGAGGAGAAGGGGACGACCGAGGATGAGATGGCTGGATGGCATCACGGACTCAATGGATGTGAGTCTGAGTGAACTCCGGGAGTTGGTGATGGACAGGGAGGCCTGGCGTGCTGCGATTCATGGGGTCGCAAAGAGTCGGACACAACTGAGCGACTGAACTGAACTGAACTGAATCTTCAGAAGGAGGCATCACTAGCTTATGAATTTTTCAGAATGTTGGCACCTGATACCACTAAGTAAGACTTGCTGCACGGTCATAGCTAAATATAAACAAAACTTCACATTTTACCTGTGGATTAGGGTGTCAGAAGAGTGGGATTTTCCAATATATAGATTGTATGCACTAGCTCTGTGTGTGTGTGTGTTCACTCATCTTTTGTGAAAGCTGTGTCTATCCAAGAAGATCAGCATGTTTTCTCAGGTAACATGCCCACAGACCAATGACTGTTCCTCACATGACAAATTAAGTTCACATATGAATGAGTGGGCCTATCAGCATGACCCCCCTCTAAAAAGCATAAAAGCTCATTGCTTTCTATCAGAATATTATTGCAAGTGTTAATTGCTCAGTTGTGTCCAATTCTTTGCAACCCCATGGAATGTAACTCACCAGGCTCCTCTATCCATGGAATAACCCAGGCAAGAATACTGGAGTTGATAGCCATTCCCTTTGCAGGGGGTCTTCTCCACCCAGGGTTCAAACCCATGTCTCCTGCATTGCAGGCAGGTTCTTTATCCTCTGAGCCACCAGGGAAGTCCATCAGAGCACTGAGAAGCAGTAAGTTTTCCTTCTTTCTCATTCATATTTTCATGGGGCCTCCACTGCCCATACCCAGCAGTCTATTTACTACAAGTGACCCCAGGGCTTACACCTCAGGAAGAGATAGGTAGTGTCTGCCTAGCCCAGATACAGGCGCATGACTGGAACACAAGCTGCAGCTTGGGGCTCACCAGATGAGTTCTTCAGGATAGAAATGTCAATTTGAGCAGATGTGTTTTCTGTTTTCATAAGACAATTTAGAGAAATGGAATGATTGTCATAGTGTAGGAGTTTTAGTGAGAGTTTTAAATTCAACAGAGAAGGAACCAAGAGGTACTTACACAAGCAAGGAATGAGAAAGGCATTGCAGAATTTAGCAAGAAACTGATGCTTCTCCCCCATTCTTCACTGCATAGATTTTTAAGAAGCAGTGATAATAAATCCAATTGCTAATAGCAAATGCCTTGCAGAGGTGACCAGAGTTGTTTTTTTTGATTAGAGGAGACTGGCTTGTTACCAGCTTACTATTTCATAATTGAAAGTAAGAGTGGCCAGGTCAGGTTTGGCTGGATTTAGAGCCAGAATTGGCCATTACTGGATATGTGATCTTGGACAAGAGTCCATTTCCTTGCCTATAAAATGGGACTAATATTGCCTATCTAATAAGGTGTCTAAGATGATTAGGGATAATAATGCATGTAAAGAGTTTTGCATGGTGCCTAAACGCATAGAAAATGCTCAATAAAAATTTACTTATCAATACGCATATTTGAGGGCTTCCCAGGCAGTGCTAGTGATAAAGAACCCACTTGCCAATTCAGGTAGATGTAAAAGATGAGGGCTCAATCCCCCGCGTCAGGAGGATCCCCTGGAGGAGGGCATAACAACCCACTCCAGTGTTCTTGCCTGGAGAAGCCCTTGGACAGAGAAGCCGGCAGGCTGCAGTCCATGGGGTCGCAAAGGGTCGGACTTGACTGAAGCTACTTAGCACACATGTGGGCACATGCATATTTGAAGAGAGTACTTCCTCTTAAGTAGGTTAATCTGCTTTGAATCTTTTTCATCAAATGCTCTCTTCATAGAATATACACAGGTAAACTCCAATCAATCCCAGGCGAAATGATCATAAATTCCAAGTTAGTGGTGGCTTACATAAATGTGGTGTCGCTGTTTTCTATTATCTGTGTTAACACTTCCCTCTATTTGTACAGATAATTGATAGCCGAATGCAGTCTCAATAAAATGTTAAAGCTGTAATGCCCAAGTGGAACTTATTTAAGGAGTGATTACGGCTTGAAAATGGTCTGTAAAAATAGCTCTCGTCCTTATATCACATCGCTTGTTCCCAGCAGCGCCTTCAAGCCTTTCTGACAAACAGGCCTGCCCTCCTGCAGACCCGGGATTCTGTTCTGCCTCACACATCCCCAACACAACTGCCAGCTGAGTTCTAATTGCAGAATCTTCATTACCAGGGATGATTGAAACTATAAAAAGAACCCAGCTGAATTTTTCACATCCTGCTGGGTGAGCACAAGGACTGGCCCTCTGGTTTCTGCCTCCTCCTCCCCCCAGCAATTATCCTTGGTGCATGTGTGGTCCTGACTGTAGGAAGCTCCTAGCAGTTGATAGATGTTACCTCCCTTCTGCTCTGAACCTCCCTCCACAGAATGGAAGCTGATGATCATGATAGATATGCCCAGCCATTCTTCACAGCTGCAGACAGGATCTTCATTTCTTAGACTTCGCACCTAAGTATCTTGCTTGCGTGCATGCACGCTCAGTCACTAAGTCGTGTCTGACTCTTTGTGACCCTATGCACCATAGCCTGTCAAGTTCCTCTGTCCCTGGGATTTTCCAGGCAAGAAAACTGGAGTGGGTTGCCATTTCCTTCTCCAGGGGATCTTCTTAACCCAGGATTGAATCGGCATCTTCTGCATTGGCAGATGGATTCTTTACACTGAGCCACCAGGGAAGCCCGAGTATATTGCTTAAAGTCACCTAGACATGTGAGACCAGAGGGAGATGAGGCATTTCTCCTGTCTCCATAGAGCTTTGTGACAACATATCAGTGACTCTATCTGTAAATGAGCACTTTCCAATTATATCCTTTCTTCCTGTGAGTCTCTCAACAAGCATCCACAAAGCTCCTACTCAGGGCTCAAGACTGAGTTACTTGCAATATGAAGGGAGATATTCAGAAGCAAGAGGCCACCAAGGAATTTTAAATCTAGTTGGAAGGCAGAACTAGACAGGATTGCTCCTGCTTCTGTAGCTACTAACTATAAGAATCAAGGGAGTGATGTATGCAAATTTTATATGAAGTTGATGCAAACTTTCTATCTACATGAGTGTGTGTCTGAGAGAGACAGCGAGAGTGAGAGGGAGAGAGACGACAGAGCACATGTATCTGTATATCTAGAAACAGAAAGACAGAAAAAGAAACATCTGCAAGGATGTTGACCCAAAACATTAAGTTGCATCTCTAAGACCTGAGTAGTGAAATACTTCAGAGTGTAGTCTCTGAAGACACAAGTCACGTTTAAATTGACATTCTGCCACTGACTGTTACCTTGTCAATGTTCTATTTAGCCCCTTTGAGTTTCTGTTTTCTTAAAGCCAGATAATAATTGTCTCTCATAGGGTTCTCATCAGGATTAACTAGAGCTTTGCCTGGCATTTAACTATAAGTGCTCAATAAATATAATTGTTTACAGGAGAGGATGGGAGGGAAGTCTTAGAAGGCACGAGACTTAACAGGTCCTGGAGAACAATGAAGATGTGGTAAGCTAGAAGATAGGGCTGGGAGTGTTCAAGGTTAGGGGAACATTCTGAGGAGAGGCAGAGGCAGGAAGAAGCCTTATTTGTTCTCCAAGAAAGAATAAGATTGTGTGAAGTGAGAAACAAGGCTGCAAAAGAAGGGGACCTGATCACAATGGTGTGATCACTGACCTAGAGCCAGACACCCTGGAATGCGAAGCAAGTGGGCCTTAGGAAACATCACTATGAACAAAGCTAGTGGAGGTGATGGAATTCCAGTTGAACTATTTCAAATCTTGAAAGACGATGCTGTGAAAGTGCTGCGCTCACTATGCCAGCAAATTTGGAAAACTCAGCAGTGACCATAAGACTGGAAAAGGTCAGTTTTCATTCCAATCCCAAAGAACGGCAATGCCAAAAAATGCTCAAACTACCACACAATTGCACTCATCTCACATGCTAGCAAAGTAATTCTCAAAATTCTCCAAGCCAGGCTTCAACAGTACGTGAACCATGAACTTCCAGATGTTCAAGCTGGATTTAGAAAAGGCAGAGGAACCAGAGATCAAATTGTCAACATCCGCCGGATCACTGAAAAAATGAGAGAGTTCCAGAAAAACAACTACTTCTGCTTTACAGACTATGCCAAAGCCTTTGTGTGGATCACAACAAACCATGGAAAATTCTTCAAGAGATGGGAATACCAGACCACCTGACCTGCCTCCTGAGAAATCTGTATGCAGGTAAAAAGCAACTGAACAGGACATGAAACAAAAGACTAATTCCAAATCAGGAAAGGAGTACATCAAGGCTGTATATTGTCACCCTGTTTATTTAACTTATATGCAGAGTACATCATGAGAAATGCTGGACTGTATGAAGCACAAGCTGGAATCAAGATTGCAGGGAGAAATATCAATAACCTCAGATATGCAGATGACACCATACTTATGGCAGAAACTGAAGAACTAAAGAGCCTCTTGATGAAAGTGAAAGAGAAGAATGAAAAAGCTGGCTTAAAACTCAACATTCAGAAAATTAAGATCATAGCATCTGGTCACTATTGAGTTTTCCAAATTAGCTGGCATAGTGAGTGCAGCACTTTCACAGCATCATCTTTCAGGATTTGAAATAGCTCAACTGGAATTCTATCACCTTCACTAGCTTTGTTTGTAGTGATACTTCCTAGATGAGGAAACAATGGAAACAGTGGCAGACTTTATTTTGGGGGGCTCCAAAATCCTGCAGATGGTGACTGCAGGCATAAAATTAGGAGATACTTGGTCCTTGGAAGAAAAGTTATGACCAACCTAGATAGCATATTAAAAAGCAGAGAAAAAAAAAAAAGCAGAGATATTATTTTGCCAACAAATGTCCATCTAGTCAAAGCTATGGTTTTTCCAGTAGTTATGTACAGATGTAAGAATTGGACTATAAAGAAAGCTGAGCACTGAAGAATTGATGTTTCTGAACTGTGGTGTTGGAGAAGACCCTGGAGATTCCCTTGGACTGCAAGGAGATTCAACCAGTCCATCCTAAAGGAAATCAGTCCTGAATATTCATTGGAAGGACTGATGCTGAAGTTCAAACTCCAATAATTTGGCCACCTGATGCAAAGAACTGACTCATTAGAAAAGACTCTGATGCTGGGAAAGATTGAAGGCAGGAGGAGAAGGGGACAACAGAGGATAAGATGGTTGGATGGCATCACCGAGTCAATGGAGATGAGTTTGAGTAAACTCTGGGAGTTGGTGAAGGTCAGGGAAGCCTGGCATACTGCAGTCCGTGCGGTCACAAAGAGTTGGACACAACTGAACAACTGAGCTGAACTGAACTGAGATAATAGAGGGCTTCAAGGATTTGGGGTGTTGTCCAATAAGGAAAAGAAAGCTAAACTCTTGAATGTATTTGAGCCAGAAAAAATCTCATCTGTTTAGTGTATCAGAACATTTCCCTGTCATTGAGATGAAAAGGTGAAGCTAGAAGTGGCCTAGAGGCACGATGGTGGCTAAGATGATGTGATCTTTAATTTTCCTGACTATCCCACCACAACAAAAGTAGAGATGACCCCTAAGACAGCAAAACAAACACACTAGCAGAATGGAAAGCAGCAGCGGGAAGACAGCTCTAAGAGCCAGAAAACCTAGAGATTACTAATAAGTACTCATCTTCACCAGGAGGGGATCTCATAGGGGTGGTAAGTCTGACAGACCTGTGAGGGGAATTTTCATACTCCAAATGCCAGCATAGTTGGCATGTGGCGACTCTCCCCTGAGAGGAAGAGTTAGACTGAAGAAAACTTTTCCAAAAGATTTCAAAAGAGAAGAGCTTTGAATGGATTGCTGCTCACCCCAACATTATTGAGAGACAGGAAAATAGCATCTCAGGCCAGCAGAGGTTTGAGAAATTAACATTATGTGAGTCTAGAAGCCTGGTGTGAGAAGGAGGGAATGGATGGCCATGGGAGAAAAGCTTAGACCAAGGGGCCCATTCTTCCTGCCTTCCTGCTGAGAAAGGAAAACTCCCGTTAAAGCAAAAACAAAGAAACAAACAAACAAATCAGTGCCAAGGACAGAAGCATGAGGACTCAGACTATGGGGACAAGCTCACCTTCTTAGAAGGCAGCAGTCAGAAAGAGTCAAACCCAGACTCCAATCCACTGATTCTCTTCCCTAGGGGGCCATCTCATCCTCCTTTAAATCTGCAGGAATGACATAAATGAGAGGCTGAGTTTAGGCTCTCTCCACTAAGGGCACATAAACGAAGAGCTGATACCTAGAAGGTAAATGAAAAGTACCCAGAGAGCTAAGGAATGCAGCCACTAATCAAAGAAAAATAATAAGCTAAATTATTCATACTAGATGAGATAGATTTTAAAAATTGAAGAGAGTATAATATATACAAAGAGGGACAAATAATATAATAACATGAAGTGAATACAGTAATTTTTTAAAGATCAAGTAAAAATACCAGGTAGGAAAAACATAGCAGTTTAAGAACTCAAAGTGATTAGAAAACGGTATGGATACAGACAAAATTGAACAAGTGAACAAAAGATAAGGTTGAGCAACTATCTCACAAGGCTTTAGGAAAAAATGAAGTGAGGAAAAATGAGATAGAAAAGGTAAGAATAATGGAAGCAAGAAGTGAGGATTTAAACAGGAGTTCCAGAAGGAAAGAACAAAGTGACTAGAAGGAGTTGTGGTAGGCTGTGGGCTTCCCCGCTGGCTCAGCAGAAAAGAATCTGACTACAATGCAAGAGGCGCAGGAGGTGTGGGTTCGGTCCTGGGTTGTGAAGATCCCCCGGAGGAGCGCATGGCAACCCAAGCTAGTACTCTTGCCTGGAGAATCCCATGGACTGAGGAACCTGGCGGGCTACAGTCCATGGGGTTGCAAAGAGTCGGACACGACTGAAGTGACTGAGCATGCACGCACACGTGGCAGGTTGTAACACTGTGGCCCCCATTGAGCCACACCTCCCACAATGTAGAATTAGTTTCCTCTCACACGGATGCTGAGCTCGGTCACGGGCTTTACTGTGACGAATCCGATATCAGTAAAGCAAGCAGAGATGTAAGAACCTGTGCTGGAGCACATGTGGTCATGTGACTTACCCTGATTTGCATGCGTCAGTACACTTGAAGGAAGCAGAGACTTAAGAAGTGCTTGTGCACGCTGCCCAGACTGTGAGGAAGCCTGGCTGAGCCTCCTTAAGGATGAAAGACCCCATGACGAGAGAGGCCTAGTCAGCCCAGCTGACCAGAGGATCCTTGTCCACTGGATTCCCTTCAGCTGAAGACAGACACGGGAATATGACCCATAAAACCAATAGAACCACCTAGACAACTCAGAACCTTAAGAAATCACTGTTGTTCCTTTAAGCCACTATGTCTGAGTGAGTGAGTGAGTGAAGTCACTCAGTCATGTCCAACTCTTTGCAACCCCATGGACTGTAGCCTAACCCGGTTCCTCCATCCATGGGATTTTCCAGGCAAGAATACTGGAAATTCCCTTCTCCGGGGGATCTTCCTGACCCAGGGATTGAACCCAGGAATACTGCAATTCCCTTCTCCAGGAGATACAGGAGATACTTCTCCAGGAATACTGCCATTCCCTTCTCCAAGAGATCTTCCCGACCCAGGGATTGAACCCAGGTCTCCTGCATTGTGGGCAGATGCTTTACCGTCTGAGCCACCAGGGAAGCCACTATGTTTGGGGGTAATTTATTATGCAACAATGGATAATTTGTATAGGAAGTATTAGTAAATAGTGATTGAAAATTCCCAGGATAAAAGATTTTAGACTGAATAAAAAATATTTCAGACTGAAAGGCTAGTAGAGTGCCAAAAGGATAAGGAAAAAAAATTATCATTTAACAATTACAGTGGGATGGAATAACTTCAAATTCCACAACGCAATTCTAAGAGCATGTAGTAAGAGAATATATATCTTACAAAATAACCTGAATTCACTTGAAATAATGCTATTTGTGGCAACATGGATGACCTATTTAGATTTAGATATTAAATGAAGTCAGTCAGTCAGAGAAAGACATATCATATTTATCACTTATATATGGATTCTACAAAACAGAAATAGACTCACAGACATAGGAAATAAACATGCTTACCAAAGGAGGAAGAGGTGGGAGGGATAAATTAGGAGTTTGGGATTAACAGATACACACTACTATATATAAAATAGATAACCAATAAGGTTCTACTGTATGAGACAGGAAACTATATTCAAAATCTTGTAATAACTCATAATGGAAAAGAATCTGAAAAAGAATAAATACATATATGTGTCTGTGTATAAACTGAATCACTTTGCTATGTACCAGAAACCAACACAACATTGTAAATCAATTATACTTCAATAAAAATAATAAAAAAAATAAAGCTACAACAATAAATACATGGATACACTGAAGAAAGAAACCTCAGTGAAGGTAGACTGAGAACAATGAGATCAGTTGCAATCTCGGGTGATTGCAAGAGAGCAGGCAAAGAATGATGAGGGTTAGCAATATCCTGCAGAACAGCAGTGGGAACAGCATAGCAGGGTGGCTCTGAGGTATATGTTGTAAACATGTCAGGAGGAATATCTGACTGGATGGATGGATTGGGTGTTAAGGAGAAGAGCAGAATGAATTGTGATGGGAATAGAGGCTGGCCAGATGAATCAGAGATCAACTTTGTAGATCCTTTATGAGTTGATCTCTGGTTAAGTGTAGGGGCAGCAGAAAGGATGATGAATCATAGTAGAAGGAGACCAGTTAATTGGAGAAGCACCCATTAAACTATTATGATAGTCAGGTGGAAGGACTGGCTAAGATGGCGGGAACTAGAAGGGGAAGGGAGAACTAAAGACAGGAGATATTTAAAATGTTGAATCTGAATGTATTGGTAGTTAGTTGAAAGAGGATGGTGAGGGAAGGGAGGGGTTTAGGAAATTGGGTTTTCTAGTTTTGTTAGGAGGTAATTTGCAGCAGTGTTAACCAAGACAGGAAACTCAAGAGGCACTGTTTTCACTAGAAATATCTAATTTTGAATCAGTCAGTATGTATGCTTCCAATTACACATGTCTAGTGGGTAATATGGAGAAGGCAATGGCACCCCACTCCAGCACTCTTGCCTGGAAAATCCCATGGACGGAGGAGCCTGGTGGGCTGCAGTCCATGGGGTCGCGAAGAGTCGGACACGACTGAGCGACTTCACTTTCTCTTTTCATCTTCATGCATTGGAGAAGGAAATGGCACCCACTCCAGTGTTCTTGCCTGGAGAATCCCAGAGATGGGGGAGCCTGGTGGGCTGCCGTCTATGGGGTCACACAGAGTCGGACACAACTGAAGTGACTTAGCAGCGGCAGCAGCAGCAGTGGGTAACTAGAAATGTAGGCCTGGAACTTAGAGAGAGGTTAGGGGTAAGGATATAGAATTGAGAATCACTAGAGTTTAGGGATGTAACTAAAGCCATGGCTATGCCTAAGATTTCACAGAAAGTGAATATAGAAAGCAAATGTCAGGTGGTTGAGTTCTCCAAGAGTCTGTGCTCCAAAGACAGAAATTAATTCTGCCTTTGAGAGGTGCAGGGAATGCTGGGAACAGTGAGAGCCACATTTGGCAACTGTCAGATCACATCTGCTTTCTGTGGCGTGGTTTCCTCACTGACTGACAATCAGAACACAAAAATATATGCAACACATCAAATAGACCAATCCACTCTGCACGGATCTGCCTAAATATTTAGACACAGCCAGGAAGTGACAGAAATTATTAAGAAATTGAAATTCCAGTCACTAAAGGTGATCAGTGGAACAGAAAACGTCTCTCATCCCATCCCGACTCTCCCATCAGACCAGTGGTTGAATTGCCACGTGGAGAATGGGGAAAGGACAGTTCAGCAAACATGGAAGGCTCTCTATTGAACTAATACCTCATCCCTTAATTTTTCCTTTGGTGAATTTTCTTCTTAAGACATCCCAACACGAGAGGGTAGCCTGAGAAAGTGAACATAGGCAGAGTTAAAAGGATATTAAATTTGACATCAGAAGGTTGAGTTCAAGTTCCAGCTCCACTGGTTACTACCTGTGTGAACCAGCCTCCCTGAACCTTATCAGGAAAAACAAGAATATTAATTCCGGACATATCTACTTTATAGGGCACATGATAGTCAAGAACTAATGTAAGTCAATTTTTTAATTGCATTCTTCTGGGTTTCAGGTTTCCTGAGTGGTCCCTCAGAAGCTATGGCTTTAACAGGGGGATGGGGCAGTTGGAAGGGAGGAATTATCCTCAGGGAGAGAGCTCTAGTGTCTCAAGGTCTGGCTGCACCAGAGCAGGTCCACTTTTATCTGCTTTATATTATGAGATGCTAGAGGAGATTTGTTTGATACTATATATCTGCTGCTAAAAACATCCTTGAAACTCACTCATACCTGTGATACATGACAGGTCACACATAAACATGAACTGCTATCATTGGAGAGTAAATTCACTGCCCTGGATAAATGTTCGATGATAAAGAGCATGTATCTGAAATTAGCTTTTTGGATTATCTGTGCTTTGCAATTCTGGTATCCTCTCTTGAACTTCATTATCAGACAATTAAGAATTCACTGTGTGTGAATTTTTATTACAATAATTATAACTTGGCTCCTATTACTACCCTGAATTACATCTCCTATAAGACCCCTGACTTACTTACCTTGATTACATCTATGGACTTCTGAGCAGCCAGGCAAGGACTGCAACCATCTTCTATGTTCCTGGTTTAATCACAATCCTCCATCCTGCAGCCCAGGAATTGTTGGGAAGAGGCAGTGTGTCAGCCTTTCTCAGCTGCAGACACCACTCAGGAGAGAAAACTTCCCCTGCAGCTCAGAGGTCCTGGAGGAGAACTCGATTTCC
Source organism: Aepyceros melampus (assembly GCA_006408695.1). NCBI lineage: Eukaryota > Metazoa > Chordata > Mammalia > Artiodactyla > Bovidae > Aepyceros > Aepyceros melampus. The sequence goes on from SJXQ01000260.1 coordinate 89,092, forward strand.
CAAGATGTGGCACATCATTGCACACCATTAGACAAGGTTCTGTCACAAAGAAGCGCATCAGGATGAGAAGCAGAGCTTAGGTTTTCTGCAGGCAGATCAGTAATGACTTCCCTCTGGTGTGTCTTAATAGAATTCCCAGGCGCTCAGGATCTGAATGGTCTGTAGTGCTGATCTGCCAAGGAAAGGGAAATGGGTGAACAAAGGAAAATTTTCAGAGCTGCTCTGGTTTTCAAAAGAGCAGTATAAATCCTGATTGGGTATAGTGACCCTGGAAGCCAGAGGTAGTTAATTATTATTCATGGATAAGAATATTGTTACCCACAAGTCCCCTCCTTTTCAGCAATAATATCCAAGAAATGCCAGTCAGAAATAAAGGGAACATTTAATTTAAGAAAGCTCTTAAATTCTTAATTATCTTAGCCTCTGAAGACTGCAGGCCTTTCAATCAACACCTCTTTAGGCGGTAGCTTTTGTAGTCAACTTTCTCCAAAATCTGCTTCTGCCTTCTCAGGGATGTGTCATATAGCATCTTGTCTCTCTCCAAGTGTTGCTTTCTCTAATGGTACCTGGACATCCAGTTAAGACACTAGAAGGAAGGATTGCAGAAAGCTGAGCACTGAAGAACTGATGTTTTGAACTGTGGTATTGGAGAAGACTTTTGACTATAGACTCCTTGGACTATAAGGAGATCAAACCAGTCAATCCTAAAGGAAATCAGTTCTGAATATTCATTGGAAGGAGTGATGCTGAAGCTGAAACTCCAATACTTTGGCCACCTGATATGAAGAAATGACTCATTGAAAAAGATCCTGATGCTGGGAAAGATTGAGGGCAGGAGGAGAAGGGTACAACAGAGGATGAGATGGTTGGATGGCATCACCAACTCGATGGACATGAGTTTTAGCAAGCTCTGGGAGTTGGTGATGGACAGGGAAGCTTGGTGTGCTACAGTCCATGGGGTTTCAAAGAGTCGGACATGACTGAGGACTGAACTGAGCTGAGAGAAAGGGCAGGATTGCAGTAGTGTTTCCTGCGGTTGTGTTTAAGGCCTACATGACCTCTGCCATGGTAGGAAAATAATGGGAAGCAGGGAGATCTGTAATTGAAGGGAAATCCAGAATTCTTCATTGGAGGAAAGAGACACAGAGCCCTGTTGGGCCCTAGAAGAGCCATAGATCCCAGCTCCATCAGCTTGTATCATAGATGTGAGAACAATGTTAACTGAATTCCGGCACCAAACAATATGGTCTACACTGTCAGAACTCATTTGGGAACTTCCAGGCCTTTACCAGGAACTGCTGATTGCTTTCTCAGATCGCTTAAGAATTGCCATCTGAACCCCAAACATGGTCTACCCAGCCTGGAAGTTGGTTTATCATGAAAACTCTGAAGATGTATTTTAGGAGAGAACATGTGGCCCCAAAGCCTTTAACCCCAATGTTTTTAGTGCCCAGCATGAGTATCTCTAAGAGCTAAGTCTCCATAATTCAGAAGAGCTCTTGTGCTGTGTGGGCTGAGGAAACGAGAAAGAAGTAGGGGAGAAAACCAGTCTTTGTGGAAAATCTACTTGTACAAAGCCCTCTGATAGATGCTTTTACACTGATCACCTTAAAGGCTCCCAACAACCTTATAGATTAGGTATTACTACTCCCAATTTTCTAAATGAGGAGAATGAGAATTGAGATGGTCAGGCACTGTATCCAAGGTTATGTCAGTAACATGGGATGGAACGGAGTTTCTCTCACTCATTACGTTCAATTAACTAATTGTTAAATCCTATTAGTTCTGCTTCTTAAATAAATTTCAGATCAGTGTCCTCTGACCAGTTTATAACCATAGTCTAGTTCAGTCTGCACCATTGCAATGACCACTTAAGGGGTTTTCCTACTTGTTTTGTAGGAAACAAGACCTTTACCAGGAATCAGCAGTTCCTGGTAAGGGTCCAGAAGTTCCCAAATGGGTTCTGACAGTGTGGAGCACATTCTTTGGTCCCGTCTGCCTGTTCCCTGTCCCCACCTCCAGCCAGCCCCCCACATTGTCCTCCACTGGCTGTGTTTTACTTTCTAACCTACAGAGCTGATCTTATTACTCTATGCCAGCTCCTCCAGTCTCTTCTCTGGCCACACCTATTCTAACTTTAAACTCTACATATGTTAAACTCTCTTGCAATAATCCAACATGCTGTTTCCTGTCTTGGTATATGTCCTTGAATTATGGTGCCCATCTACCCTAGACTGTCTTGTTAAAATCATTTTTCTCCTTTCAATTTCAACTTGGAAGATCACATCCTTTGTGAAGCCTGTTGTGATACTCAGCCACAGATGCTCCTCCTCCAGGACAGTAACTTGTAAATAAGTCCTTTATAACAATGGTGACATTATATCATAATTGGCTTTTTACAGATATGTCTGTATCCTCACCAGCCTAAGCTTTTTGTGGACAGAGATTATGTCTCTTCATCCATTTACTGCTTGCATTTAACAGTGTCTTGCAGATGGTGACTGCAGCCATGAAATTAAAAGAGGCTTACTCCTTGGAAGAAAAGTTATGACCAACCTAGATAGCATGTTCAAAAGCAGAGACATTACTTTGCCAACAAAGGTCCGTCTAGTCAAGGCTATGGTTTTTCCAGTGGTCATGTATGGATGTGAGAGTTGGACTGTGAAGAAGGCTGAGTGCCAAAGAATTGATGCTTTTGAAGTGTGGTGTTGGAGAAGACTCTTGAGAGTCCCTTGGACTGCAAGGAGATCCAACCAGTCCATTCTGAAGGAGATCGGCCCTGGGATTTCTTTGGAAGGAATGATGCTAAAGCTGAAGCTCCAGTACTTTGGCCACCTCATGCGAAGAGTTGACTCATTGGAAAAGACTCTGATGCTGGGAGGGATTGGGGGCAGGAGGAGAAGGCGATGACCGAGGATGAGATGGCTGGATGGCATCACGTGCTCGATGGACATGAATCTGAGGGAACTCCGGGAGTTGGTGATGGACAGGGAGGCCTGGTGTGCTGTGATTCATGGGGTCGCAAAGAGTGGGACATGACTGAGCGACTGAACTGAACTGAACTGCTCATGTGAAGTGAAGTGAAGTCACTCAGTCATATCCGACTCTTTGTGACCCGTGGACTGTAGCCCATCAAGCTCCTCCATCCATGGGATTCTCCAGGCCCATAGTAGGTACTAAATAAGAACTTATTGAACACAAGGAATTGCTCTCAAGATCCAAAGCAAGGAACCCCCTTCAGAATTAAGGCTCCATTCCCTTAACATTCCTAGCAAACATTGGCCCTAGGATTGATTCAGAGGCCTCACTGTCTCAAGTTTTAGAGTCACTTTTCTGAGGACTGTAGCCAGAGAGGGTTTAGGCAGGGCAAGGACAAAGCAAGGTGGGGAGAGAGGTAGTGTGAAGGAGTATAGATGCAGGCAGACAGACCTGGGGTCAAATTCTAGCTCACCAAAGAATTGATGCTTTTGAAGTGTGGTGTTGGAGAAGACTCTTGAGAGTCCCTTGGACTGCAAGGAGATCCAACCAGTCCATTCTGAAGGAGATCGGCCCTGGGATTTCTTTGGAAGGAATGATGCTAAAGCTGAAGCTCCAGTACTTTGGCCACCTCATGCGAAGAGTTGACTCATTGGAAAAGACTCTGATGCTGGGAGGGATTGGGGGCAGGAGGAGAAGGCGATGACCGAGGATGAGATGGCTGGATGGCATCACGTGCTCGATGGACATGAATCTGAGGGAACTCCGGGAGTTGGTGATGGACAGGGAGGCCTGGTGTGCTGTGATTCATGGGGTCGCAAAGAGTTGGACATGACTGAGCGACTGAACTGAACTGAACTGCTCATGTGAAGTGAAGTGAAGTCACTCAGTCATATCCGACTCTTTGTGACCCGTGGACTGTAGCCCATCAAGCTCCTCCATCCATGGGATTCTCCAGGCCCATAGTAGGTACTAAATAAGAACTTATTGAACACAAGGAATTGCTCTCAAGATCCAAAGCAAGGAACCCCCTTCAGAATTAAGGCTCCATTCCCTTAACATTCCTAGCAAACATTGGCCCTAGGATTGATTCAGAGGCCTCACTGTCTCAAGTTTTAGAGTCACTTTTCTGAGGACTGTAGCCAGAGAGGGTTTAGGCAGGGCAAGGACAAAGCAAGGTGGGGAGAGAGGTAGTGTGAAGGAGTATAGATGCAGGCAGACAGACCTGGGGTCAAATTCTAGCTCTGCCTACACACTTTTCCATACAAATGTCCAGTCATTCCAGCATCATCCATTGAAAATAATTCTCGTTCCTCATTGGACTGCTATAGTGCCTTTGTTGAAAATCATTTGACTGTATAAACGGTCTTATTCTTGGGCACTCTGTTTGGTTCCATTGATTTATTTTTCTCTCTTATAGTACTTTGTCTTGATAGTGTAGCTTTATTCTAAGTATTGAAGCCAGTGTAAGTCCTTGAATTTTTCTTTTTCAGCATTTCTTTGGCAATCTAGGTACTTGGTATATAAACTTGAGCTAGTTTGAGAATTTCTATGAAAAACAGCCTTGGTGAGATTATGAGTGGAATTGCTTTGAATTGATAAATCAATAATGGGGAGAATTGAAATCTTAATATTAAATCTTCCAATTCTTAAACATGGTACAGCTATCCATTTATTTAAGTCCTTTAAAATTTCTCCTAGCAATGTTTTGTAGTTCTGTTGCAGAAATCTGACACATCTTTTGTTAAATTTACTCCTAAGTATTACATTATAAAAGCTAAGTATTACAGCTTTTGCTGCTGTTGAAAATGGAGCTACAGGTTTTTAGCTTTTTCATTTCCCAGTTCTACATACTAAGAATAAATGTGAATTTACTTTGGGATTAATTACAGCTAAGCTTCAGAGTCCTCCCTTACAAAGATCCTTAGACTTTTGGAGGTACCCTAGCAGTTTAGTTTCATAATCATAATTTTGTATATTTTTCTTAAATAAGGTACTTTCTAAAATTGTAAAAACTTCAGACTGCACAAAACTTAGATTCACCCCCTGTCTGATGGCAATTTCCTTGAATTCTCTTAGCACCTCAGTCTTCTTATCTGTAACGTTGGGATAATGAACCCTACCTCCTAAGATTATATGTTTTTCATTGTGATAAATGACATATAACAAAATGTACCATTTAAACCAGTTTAAAGTGTATAGTCCAATGGCATTAAGTACATAATGTTGTACAACCATTACCTCTATCTACCAAGAACTTTTCATCACCCGAAAAGGAAACTGCATCCATTAAGCAATCACTCCCCATTCTTTCCTCCTTCTAGCTTCTGGCAATCACCAGTCTGTTTTCTGTCTCTATGGATTTGTCTGACTTCTTTCACTTAAAATAATGTTTTTAAGGTTTATCCACGTTGTAGCACATATCAGTATTTCATTCCTTTAATGGCTAAGTAATATTCCATTGTAATAGACCACATTTTGTTTCACTGTTCATTCGTTTATATACACTTGGGTTGTTCCCACCTTTTGGCTATTGTGAACAGTGTTGCTATGAACATTTGTGTACAAATTTTTGTTTAAGTACCTTTCCCAGTTCTTTTGGGTATGTACCCTGGAGTAGAATTTCTGGGGCATATGGTAATTCCAAGTTAAACTTGTTGAGGAAACACAAAATTATTTTCCCTTGAAGGGTTATTTTCAGGATCAAATGAGCCAACACATTTGTAAAGCTTTTAGTATAGTGCCTGGCACATAGGGCTCAATAAATCACTGCTAAAAGATAAAATTCAAATTGCTTACAAGTTATTGGCAATAGAGTACATCTGTTGTAAAATATGTTATGTGTTGGAAGGAACAATTAGTCCCTGCTCTTCATCTTTTTTGTGTGGGGGGACTGCTGTAAGTCTTTGCTCCATCCCTTTTCTTACCCCTTCCAGGAAAACAGACCTAACTTTCTATCTATCTGGCAGGTTTTCCCTCTTCCTAGGGAGCTACATGTCTGCAGGGAGCAGGCACTCAGGCTCCTGTAGTCTGCCATAAATTTTAAGGGGCAGGCCCCTGTGACAGAGATCTGAGGCTGTTCGGTTTTGACTAAGGCTGCCATAGCAGGGTGATGGGCAAACTTACTTTGGGGCACAGTCTCAGCAAGCACACTTGTTAACCGACCTAAGCACCTTTTCCAAACACCTTCGTCATGGCTAATAAAGATTTTATTTTTGACTACTTAGCCATAAAAAGGAATGAGCTAATGCCCTTTGCAGCAACATGGAAGGACCTAGAGATTATCACACTAAGTGAAGTCAGACAAAGACAGCCACCATATAATATAACTTATATGTGGAATCTAAAATAAGACATGAATGAATTATTTATGAAACAGAAACATACTCACAGGCATAGAAAAGAAACTTCTGGTTACCAAAGAGGGAAGGGAGTGGAGGGAGGATAGATTAGGAGTTTGGATTAGCAGATACAAGCTACTATATATAAACTAGATAAACAACAATGTCTTACCATTTACTCGGGGAACTTTGTATAGCTGAATCACTTTGCTGTATACCAGAAACCAACACAACACTGTAAATCAACTATACTTCAATAACGATAAGTAAATAAATATACATTTTATTTTTTATTTACATTTGCCTGACCCTCGTGTGTCTCACACAATTTGTTCTTATGTCAGTGAAAAGGATAAAGGTTTTATATATTTCTTCCCCTACCAAAAAAAAAAAAAAACTTGAACATATCCAGAAAAATTAACAAGCCTATTTCTAATTCCTGTGTTCTTCTACCTCAAACATAAGTAAGTTAAAAGACAAATTTTAAACTGAGATCAAATATAATGAGTGACTATTTGTGCTTATCAGAGAGTTTTTATTCTTCGATCTTGGAAAACTGGGAATTAAAAATAGAAAGACTTTGGACTATTCTGTGGTATTGTTATAGTAAACCTTGATATAGAAAATGCTTTGCAAGCAATTCTCCATTGTGGAGAGGTTTCATTTCAGAGTCCCCGCATTCTTAAATTAACAACCTTGAGATGGTATTTGTTTTCATTTTTGCACTTAATAGAGCATAACATCACATTTATTCTTTTTTCTCTGGGGGTGAGTATAGAATTGATAAGTAATGAATGTTTTCTTTTTAATTCAATTCAATAAACATTTATTGAGCACCTGCTATGTGCCAGGCAATGTGCCAGGCATTTAGCAGGAGACCAAGATGAGTAACCTTCAGTGTTATATGCAAGGAGCTTTTAGTCTAATGGCAAATGAAGGAAGATGCTTACATAAACAAACATGAGGCAAAATTTAGCTGATCTGGCTTTCAATGGGTTTCAGCCATTTGGTTTAGATGATTAAAATCTAATACATCTTACCAAAGGAAATTGGATTCAGAATTTTTATTTTATTACCTATTCCCATGTTGGTTATCCTCCCTTCTGTCAAGCTACATTTCTCTCTCCCTTTGGAAAACGACGATTTCCTATAGCTACAGACATACCGTGAACTATTCAACAAACAGTTTATCATTATGAGCCATCCTTTAAGTAGCTTAATTGTTTAGTTTTTGCTGATGCTTCTCAAGGAGGTCACAGGCAACATCAGGCTGATGAATGAACAAACTAAAGAATAGATGGAATCCTGAACTGAGATTCAGAGACTGTGAATTTTAATTTCATCTCATCTATATCCCTTACAAACTCCTTTCTTGAAAGCCACTTCCCAACCCATACTGCCTAACTTCACACAATGGAAAGGAAGAGAGAGCAATGACATCCAGAACATCTATGTCCAGGCAAAGCTATGAGTGACTGTATCCTGAAGGACAGATATAGGTAAAGTCAAGTTCCCAGAGAGAGGCAGCTAAATGATTGGGTTTTGAAGCCAGACAGCTCAGCCTTGATGCTTGGCTTCTTTGCCTATTAGCTCTGTGATCTTGGGCAGCTGAGGTGACTTGACTTTTTTCATCTGGAAAATAAGGATAATCATAGTGTTTGCTTTTTTAGGTTTGTTGTAGGGGATAAAAATGAGTTACTATTTGTATGCGTGGTGATGGGCTTGGCACAAGGTAAGGACCCCGTGAGATCACATGAAACACAGTCACATGTGTGGAACCCAGGAGGAGGGATGAAAACAGAGCCCCCAAAGGACGCTGAGAGGGCAGAATGTGGTGGAATGAAGTGAAACAGAAGAGTGGTTAAGATGAAAGGAACGTTTTAAGATGGAAAAGAACATGAGAAAAGACAGGCTCAGAGTGAGGTGATGACCCCATTGCAGAGTGGAGAAAGAAAAAAAGTCACCCTTCTGCTTCCTGTTCCATGGCATCTTGTAAAACTCAACCTTGCTACACTTGTGACTTTTTCTCTGCAAAACAGATGAGAGGCAGTGCTCCCCTGGTGACTCAGATGGTAAAGAGTTTGCCTGCAATGCAGGAAACCTGAGTTCAATCCCTGAGTCAGGAAGATCCCCTGGAGAAGGGAGTGGCTACCCATTCCAGTGTCTTGCCTGGAGAATCCCATGGACAGAGGAGCCTGGTGGGCTACAATCCATGTGGTTGTAGAGAGTCAGACACGACTGAACAACTAAACATGATAGTGATTAAATGCCAGTATCACCACTGATCAGCTGTGTCCTCAACCCCCAGGGTCATGGACCAGTACAGAGGACACACCGCAGGAGGTAAGCAGCAGGTGAGCAAGCAAAGCGTCATCTGTGTTTACAACCATTCCCCATCACGCAAATCTGCCTGAGCTCTGCCTCCTGTCAGATCAACCATACCATTAGATTCTCATAGGAACATAGCGCTAATCCTAAAGTCAAAGCAGAATATCCTGAGATTGCCACAAAATCAAATAAAGTGCACAATAAAAGTAATGCCCTTGACTCATTCTGAAACCATCCCCCCAACCCTGGTCCATGGAAAAGTTATCTCCACGAAACCGATCCCTGGAGCCAGAATGATTAGGGATCGCTGAGCTATGGAAACTTGGGCAAGTCACTCAATCTCTCTAGGCCTTAGTTTCAACTGTTCCATGAGGACACTAATAGTTCCTACCTTTACAGGTACTATGGGATTGGGAAGTGTGTGTTTAACTCGAGGCCTCAGTATATGTTTGTATATAAAGGCATTTTATAAACTGCAAAAGAGCTCATCCCCATAAATGTTAGGATTTATGATGGCCTTCAAATTTACTTACTAGTTTTCATTTTGAAAGCTCTATGGCCTAAATTTTCTTTCTCTCTTCATCCAAGTGATTTTTTAAACTAATTGAGAATCTCGGTCAGTAGAGAGATTTCATAGCTTCCTTCTCCTCTCTGTGGGCTGACTTCCTAGCTAATTCTCTCCCTCTGGATAGCTGTAAAAGCAAGAAGTACTGCCAGGACAGCTCTTATCAAAATATTTTAGCACTTCTGCATCTGGTCCTGGCCATAAAATAGAAGTGAAGAAACACTTATGTAAAGCTTTCAGAGCTGTGAAGGAAAAAGAGAGCTCTTACTTTATTGGCTTTGGTTCATATATCTCAGGACAAGAAGGAAAAAAATAAAGATTTAAAGCAAAAAGGCAATCAGTGAAAGAAATTTAAAGATATGACATGAGCACTAGCAGCTAAGATAAACAAGGGAGGAAAAAAGAATGAATGCTACTGAGTGAATTATCTTTCCCCTGGGCTCTGTTCAGCTTTGTGTACCAAGTAAACTAGTGAGCTGGGCCCATGGGAGAACTTAGCAATCCATATGCTAACAAATCAGCTTTCCATGCCAGCCTTCCCACCCTTGCCCACCTGCTGCGGTGGCGGCCCACATCCATCCCAACCAGTCTCCTCAGCCCCAAAACTTTTCCTCCTATATTCTTCTGCAGCCCAATTCGTTCTCTCCCAGCTCTTCCTATGATCAAATAGGAGATGGGTAAGAAAGACAGTATTCCTTTAATATTTATTAGGCATCGACCATGTTCCAGACACTGAGCCAGGATCTGGGGTATGAAGATGAATAAGACAAAGCCCTGAAGTCAAAGAGTTCCCTAAGTGATGGGAGAGACATGTGCAATGCTTATGGCAAGAACTAGCTCTGGAGGCTGAGGGTGCCCTGGGGCACAGATGGGGTACTAACACTCTCTCTGCCAGTCTAGGAAAGACAAAAGCTTTCACTTGGCATTTCTCATTTCAGTTGTTCTTGTGCAGTCCTCATCTTCATTATGTGGGAGGCACAGGGTTTTTTTTATTATTATTTTTTATAGATTAGAGAACCAAGGCTCCGTGTAATTAAGTAACTTATTCAAGGTCGCAAGTGACTAAAACTAAACACGACACCAAAACCTCTGTTTCTTCAATAACCTTGTGTCATTGGCATCAAACAGGATGATAATGCTGTTGAGATTCCGAGAACAGGGAGGAAACCCTAGGTGAACTTGTGGGTGACACGTGGCAGAGAGGAAAGCTAAGTGCACAAAAGAAGGAAGAATGGAGGGAGGGAGACTGCATACAGGAAGAGAGAGGAAAGCGATTGTGTACTGAAGCGTGGTCTTACTGACTCTCACATTCAGGATTTTGCTGGCAGAATCTGCCATAGTGGGAGGATTTATAGAACAGAAATTGCCAAATGTTACAAATCAGTTCTTTTTTTCCCCAAAGAAGCCAGTTTACCAGCATATCACTGGAAATAAGGCATGAGAGAGAGAATGACTGGTCATTGGAGAATTTACTGTAAATGTCTTTGTCGCAGAAACTGAAGTCTCAAGTGATACGCATCCCATCTGTTCGCATACCCTATTTCTAGTGAGAAAGCCTGCAGAATGTGTGTAAATGTCAACAGACTTTCCTTTCCCCTCTTTAACATACTGTAAGAGCCAGGATGGGCTTCCCTGGTGGCTCAGTGGTAAAGAATTCACCAGGAGACTCAGGTTCGATCCCTGGGTTGGGAAGATCCCCTGGAGAAGGAAATGGCAACCCACTCTGGTATTCTTGTCTGAGAAATCCCATGGACAGAGGAACCTTAGCAACTAAACAACAGTAACAACAGTAGTCAGAATTCTTTGGTTTGTGAGTGACAGAAACCAAATTCAAACTACTTTGAGCAAAAAAGAGGCATTTATTTCATCAGGCCCTCAACCAGGAAGTCTAGGAAGAAGTCGCCCTCTGGGAGGTTAGGACGTGAGGAAGTGTGTCAGTTGCTAGCTCTAGATCATTTTCTCTCTCTCCATTTTCAGCTTAATTCTATGTGATCCCCTTATTCTTTCCAATTACACAAGTGAGTCTATGCAGAGGAGGTGAGCATAGGAGAAATCTAGAGGAGGAGAGGGAAGAAGTGGTCACAGATGTTGTCAAGCTTGCATCATCCCTGTTTGGTGACCCCAGAGGATGGAGACAGTTTTTCCCATCCAGGATCTACCTGTATGCCTCATCTACCGTGCCTCATACAGAAGAGTGCTAACTAAATACCTGTGGAATGAGAAAACGAGTGAAACTGTCTGTATTGTAGTACTCTAACCAGTAGCAGGAACACAGAGCAAGAAAAGAGGTTCAGGCTTTGTGTGATGTCAACTCCATTTCCTTGGTACAATCCCCACCATCACTTCTATCCTTATTTCTGCTCCACTTAAACTGCTCAAAAGTAAATGATGCTCACTTTCTGATGAAATCTAATGATGTCTCTTTGATTCATTCATCTTGTTCTTTCTGTTGCCTTTGGCACCGTTGCCCAACGACTCACTTGATTTTTCTCTTTCTAATTTCAGACTGCACAACTTGATTTTCCTTTCCTTTCCTTTCTACCTCTTCTGCCCTTCCTCATCTCTCATTCGCTAGATGCAGTCTTCCCATTAAATCTGGACATCCATCAAATCTCAGTGTGTTTTATTTGCATATTCATCACCATGTGACACAATTCAGTCCAAAAGAAACTTCCAGCAGCCAAAAGATTTACAGGAACCAAAGCTCAGTAAACCAAGTAAAAGCAGGAACCGGAATTCACCAGTGTCATTGACGTGAGCCTGTAACAATTCTTCCAGGAACTTTAATATTGAAATCATTTATATACTGACTAGAATAGATTTAGGAGTATTACTAAGAGAATGTCAATCTAGTCACAAAATCTGACATCAGGAAATATGACCTTAATACAGAGAAAAAAAATCAGAGATGAGCACAAGTATTTATGCCTAAAGTTCTGCATCAAAATCTTATTCATAATAAGAAAACACTTGTAAGAAAAGTCAGAATTCAAAAAAGGGCGGAAGAAATAAAAATGTTTTTAAAATCTAGATTGTTTAAAAACATGCAATGCATGTTAATGCATATAATCACATTATATTATTGAGTGAAAATGAACACAAAAAATGTAAAAATATATATGTACTTATTCTTATATTTGGTATATATATGTATATGTGTATAGAAAGAGATGTATGTATATGTGTGTATTATATAAAACAATGAAGGATAGATTTATTTGTGGGTGATTTTCAGTTATGTTATTAGATTTTTAACTTTTAACATATTTTCTAAACTGTCTATAATAAGCAAGTGTGATTTTATGATACCATTAATTTTTGAAAGAGCAAATCACTTTTCTGTAAACCCTTATATACATTTCTTCATATACGTTATATTTCTCAATGTAATTTTTAAAACCTTGACTTTGGATCATGTGTGAGAACTGCTTTTCCTTTTTTTTGTTTTTTAAAGTTAAATACATTTAAAGTTTTGTAGGACTATGCCCAACACAGAGGTCAGGGGGTTGTCAGTGCTCATATAAACAGGGTAGAGTAGCTGTAACGACACTAAGGTATAGGCATTCAATGTCCAGGTATAAGGAGGAAGTAGCAGGGTTAACCGGAGAAGGCAATGGCACCCCACTCCAGTACTCTTGCCTGGAAAATCCCATGGATGGAGGAGCCTGGTGGGCTGCAGTCCATGGAGTCGCTAAGAGTTGGACACGACTGAGCGACTTCACTTTCACTTTTCACTTCATAAGGAAATGAATTGGAGAAGGAAATGGCACACGCATTGGAGAAGGAAATGGCAACCCACTCCAGTGTTCTTGCCTGGAGAACCCCAGGGATGGCAGACCCTGGTGGGCTGCCATCTATGGGGCTGCACAGAGTCGGACACGACTGAAGCGACTTAGCAGCAGCAGCAGCAGCAGGGTTAACAGAGAATCAACTTCTGTTTCCATCAGTGAAGACTGGCCTTGTTTAATTAGTGAGGGAAATTGTTTGTCAATAGTAGTTTCCTGAGTCTCTTAAACAAGCCTCGAGATTAGAAAACAACTAAAATTACAGATGATGGGATGAATATTTAAAAGACAAAAAGAGCTGATATGTAGAAAATGAGATGCTGATTCACAAGTTGAAATGAATAGTTTAATTATTAGAGATAATCAGTAAATCTATATCCACTAATGGAATAAAATACAAATTACATAGTCAGCACAATTGAGTGCTTACAAGCTATGAGGATAATGCAAAACAATAAGGAACAGCTGCTAAGTTAATTGACCATTTCCATTTTTATTAATTGGAGAACTATATGGTAATCATTTAAATGGAAAAGAAGTGTGTTTCACAAAACACAGATAATACGTTTAACCATTCCAGATTCTTTTTTTTTATTTTTTAAAATAAGTTTGTTTATTTTAATTGGAAGTTAATTACTTTATAGTATTGGTTTTGCCATACATCAACATGAATCCACCACAGGTAAACACGTGTTCCCCATCCTGAACCCCCCTCCCTCCTCCCTCCCTGTACCATTCCTCTGGGTTGTCTCAGTGCACCAGCCCCAAGCATCCAGTATCATGCATCAAACCTGGACTGGCTATTCATTTCATATGTGATATTATACATGTTTCAATGCCATTCTCCCAAATCATCCCACCCTCGCCCTCTCCCACAGAGTCCCTAAAGACTGTTCTATACATCTGTGTCTCTTTTGTTGTCTCGCATACAGAATTATCGTTACCATCTTTCTCAGTGCAATATTTATTTTCATCCTATTACCATATTATTTTTATTTTGGGGACATTTCATGTTAAAAGCCCAAGCAGTTTTACACAACACCTCTAGGGCTTCATTTCCTTATAAAATAAGGGTGTTGGAACATTGGTTCTAATACTTCATTCTATGGCAGTGGGGCTACAGGGGCTACAGAAGTTAACACTGCTTGGAAGTTGATGCTGCCTAAGAATGTGATGATCATCCATATCTTTGGAGTTCTGATTTTTCTTAATCAAGCAGCCTGAGTGAGAGAGTGAAAGTCGCTCAGTTGTGTCCGACTCTCTGAGACCTCATGGACTGTAGCCGGCCAGGCTCCTCCATCCATGGGATTCGCCAGGCAAGAATACTGGAGTGGGCCATTGCCCAGAGGATCTTCTCGACCCAGGGATTGAATCTCGGTCACTTGCATTGCAGGCAGATTCTTTACCATTTGAGCTACCAGGTCAAACAGGCTTAGTGATCTCATTTACTCTGATGTTTTAAAATTATTTTACTTATTGGGTAGAGATCCACGTAAGATTTTGTTGGAAGAAAACATGGCTTTACTGTTTTAACAATTTTGAAAACTTATGAGCTAGAGGAGCTCAAGATTACATGTAAGAGCATCTCAGCCTTCTGGTTTCAGAAAGTATTATCAACGATCCAGGCCTTGCCCTAACCTACCTCATCGCTTAGAACTAATACCCCTGCAGGAACAGGGTCCATTCCCTACACTACTGTTCACTTTAGAAAAATCACTCAAACAGTCTACTGGTCTCTTTGTACTTTTAAAACTTTCATATAAGGAAAAAAAGTTCATGTAATGTCATTAAATGAAATAAAACAAGCTACAAAGAAATAGGAACACTACCTTCTCACTTAACAAAAATAGATAGCTGAATCTAGATAGATAAATGCTAAATAAAAATAAGTAATATTATTTTTTACAGATCTTACCATGCAACATCACTATTTAAAGCACTTTGTGTATGTTAACTCACATTTTGCCTTCACTGTAGGAGGTAGATCATATTACTATTATCTTCATTTTACAGATGAGGAAATTGACATACAGCAACTAATTACATTACCTACTTGAGATTATACAAACATAGAGAAAGAAATTTCTGAAAATATTTGTTTTAAAAGTTGTAAGACTATGGGTAATGTTTGCACTTTTGCCTATGTGTAATTTCTAAAAAAGAATTTGTATTATTTATGTAACAAAATAAGAGACTGTCAGAGTTCCCATGCTCATTTTTCCTGGAGAAGCTCCCATTTGGAGTCTGGGTGGTAGAAGAAACCCCGAGATCATAGACCTGGTCTATTTGGGAATGGGGCAATGATCTATTAAGATCTGCACACATATCTTTGTTCTGCATATACAGGATGGTAGCCATTTTTATTTAGTTGGCAGGAAATGGTTATGATAAAATGTCCTTGGAAAGAAAACTTGCTCTTACGGGCTGTCTTCCTTTTAGCAAAAAGGAGTCTTCAACCTGCCCTACCAGGCTTCAGTGCCAGCCTCAGATAAACCAGGCTTGCAGAAATGATGTCTTCATCCACTTGGCTCCATGCAAATGGAGCATCTGGCGCCAGCTTCCACCAGAATTGTATTGAACTGCTTATTTTTAAATTGTATTTATTGGTTTTAAGTCTCTGTGTTTAATTTCCCCAGTGAGCTGTGAACTCGTGAATGTCAGTGATGCTCTGGGAAATACTATCTTATTTTTCCCAGAATGCATTAAGCACAGAAAATGATTCATAAATGTTAGCTCAATGAAATAGAGTCAAATATATTAATATATATGTATAGATTTTTGGCATCCTAGAATATTTATTTTCTATTTTAAACCAATAGGCAGCACATTCTTAAGTAAATTCATCATTTCAAATAATACCCCATTCAAAAAAGGTCACTTGGATATGTGTTCTACAAAACACCGCCACAAAGCCCTGGTTGAACTGACTGGGCTATGCCAGGTCACATTGTAGTGCTGTCAGCTGTCTTATTGGTGTATGTGTCTGCTCAGTCACTCAGTCGTGTCTGACTGTGACCCTGTGGACTATAGCCTGCCAGGCTCCTCTGTCCTTGGGAATCCACCTGCAAATGTGGATCACTATG
This sequence comes from Aepyceros melampus, assembly GCA_006408695.1. Lineage (NCBI taxonomy): Eukaryota > Metazoa > Chordata > Mammalia > Artiodactyla > Bovidae > Aepyceros > Aepyceros melampus. Next base: position 105,170 of record SJXQ01000260.1, read on the forward strand.
ATGCACACTCAATAAACAAACAGAAATAAATACACAGAAAGGTCATTTCTCCTTTTCCTTTCCTCTTCTTCTTCCTTTCCCTCTTCTGACAAATTCAGTCCTACAGCCATCATATGGGGCAAAGTAAGGTAGACATTGGTTCAGATGTATGGCCATCTGAATATTCAGATGGATTCAGATGTATGGTATCAGAACTCAAGTAGGATGAGAAGGGCTCTATTCAGAGAAAGGAACAGCCAACAACTTATTTGTGAAGTTGATCAAATAAATAAATATATCGAAAATAATGAAAAAAAAATAATGAGAGCTGTTTCTCAGTGTCATAAAAGAGACTTAAAAGTAAGGTAAAGGAGAAAGAAAATAAACACTGTGATGTTGAATTGATTTCGGAGGTATCAGCATTAGCTCACAGATTTCAATAAATATATAGATATTGAAATCAATTTAAATGTGTATATTCATATACCTTGGAGGCCTTCCGAGTGGCTCAGTGGTGAAGAATCCACCAGCAAATGTAAGAGCCACAGGAGACATGGGTTTGATTCCTGCATTTGGCTGATCCCCTGGAGGAGGAAATGGAGTCCACCCCAGTATTCTTACTGGGATAACCCTATGGACAGAGGAGCCTCATGGGCTACAGTCCATGGGGTTGCAGAGTTGGACAGGACGGAACATACATACACCCATTCATATACCTATGTGCATGTGTACTAAGTTGCTTTAATTGTGTCCAACTTTTTACAATGCTATGGACAGTAGCCTGCCAGGCTTCCTCTGTCCAAGGGATTCTCCAGGCAAGAATACTGGAGTAGGTTGTCATGCTCTCCCCCAGGGGATCTTTCTGACCCGGGGATCTAATCCACATCTCTCTATGTCTCCTGCATTGACAGATGGGTTCTTTACCACACCTGGGAAGCCCTCATACACATACATGCATATATATATCAAGACCATCCCCATGGAAAAGAAATGCAAAAAAGCAAAATGGCTGTCTGGGGAGGCCTTACAAATAGCTGTGGAAAGAAGAGAGGTGAAAAGCAAAGGAGAAAAGGAAAGATATAAGCATCTGAATGCAGAGTTCCAAAGAATAGCAAGAAGAGATAAGAAAGACTTCTTTAGCGATCAGTGCAAAGAAATAGAGGAAAAGAACAGAATGGGAAAGACTAGAGATCTCTTCAAGAAAATTAGAGATACCAAGGGAACATTTCATGCAAAGATGGGCTCGATAAAGGACAGAAATGGTCTGGACCTAACAGAAGCAGAAGATATTAAGAAGAGGTGGCACGAATACACAGAAGAACTGTACAAAAAAGATCTTCATGACCCAGATAATCATGATGGTGTGATCACTCACCTAGAGCCAGACATCTTGGAATGTGAAGTCAAGTGGGCCTTAGAAAGCATCACTACNCTCCTGCCCCCAATTCTTCCCAGCATCAGAGTCTTTCCAAATGAGTCAACTCTTCACATGAGGTGGCCAAAGTACTGGAGCTTCAGCCTCACCATCAGTCCTTCCGATGAACACCCAGGACTGATCTCCTTTAGGATGGACTCGTTGGGTCTTGCAGTCCAGGAGACTCTCAGGAGTCTTCTCCAGGACCACAGTTCAAAAGCATCAACTCTTCGTCTCTCAGCTTTCTTCACAGTCCAACTCTCACATCCATAAATGACCACTAAAAATCATAGTCTTGACTAGATGGACCTTTGTTGGCAAAGTAATGTATTCGCTTCTTAATAAGCTGTCTAGTTTGGTCATGACTTTGCTTCCAAGGAGTAAGCGTCTTTTAATTTCATGGCTGCAGTCAACATCTGCAGTGATTTTGGAGCCCAAAAAAATATAAGTCTGACACTGTTTCCACTGTTTCCCCATCTATTTCACATGAAGTGATGGGACCAGATGCCATGATCTTAGTTTTCTGNACATGATTACTGGAAAAACTATAGCCTTGACTAGACGGACCTTTGTTGGCAAAGTAATGTCTCTGCTTTTGAATATGCTGTCTAGGTTGGTCATAACTTTCCTTCCAAGGAGTAAGCATCTTTTAATTTCATGGCTGCAATCACCATCTGCAGTGATTTTGGGGCCTAGAAAAATAAAGTCAGCCACTATTTCCACTGTTTCCCCATCTATTTGCCATGAAGTGATGGGACTGGATGCCATGATCTTCGTTTTCTGAATGTTGAGCTTTAAGCCAACTTTTTCACTCTTCACTTTCACTTTCATCAAGAGGCTCTTTAGTTCCTCTTCACTTTCTGCCATAAGGGTGGTGTCATCTGCATATCTGAGGTTATTGATATTTCTCCTGGCAATCTTGATTCCAGCTTGTGCTTCTTCCAGTCCAGCGTTTCTCATGATGTACTCTGCATATAAGTTAAATAAGCAGGGTGACAATATACAGCCTTGACGTACTCCTTTTCCTATTTGGAACCATAGACTGTCAAATTTCTTGGCATATGATTTCTCATAACAGACTCTTATCCTTTGTATATCTGTGGTAGCATGTTTGAGTCTCCTCTTTCTTTTCTCTCCTGGTGAGTCCAGCTAAAGTTTTATGAATTTTACCTTTGTGCAAAGAACAAGCTTTTTTTTTGCTTTGCAATGCTTTATATTTTATACATTAAGCACATTTCCTCATGTGATCAAATATCTTCTTATAATATGATTCTGAGCAGCCTCACAGTACACAAGAAACATCCATGTAATTCAGTTAACCAACCTCCTCCTGTATGGTATTTCTAGTGTTTTCTGCTTTTTATTTTTTTTTGAAATTGTAGTTTATTTATTTTCTTTTATTTTTTAAAATTTATTTATTTTACTGGTGTTTTTTTTATTGTTTTTTCTGGATGCTCCTTCATTTATTTCTTCTCTGATCCTCATTATTTCCTTACTTCTACTAACTTTGGCCATTGTTTGGTCTCTTTCTAGTTCTTTTAGGTGTAAAGTTATGTTCTTTTAGAGACTTTTTTTTTCTTGATAAGTATTTTTGCCCTGAAATTCTTGTTTAGAACTACTTTTTCTGAATTTCGTAAGTTTTAGAATATTTTATTTCAATTCTCATTTGACTGTATTTTTTTTAATTTCTCTTTGACCTGCAGGTTGTCCAATAATACACTGTTTATTTGCCACATTGTATGTTTCCAGTTTTCATATATTTGATTTCTAAGTTTTGATACATTATGATCTCAAACAGTGCTGGATATGATTTCAATCATCTTAAATTAATGCTTGTTTTAAGCCTAGCATCCTATCCTAGAGATAAGATCTATCTCTATCCTAGAGAATGTTCTGTGTGCACATGATAATATATATTCTATTGCTTTGGATGGGATGTTCTGTATTTCTCCGTTAAATCCATGGTTTATTGTATTTAAGGCTGTTTGTTTATGACTTTCCATCTGAATGATCTATCCATTGTTGTAAGCTGCATATTAAAGTCCCCTACTATCATTGTCCTTGTATTTCTCCTTGTAGGTCTGTTATATTTGCTTTATATATTTAAGCACTCCTATGCTGATTGTATATATATTTACAAATATTATATCCTCTTTTTGGATTGAACTCTTTATGATTATGTATCACCCTTCTATAGCTCATTGTAGTCTTTGACTTAAAGTCTATTTTGTCTGATATAAGAATAGCTATTGGAGAAGGCAATGGCACCCCACTCCAGTACTCCTGCCTGGAAAATCCCATGGATGGAGGAGCCTGGTAGGCTGCAGTCCATGGGGTCACTGAGAGTCGGACACGACTGAGCGACTTCACTTTCCCTTTTCACTTTCATGTATTGGAGAAGGAAATGGCAACCCACTCCAGTGTTCTTGCCTGGAGAATCCCAGGGACGGGGGAGCTTGGTGGGCTGCCGTCTATGGGGTCACACAGAGTCGGACACGACTGAAGTGACTTAGCAGCAGCAGCAGCAGCAGCAGCAAGAATAGCTATCCAGCTTACTTTTCGCTTTTACTTCCATACAATATGGGCTTCCCTCGTGGCTCAGCTGGTAAAGAATCCACCTGCAATGCAGGAGACCTGGGTTCGATCCCTGGGTTTGGAAGATCCCCTGGAGAAGGGAAAGGCTACCCACTCTAGTATTCTGGCCTGGAAAATTCCAGGGACTATACAGTCCATGGGGTCACAGAGAGTCAGACGCGACTGAGCGACGTTCACATTCACATTCACGTCCATACAGTGTATTTCTGCATTCCTTCACTTTCAGTTTGTGTCCTCACATCTAGATTGAGTCCCTTGCAGTCAACATATAGATAGACCTGGTTTGTTTGTTTTAATCCATTCAGCTATACTTTTTTTGATTAGATAATTTAGCCAACTTAGATTATTTATATGTATATACTTACTGTGATTTTGTTAATTGTGTTTTGGCTGTTTTGTAGTTTCTCTCTCACTTCTTCTCTTATTCTCTGTGATTTGATGACTTTAGCTGTACACTTAGATTCTTTTCTCATTATCATTTCTGTGTCTATGTTTCTGGTCACCATGAAACTTATATATAACGTGTATTGATAATGGTTTATTTTTAAGTTGATAACGACAAGTTTAAACGCATTTTAAAGTTCCACAAATATTTTTTAAAAACAAAACTGAACTCATGAACGTAGAAAACAAGCATGGTTACCAAAGAGGATAGTGGGAGGTTGAGCAAGAGTGGGAGAAATTAGGAATTTCAGGTTAACATATACATACTACTGTAAATAAAAGAGAAATAACAAAGACCTCTTGTATACCACAGGAAACAATATTCAATAACCTATAATGGTAAAGAATCTGAAAAATAATATATATTTTTATGTATAACTATCACTTTGTTGTACACCTCAAACTAAATTTAAATTAACTACTTGCACTGTAAAATGGTTAAAATAAAATATTTAAACTGATAAAAATGTAGATATATTTATAAAAGTAGTGGATCTATAAAGCTAGTATAAAGGTTAAAACACAAAAGTAGTAAAATAACTACAATAACTACTTAAGTGATATACATGATTGAAAGTTATTAAATGTGACATCAAAAACAAGTTCATTTAAATCATATTTTAGATTCCACATATAATTGATATCATATGATATTTGTCCTTCTTTGCCATTCTTCACTTAATAAGATAATCTCTAATTCCACCCAAATGCCATTTTTTTTTTACAGCTAAGTAATATTCCATTCTGTCAGACCTCTCCAACATGACCTGTCTGTCTTGGGTGGCCCCACACGGCATGGCTTAGTTTCATTGGGTTAGACAAGGCTGTGGTCCATGTGATCAGATTGGCCTGTTGTCTGTGATTGTGGTTTCAGTCTGTCTGCCCTCTGATGCCCTCTCTCAGTGCCCACCATCTTACTTGGGTTTCTCTTACCTTGGATGTGGGGTATCTCTTCACAGCTAAGTGAGAAATAGATTTAAGGGACTAGATCGATAGAGTGCCTGATGAACTATAGACGGAGGTTCGTGACATTGTACAGGAGACAGGAATCAAGACCATCCCCAAGAAAAAGAAATGCAAAAAAGCAAAATGGCTGCTTGAGGAGGCCTTACAAATAGGTGTGAAAAGAAGAGAAGCCAAAAGCAAAGGAGAAAAGGAAAGATATACCAATTTGAATGCAGAGTTCCAAAGAATAGCAAGGAGAGATAAGAAAGCCTTCTTCAGCAATCAATGTAAAGAAATAGAGGAAAACAGCAGAATGGGAAAGACTAGAGATCTCTTCAATTAGAGATACCAAGGGAACACTTCATGCAAAGATTGGCTTGATAAAGGACAGAAATGGTATGGATTTAACAGAAGCAGAAGATATTAAGAAGAAGGGGCAAGAATACACAGAAGAACTGTACAAGAAAGATCTTCACGACCCAGATAATCATGACGGTGTGATCACTCACCTAGAGCCAGACATACTAGAATGTGAAGTCAAGCGGGCCTTAGAAAGCATCACTACGAACAAAGCTAGTGGAGATGATGGAATTCCAGTGTAGCTATTTCAAATCCTGAAAGATGATGCTGTGAAAGTGCTACACTCAATATGCCAGCAAATTTGGAAAACTCAGCAGTGGCCACAGGACTGAAAAGGTCAGTTTTCATTCCAATCCCAAAGAAAGGCAGTGCCAAAGAATGCTCAAATCTAGCAAGAGGACAAAGTAGTAAGCAAAAAATACAAAAAGTAAATTCTAGAGTATTTTAGCAGGTAAAAAGCAGAATAGAAAAAGTGGAAAAGGATGATATAAAGGATCTAGAGTTGAGGGGTGTGGATTGCGATTTATAATAGTGTGGTCAGGGTAGGCCTCCCTGACTAAAACAAAGACTTAATGGTGAAAAGTTAGTGTTGTAGATACACCAGGAAAGAGAGGCCCAGGCAGCATTGTTTGTGTTTTAAGATGTGTATAAGAGACAGTGTGAACTGTGAACTTCCAGATGTTCAAGCTGGTTTTAGAAAAGGCAGAGGAACCAGAGATCAAATTGCCAACATCCACTGGATCATCAGAAAAGCAAGAGAGTTCCAGAAAAACATCTATTTCCGCTTTATTGACTATGCCAAAGCCTTTGTTTGACTGTGTGGTTCACAATAAACTGTGGAAAATTCTGAAAGAGATGGGAATACCAGACCATCTGACCTGCCTCTTGAGAAACCTGTATGCAGGTCAGGAAGCAACACTTAGAACTGGACATGGAACAACAGACTGGTTCCAAATAGGAAAAGGAGTACATCTAGGCTGTATATTGTTATCCTGCTTATTTAACGTATATGTAGAGTACATCACGAGAAACACTGGGCTGGATGAAGTGCAAGCTGGAATCAAGATTGCTGGGAGAAATATCAATAACGTCAGATATGCAGATGACACCACCCTTATGGCAGAAAGTGAAGAGGAACTAAAGAGCCTGTTGATGAAAGTGAAAGAGAGTGAACAAGTTGGCTTAAAGCTCAACATTCAGAAAACTAAGATCATGGCATCCAGTCCCATCACTTCATGGCAAATAGATGGGGACACAGTGGAAACAGTGGCTGACTTTATTTTCTGGGCTCCAGAATCACTGCAGATGGTGATTGCATCCATGAAATTAAAAGATGCTTACTCCTTGGAAGGAAAGTTATGACCAACCTAGACAGCATATTAGAAAGCAGAGACATTACTTTGCCAACCAAGGTCCGTCTAGTCAAGGCTATGGTTTTTCCAGTGGTCAAGTGTGATGAGCTCCTATCGATTAATGTTCCCTGGAATAAGGAGTTTTCTGGTGTTCTCAGGATTTGGAGTTAAGCCTCCTGCCTCTGGTTTTCAGTCTTATGCTTACAGTAGCCTCAAGACTTCTCCATCTGTCACTTCCAAGGAGGTTCCCTCTGTTTTAGCTTGTGTTTGCTGATCTCTTCAGTGTCTAATTTCCATCCTGACACAAGGGGGCAGTGATAGACACTTTTTAGGCTCACTTGCTCAGTCGTGCTGTGGGGAGGGAGGAACGCTGCAAACAAATAACACTGGCGTCTGTGGGGAGTGCTGGCAGTGTCTTGGCCACACTGGGTTTGCTCCCACTCACGGCGTGTGTGCTTTCCCTGTCTACAGTGCTTAGGCTCTAGGTTGCTCTGCCGCGAACTCTCTGAGACCGGCCCTGGGGTGTATGCACTTTCCAGGTCTAAGCCGCTCAGGTTCAGGTACTCGGGTAGTCCTCAGAGGCGCAGACTTGGTAGGGCCTGCATTTTGTGTCCTTCCCAGGTCTGAGCAGCTCTGGTGACCAGGTGTTTGGCAAGCATGGTCTCTGCAACTTATCGCCTCCCCCGTCCCTGCTGCTAGGTTTTCTGGGTGTACAACCAGTGCACCTTCTCAGGCATCAGTTGACCGCCCAGAATCCCAAGAAGTCTTGGTGAGCAACAAAGCCTGCTTGCAGTTTGGTAGATAATGCCTCTCTGGGGCCGTGATTGCCCCTTCCAGCTCTGGCTGCCCTCGTCTGCCTGTCTCTGGAGGCGGATGGGCCGGTCCGCAGCTGGCTAGCTCTGCTCAGTCCTTGGTCTGTGAGTGGGCCTGGAGGTGTCTTAGGTTAGGGCTTTTCGCCAGGTAGCTCTCCCACAGTCTGGCTTGCCATCTCAAGTCAGTTCCCTCAGATTGCCCTCTGGGCATTCAGGTCTGGTCCTTACTCTAAGCAATGCAGCCCGCGCCTCCCTGCCCAGCACCCCCCCTTGCTAGTGGCGGATGCAGGCGTCTGTGCTGCTTCTCCTCTGGGAGTTACTGTTGGGCATGGAATCTGTGGGGTTTAATTAATTATTTATTTTTCCTCCCGGTTATGTTGCCCTCTGTGGTTCCAAGGCTCGCCAGAGACTCACCAGTGAGAGTGTTTCCTGGCATTTGGAAACTTCTCTCTTTTTTAAGACTCCCTTTCTGGAATGGACCTCCATCCCTACCTCTTTTGTCTCTCTTTTTATCTTTTATATTTTTTCTTACTTCCTTCAGGTGCCTGATGTCCTCTGCTGGCATTCAGAAGTTGTTTTGTGGAATTTACTCAGCGTTCAAATGTTCTTTTGATGAATTTGTGGGGGAGAAAGTGGTCTCCCCATCCTATTCCTCTGCCATCTTAGGACCACCTCCCACAAAGTTTTTAATTTTGCTGTAATACTTTTTTTCAAGGACTTTCTCTTATTCTCTAATTTCTCTCTTTTATAGCACCCTGTTCCCATTTTATAAACCCACTGTCATCTTTACAGTTCTGAGAATATGAATTGGGATTTTTTTGTAGTGTTCTCTTCTGTTTCCTGTAGTATGTTTGTTTTTCTCTCCAGAAATCGTTCTGTTTATTCATCATGACCTCTTTCACTTCCGTCAAATATCTGGTAAACATTTGTCCATTCATATTTGGGAGTAAAGGACTCAGGTTCGATTCTTGCATCTGGAAGATCCTCTGGAGAAGGGAATGGCTACCTACTTCAGTATTCTGGCCTGGAGAATCCCATGGACAGAGGAGCCTGGCTGGCTATAGTCAGTGGGGTCACACAGAGTCCAACAGTTAGACTGAACGACTAACACTTCCACGTTTTTCATTGTGATTTCACTGCCTCCCTGCCCTGCCTTGTGGTTCTTATTATGATTGCAAGAGGTGCCTCGTAGCAACCCTTAGGGAACTTTGTAAAGAAAATATGGCTTATTACTCACAGGTCCTGGAGGACGAACGGCATGCTTCGGGCTGCACAGCCAGATCATGGGTAGAAACTGAGTACTTTTATTGGGGTCTAGGATGGGATGCCTGGCGTGTCACAGATTTGGTCTTTCTTGGTGAATTTAAAACAAGAGTGTGAATTAAAATGTCAGAAGGGAAAACCAAGTGGTCAGATGGTCAGCTATCCTAGTCAAACAGTGATTTCTAAAACAAAGGAAACTTCTGTGATGGGGAAGCCTGGCTTTCATCTAGTCTGGTAGCTGGCACTGTGTTTATTTAAGACAGCTGTCTGTGATGTGGATGCCTTGGCAATCAACAGCTTAAGATTAGACACTTACGTTAAAAAAAAAAAATTAGAAACAAACAACTCAGGGGACTTCCCTCATAGCCCAGTGGCTATAACTCCAAGCTCCCAGTGCAGGGGGCCTGGGTTCAGTCCTTGGTTGGGAAACTAGCTCCCACATACTCCAGCTAAGACCCAGTGCAGGCAAACAAGACAAACCAACTCAGGTGCTTAGAGTACCATCCAACCTGTGATGCTGAGACAGCAGAGTTAGGAAGTGAGGACGTGAACGGCCTTCAGTATTTGTAGGCAGGGGCGCTGTCTGTTTCTGGGTGCACCTTTTGGCCTGAGAAATGACTGACAGTCTGACGGGCCTCTTGGTCTAGGGTTGGGTCAGCCAGCAAGCACCTAGCAAGTTATGCCAGATAACATCATAGCGGCTTGTCCTCTGGTGCCTTCAGGCAGTGCACTTAGTCCATTGTTTCTGGAACGTCTCAGTCCCCATTGCAGTGTTCCACAATGTGAACTGGGGAGCAAGCCATCTGGGTGAGCAGCTACATCTCCAACATGGTGCCATGGCCCTTGGGTGTCATCTCCAGTGGACAAGGCATAGGCGTCTCCAATGGTGAACTCCTGGCCTGGGACGATGTCGCCTGGGATGGGATCATCTCCAGCGATGAGTCTGTTCATTCACGAGTGAGGTCCTCTGGAGTGGAGGCCACCCAGGGGTGGGAACCCATGTGGATATGCAGTGTTGGTCATCAGCTGGGCATCGGCTAGCCTGATATAACGTAGAGGCTTCCTTGAGGACTGCAGGGCATGCTGCTTGTGGAACATTGTTGAGAGCTCTCTGGGGTCATCAAGGACATCTTTAGCAGTGGAATGAGTGGCTGTCCTTTCCTTACTGGAAGAGCTCATCCAAAGCACATGAATATTCTGGGGACATTTATATCCCAGGCTACAGGCGATCTTATAGATGCTACTTACACACAACCATGAGGGCAGTCCCTGCACAGATCCTGGGAGCACATTCTCCATATCCAGATGGGTTTCATGTAGGAGCGATCATAGGGCCAGTTGGCTTGTAGCACTATTTGATGTTGATACTGGAGGGCAAGTATCGTTTGGATGTTGCTTCCAGAGAGCCTGTTGCCTTTAAAGGGCTTCCCTGGTGATTCAGAGGCTAAAGAACCTGCCTGCAAGGTGGGAGACATGGATTTGATCCCTGGGTCAAGAGGATCCCCTGGAGAAGGGAACGGCCACCCAATCCAGTATTCTTGTCTGGAGAATCCCATGGACAGAGCAGCCTAGCGGGCTACAGTCCATAAGGTCACAAAGAGACAGGACTGAGTGACTAACAGTACACTCCTAAGTTTGGATCACTTGGCATTTAATAAAGGTGGTTGTCAGAGGCTTTCTACTTCACATGCCTCTTTAAAGGCTATTGCATTTTCAGTTCCGATACTTGGCACTGGGCTGGATGGAGACTTCCTACTACTGGGTCAGTGGTCTTGGCTCTTCCTGGCCTCCCCTCAACTCAAGCATCCGCTCTTACCTTTTGTAGAATTTCTTCAGGGACTTCTGGTTGAAGTTTGTCTCTCCAATGTCATAGCACAGCTTGGGGGGGCAGGCTTGACCTAGGAGTACTTTAGCACCTACATTTTCTGGTCACTTGGGCATTTAACTTTGTTATATCTTCCCCCAGTAAGGAATAGGGCATTCAGGCAGATACAGAAAGCTGTGCCCTACATATGCTATTTTTTTCTCCCCCAATTATATAAGATCTGAGGTAGAAAATGGAGAGTGTACATGTATGAATGCCCTGGGTTGACCTTGGTCATCTAGCCCTTTGGGAACTTGTTTCATTTGATACTGCCCTGCCTGAGGGCAATTTAAAAGATACCAATTTTAAATATTTTTAAATTTAAATTAAACATTTACAATATAATAAACCATCTACTCTTTTGCTGCTGCTGCTAAGTCGCTTCAATCATGTCCAACTCTGTGCAACCCCATAGATGGCAGCCCACCAAGCTCCCCGTCCCTGGGATTCTCCAAGGCAAGAACACTGGAGAGAGTTGCAATATCCTTCTCCAATGCATGAAAGTGAAAAGTGAAAGTGAAGTTGCTCAGTTGTGTCCGACTCTTAGCGACCCCATGGACTACAGCCTACCAGGCTTCTCCGTCCATGGAATTTTCCAGGCAAGACCACTGGAGTGGGGGTCCGTTACCTTCTCCATCTACTCTATTAAGCAATAGTTTCTTGATCCCTTTTTTACATATGAGAAAACAGAGGCACAGAGAAGGTAATTCACATTCCCCAATGCCCTCAATTTAGTAAGTGGCTAGAATGGGATTTGAACCCAGGCCATCTGTGGGGAAGAATCCACGACACCAAACTGTTTCTCCAAAATAGGAGAGTAAGAAGGATCTTCAGGCTTCCCTGGTGGCTCAGTGGTAAAGAATCCTTCTGCCAAACAGGAGACCTGGGTTTGATCCCTGATCCAGGAAGATCTCACATTTCACAGAGCACCTCAGCCTGTGCATCACAACTACTGAACCTGTGCGCTAGAGCTGGGGAACCACAAATGCTGAGCCCATGGGCCACAACTACTGAAGTCCAAGCGCCTCGTGCCCGTGGTGTGCCACAGGCGAAGCCGCCACAATAAGGAACCCACATACCACAACTAGAAAAAAGCCTGTGCAGTAACAAAGCCCTGCTGCTGCTGCGCTAAGTCGCTTCAGTCGTGTCCGACTCTGTGCAACCCCATAGACAGCAGCCCACCGTCCCTGGGATTCTCCAGGCAAGAACACTGGAATGGGTTGCCATTTCCTTCTCCAATGCATGAAAGGGAAAAGTGAAAGTGAAGTCGCTCAGTCGTGTCCGACTCTTAGCGACCCCATGGACTGCAGCCTACCAGGCTCCTCCGTCCATGGGATTTTCCAGGCAAGAGTACTGGAGTGGGGTGCCATTGCCTTCTCCGATAATGAAGCCCTAGCACAACCTAAAAGTCAATTTCTAGTTATAAAGATGAACAGCTACTCACCTGGTGCTTGCTTCTATCTAGAGGAGAACAGTTAATTGACATATGAAGGATGTGAGACATTGTCAGAGAGAGGAAAATGAAAGTGTTAGTCACTCAGTCGTGTCCGACCGTTTGCGACCCCATGGACTGGAGCCTGCTAGGCTACTCTGTTCATGGAATTCTCCAGGCAAGAACACTGGAGTGGGTGGATATTCCCTTCTCCCAGGGATCTTCCTGACCCAGGGACTAAACCTGTGTCTCCTGCATTGCAGGCAGATTCTTTGGCATCTGAGCCACCAGGGAATGCCTGTCAAAGAAAGAGGAGAGATCCTCAATGTGAGCAGAGAAAGAAACAGAGTGAAAAGACCCTGGTTGTCTAAGAACAAAGGAACAAGCAAATTTTCTGGAAATTTAACTGAAGAGAGTTAATCTTCATTTAAAAAAAAATATTCAAGTGCAGTCATGATGAAATGGGACAGTTAATTCCTTTGTAGCCAGGCTTGTTTATATTGAATATTACTTTGAATATTTGTAAATATTCAAAGTAAGAGTTAGTTGCTCAGTCATGTCCGACTCTCTGCGATTCCATGGACTGTAGCCCACCAGGCTCCTCTGTCCATGGGATTCTCCAGGCAAGAATACTCAAATGGGTTGCCATTCCCTTCTTCAGGGGATCTTCCTGACCCAGGGATCAAACCCAGGTCTCCCACATTGTGGGCAGATTCTTACTGTCTGAGCTACAGGGAGGAATATTTGCAAATATTCAAAGCAGTTTGCAAACTTTTGGGAGACTCAGATGGACCATGTGTCAATCTGAGGACCATCTCTTATAAAGGACACATGGTCCTATATAGCCCTTCTAGGGTGAAAAATATAAGCTCATGAATGAAGGTCAATTTGTGATACTGAATATAAAGTAAAATGAATCCCCCTGAATATGAAGTCAGTGGTACTGGCTGCACTGAAGTATGTGGAGGAGGGGGAAGGTTGAAGCTGGGAGACCAGTTAGTAGGTATGACAGTTGGTCCAGTTGGTCTAGATCCTTCTTACTCTCCTGTTTTGGAGAAACAGTTTGGTGTCATGGATTCTTCCCCACAGATGGCCTGGGTTCAAATCCCATTCTAGCCACTTACTAAATTGAGGATCATGTGTCCTTGATAAGACAGGCAAGATCTGTAAAATTTTAACTTTTGCCTTATTAACCACACCTAGGCACAGAAGAGACATATTTTGAGTGTTTTTGTTAGGCAAAGGCAATATTAGGGTTTACATGTGTAGAGACTTCATCTGATCATGATGTCTCCCATAGGTCTGTTTCTAAAGCTGACATCCACATCCACTCTGAACTTCAGATTCATTTTTCTGGCTACCTGCATGACAGTTCCACTTGGATGTCTAATATGCATCTCAGATTTTACATGACATGCCTTCTCCAACCTTCCATCCCAGCTGTGCCCCTGGCAAAAGACCCCAAATTGATAAAATGGCACCACCATCAAGCCAGGTTAAAGTAGATTTTCTTCTTTATATCTCACTCTTCGTCTCTGGTCCATGAAGAAACCTTGCTGATGTATCCAAATCCATCTGCAGTGTGTCTACATCTCTTCATTTCTTCATCCTCCACTCCAGTTCAACCACCATTGTCTTTCATCTGGACCAGCTGTGATACCTGCTAACTGGTCTTCCAGCTTCAACCCCTCCCCCTCTACATTCCTCAATGCAGCCAGTACCACTGACTTCATATTCAGGGGGATTCAATTTGCTTTATATTCAATATTACAAATTGACCTTCATTCATGAGCTTATATTTTTCACCCTAGAAAATCTATATAGATTTTACCCCAATAGAATTGAGGTAAAATTTTAGTGGTGCCACGTTACTTTATTGCAGGGTGGTACAGTCCAAGTAAAAATCACACATGTATGTTTTGTAAGGGTAGCATCCATGCTCAACAGTGGTGACCACAGGAAATGTGTCTCTAGGAAAGCCAGCCCTGCTACCCTTAGATTGTCACTGTAGCCCAGGGTGAGCTCGTCAGGGAGGAACTCTGCTATGCCAGCACATCCCAGGCCCCCATCTTGCTACCCAGAAGTCTGCTTCAAACAAACTGAAGACCCCTTTTATTTCATTCCATTCCCAATCCCATTCCCTNGTACAATTTAAGTAGAAAATCGCACATGGATGTTTTGTAAGGTCAGCTTCCATGCTCAACAGTGGTGACCACAGGAAGTGTATCTCTAGGAAAGCCAGCCCTGCTACCCTTAGATTGTCACAGTAGCCCAGGGTGAGCTTGTCAGAGAGGGACTCTGCTTTGTCAGCATCCAGGGCCCCCATCTTACTACCCAGATGTCTGCTTCAAACAAAATGAAGACCCCTTTATTTCATTCCCTTCCCAATCCCTTTCCCTTCACTATTTCTAGAGATCAACCTCAATCGTGATTTTCAGGCCATATTTTTATGTCTCATCTATTCACAGGCACCCACATTCACCAGGGCCTCACCTCACCCACGCCCACCCCATATACCACATTGTTTATTAGGGGAAGGTACATTTTGTATTGTTCAGGGTCCCATGGATCCCCTTCTTCCCTCCCTCTGTGGAGATCCTGAGGTGCCTGTGGACAGGGCATTGGTAGCTCGAAAGACTGCTGGATACGTGTTTTAAAACTTGAAAGGTTAAGGGTTTGCACACATGAATCAACAAGTCACTTTTATTTCTTCAGGAAACAATTACTTTATTGGAAGAGCTGGTGACACTGAAAGAAGGAAAACTTGAACTTTTTCTGCAAGGGCAATACTGCGGTCTGCATTGCAGGCAGGGTGACCTTGGGCAGTCACCCTGGACTAGGGGGAAAGTCCAGTCCAGGCTCAGTCGCTGTCGTCATCACCCAGGGTGAGGTTGTCAAGGAAGTACTCTGCCAGGGCACCTTCTGGAAACCCTATGTTGCTCAGGTCGCTGAGATGGTTCCGCAGCTCCCTGATGAACTTAATCTGCTGGTCCAGGTAGCCGGTTCCCAGGAAGTGGCACAGGTCGACGTCACTGCTGTTGATGGCCAGCTTGTGCAGGTTGAGCAGGCTCTGGCTGACACACTTCTCCACGCGCAGGGTTTCTTGCATGGCCTGGAGTGCGCTCTCCCACTGTTGGGTCTCAGGCTTTCTGATGTTGAGGAAGCAGATGCGGCCCCCATTGACTTCTAAAGGAAATCTCCTAATAAGGGATGTCCCTGCCGCCAGAGGCACAGACCAAAACCTGTTGGGTAGTTAATGGAGTGTGAAGTCCTAGTTTTATGGCCCTAAGTTCTGTGTTGATAAAAAGCCCCAAAGAAGGCAAAGGTTTGGGGCCAATGAGCACGGTCCTTTGAAAAAGCCTTGCTGATGCTAGCCAGATTTAAGACACATCTCTTAGTTCCCTTTATCCTCACCACCACAAACTATTGCTTTTGCCTGAATGATTGAGAGCATCTCTCTCTCCATTTCACTGTGACTCTCCCTTAATCTTTATCTTCTGTGCAGCAGCCACAGTGGTCTTTGAACACCTAAATCAAAATGACTTCCCCATGTACCTAGCATAAAGTTTAACTGTGTTGTTGTGGCCTGTGAACCACTGCATACTAGCTCCTGCTCACCTTTCCAGCCTCTTCTCATGCCAGTCTCTGTGATTAATCCACCCCAGCACCTCCACCCTCCTCCTTGCCCCTCCACTATAGGACATACTAAGCTGTTTCCCAGCCTAGGGGCTTTGCACCCAGGACATTCAGCTTTTTACCCAACTGGCTCCTTCTTTATATCTCAACTCACACGTCCACTTTCTCATGCCAGTCTCTGTGATTAATCCACCCCAGCACCTCCACCCTCCTCCTTGCCCCTCCACTATAGGACATACTAAGCTGTTTCCCAGCCTAGGGGCTTTGCACCCAGAACATTCAGTTTTTTACCCAACTGGCTCCTTCTTTATATCTCAACTCACACGTCCACTCCTCAGAGAGGACTTGTTTTTTTGACCCTTTGTCCAAGGAAATGGGTATCCCACTCCAACTTTTTCTCCCAAGACTCTTGTCTTCGGAACACTCAACTCTCTGAATCTCTTTCTCTTGTTAACTTCTTTTTGCCTGTCTTCTTTTGCATGTGTGTATTTGCAGAATGTAAATGCCATCTGTATCTCTTCTTCCCTACTGGTTCTCCAGAGCCTGACACAAAGTAACGTATTGATTGAATGGATATGTGCACACATAAGGACCCAGCTTATTGCTGAAAAATGCCCTCTGATCTTAAACTCTATACAAGTTCATGTGTTCTAAGTTCTGGTTCAATTGAAACCATAGGAGACTTGGATATACTTTTCAATTTAGTTTCTTTTTTCTGTTTCAGTCCTCTCTAATAAATAGTGACATTATCTTTGTGAAGTTGCATGCCCCATGGGAAGTGCTTGGAAGATATGCAGAACAAATGAATGTAAGAATGCCTTTCAGGTAGGTGTAAAAGTATTTCTCCCCCACTCTCTCTGCTGCTAGTGCACTCCTCTATCGAAACAAATAAAATCAAAATGCAGACTGGAACACTGTTAGAGGAAAAAATCCTTTAAATGTTTAGGAAATGCAAGTAACTTCATGGCTAATAATGACTTCATGACTTTTTTTGAAAATGCCTGGCTAATGCAGTCCTTAAAAGGATAGACTGTTGAGAAAGAAATATTTTCCAAGTGACATTTTCATTTCCAAAGTGTCATTTTTAAAAACCCTGCTTCTTTGAATGGCCAGATGTCAGGATCAGTGGTACAAGTCCTTACTGACTGGTCCCTTCCAGAAAAAAATTAAAGTCTACTTCCATTGCAGCAAGTTCAAGAAATTTCAGGAAAATGTGACCTTATTTTTAAATAACTATTTTTGCATTTTAAGAGTCAAGTCATAAATGCTGTGCAAACCACAACCATTGATATTTATTCCTGCTGCTGCTGCTGCTGCTGCTGCTAAGTTGCTTCAGTCGTGTCCAACTCTGTGCGACCCCACAGACGGCAGCCCACCAGGCTCCCCCGTCCCTGGGATTCTCCAGGCAAGAACACTGGAGTGGGGAATATAAAGTACTTTGCATGAATTTCTTAGTTATTTTAAAGGATTAATTTTCCTCCATCTCAGAGTGAATATTCTTATATTCCCTATAGATTAAGAAAAAGTGATTGTTTGCTAGATAGAAATGAAATTAAGTATTAAATCTTAAATTATGTATGCCAAGATATGTAGAAATAATAGAATCTCTTAAAGGAGGTGGAGGGGCATAGTACCAAGGACAGTTCTTAAGGGAGAAAAGAATTAAATACTTTCTACTTTTGGTTCACCGTTTACCAATGTGACCAAGTCAGAGGGCAGAAATTAGGCAGACGGCCAATTCTAAAGTATAGCTCTTAATGAGCTATGGAAAGTTATTGAGACAAAGATCCATCTATATTCTTAGAAATGAAGAGATACTAGGAACACATTTAGGGAAGGGCAATTTCCATTCATAAGCCTGTAATATCTCTCTCTGGTGCATCTTATTTTCTTTGTTTATTAGTCTTTGTGTCCTAATACGAATTCAAAATAGAGGCTGAGATTTCTACCATGTATTTTCCTTAAGGCAGAATTCTCAAAGGAATTGAGACTAAAGTAGTTCTAAATTTTTCACTTATTTTTGTTTTTAACATGTTACAAAGAAAATCTTGGAACCCAAGGATTTTAAAAATTTTATATATATATGTAAATTATGTAATATATGTAATCAGTGAGAGAGAAGGAATACCAATTTTGTTTCCATCAACAGTTTGCACAATCAGTAATTTATCAATGTGAATTAATGCTATGTCATACATAAGGACCAAAGGGAAAATAAATATATGCTCAGATAGAGTCATAGATCAACCAGCAGCTTAAAGCCAACAGAGCTTAAAAAGTCTACCTTTTGATAATAGTAAGGTAGTAAAATCTAAAGAAACTGGCTGTATCATAGATAACACCTCTGAGCGCTCATTACATAATAGCAGAAGAGTGTCACCTGCAAGCAACATGAACGCTTCTCTTATGCAGCATTCAGAGAATGCAATCCAGGCAATAAAATGAAAGCCATAACAACTGTGAATAATAATTTTACATGATAGGAATTCCTGCAGGACAACATTTTAGGAGGAAATACTGTTAACGAGTGGCCATGAGTTGGCCTTATTAATATTGATGTGATTTTACCTAAGCATAGCCTCACTTGATACAACTTGGTGCATTTAAAATTTACATTACCTTTTTATCCAGCATGTATTTCCAAAAGAGGAATTGTCCTGACATATCAGTTCAACAAAGTGTTCAAACATCAGTTTAGACATTGAAATGCCTCCAAGAATTTATTATTTCCTGTAGACTGTACTTCTGAATCCCAGCTTTAGTCTCCTTGGATTTTTGTTTCTATGATATTTAAAAGGAAGTTGAGGGATAGATTTCTTGTGGGAAATGGTCACTAAAACCTGCTTTTGCTGAATACCTGTGTGTCCAAGGATATAGGATTTTTAAATAGACAGTTTCTAGAGCAGTTTTTGGTTTACAGAAAATTGAATAGATAGTACAGAGTGTTCCCATAGACCTCCTCTCAGCCCGCTTACAGCTTCCTTACTATTGACACCTTGCACTAGTGTGGTTTATTTGTTACAACTGATGGACAAGTATTGGCACATTGTTACTATCAGCAGGTTAGTAGCATGCTCTGTGATGATGGTGTCTGTTTCAGTGGTCCATAGTTTAGGGTTCACTTCTTGTCTTGTACAGTTCTGTGGGTTTGGACAATTCATAGTGCCGTGTATCCCCTATCATGGTATCATGCAGAATAGTTTCACAACCCTTGAAATCTCCTCCTGTACTCTATCCCTTCTCCGCCCACCCACCCCCACCCCCGCCANTTTGTTACAATTAATGAACCAATATTAATGCATTATTATTAACTTAAATCCATAGTTTACATTAGGGCTCACTTTTTGTGTTATACATTCTATGCATTTTTCAGACATAAAATATCACGTATCCACCTATTACTATATGACATGGAATAGCTTTTCTAAGGAGAAGGCAATGGTACCCCTACTCCAGTACTCTTGCCTGGAAAATCCCATAGGCGGAGGAGCCTGGTAGGCTGCAGTCCATGAGGTCGCTAAGAGTCGGACATGACTGAGCAACTTCACTTTTCACTTTCATGCATTGAAGAAGGAAATGGCAACCCACTCCAGTGTTCTTGCCTGGAGAATCCCAGGGACAGGGAAGCCTGGTGGGCTGCCATCTATGGGGACGCACTGAGTCGGGCACGATTGAAGTGACTTAGCAGCAGCAGCAGCTTCTCTAAAAATCCCCTGTGCTTCTATTCATCCCTTTCTCCTTCACCCCAGACCCCTGGCAACCACTGATTTTTCTATTGTCTCTATAATCTACCTCTTTATAACATGGGATATGTGTTCAAGTTTTCACAGATATGCACAATAAATATTGGTGTATAAACTTCCCATTTTCTCTAATATCTTAGTTTAAAATCCGTGCAAACTATTCATTCATTCATACCCATTGGTTGAAGTCCAAACCATGGAAAGAGAGATTGCATTTTTAAAAGTATCTAATGCACATGTTCTCCGTTCACACTCTACTCAGAATTTGCATTTGTGATACTTTTTATATGCAGGTACATAGAAGTACACAGACCCTTAATAAGTCTGATTTTTTAAAAGATTTTTTTCCAGGATTCCTTGGTTTACCTCTTTAATTAACAATATATGAGGGCCGGGGGTTAGACAATATGTGCTAGTGTGGTTATTTGCAGCAGGCTGTTGATACTTATTTGTTAGTGTCCTTTCCGTACTGGTTGTAAAAACATATATTTTTATATATAATTTATATTGCCTTTGCCTAAATCAGATGACAGAAACATTCTCTAAACTTAAAGTGCTGTAGAAATATTTGTTAATATAACAGTGTGCCTGTTAAATTATGTATGTTGCGAGCAGGCTGGCAATCTACCTCTGTATCCTGAAGAAAAAAAAGCTGACCTCAGCTGAATTCATACAAATACCCATTGCTCCAAATTATTGCTCTGCACAGGTTCTATAGGCGAAGAGCAAGTGTAAAAAATGATGGTAACAAGGAGAGGGAGCAATGTCAATAGAAACTATTTCATACGATTTCATGAGTCAAAAATGCATGCCCTGTGTTCCCACTACATTTCTCACTGTTAATCTCTTTTTAGTTTTTTCTTCTTCACCTCTTACAGGCTTCTATCTTCAATCTCCTTTCCTTCCTTGCTAGTTCAAACTGTAACTGACGATGGGTTTTCTTCTCGACTGGCTTCATTTTTGCTGTTCTTCCAGGAGAAAAATCTATTACCTGCCCCGCCGGTACAAGTTCATGAGCAGGTTAGTAGCATGCTGTCGCGATGGTGTTTGTTTTAGCTGTTGTGCTGTGTGCTCCCAACATTGACAAGGAAGACAAGCTGGGGAGGAGGGGCCTTTGTCCCACGGGAGAACTGGTTGCTGCACCAAAAATAGCTATTTCAAGTTAGGCTGTGTTGGGGGGCAGGAAGCAAAGATGGAAATTTTCCTCTTAGAGTCTTCCCTATGATATCTCCACACTTGGGAGGCAGAATTTATCTGCAGGTCTGTTGAGGCTGTGTTTGAGAGGTGAGGGTTCCCCATTCTATTAGGTAAATTCCCAGGAAGCCCACTGTTAGAAAGCATCTTTGGTCTGAATGTTACTTTTTTCCCCATGCAAATTACTCCCTCCACTATATGTAACTTGAAATCCAAGTGCAGACAGTAACCCTCTCAGGTGGCTTCTGATCCTTCCATGGGTAGTGTCCTCCTATGTTAATAATATTTTGTTAATAAAGTATGCAGATATATTACCTTACTCAGAAGCCCTCCTACCCTCTTTTTTTAACCCCTCCTCCCCCAGAATCCTACTGGATGAGGACTGCCTTTACTGTGCTATATTGCCTTCCTAAGCTTGTTTCTTCTTGGTTTTTGAGAAGTTGGGGATGAAGGGGAGATTTCAGTGTGTTCTTTGATTTGATTCCATGGTGATCATTGGCAATCTAATTTCAAACTTTTAATTGGTCTTATGTGATTATGCTCCCTAAGCTGAGCTGATAGTTAAACAACTAGGAAACCATTACATTTGTCTGAAAATCTTTAGAGATCAGTTATGTGAGATTTAGCACTCAGATTCACTCTGCTTCTGTTCAGTGCAGAAGGATAAATAGAAAAATAGTTGATATAGTTTAGTGGGTTTAATCAAGTACACGAGTGCTTGACAAAATATGACATGAAAATGGGCATTTAAAGAAACTAAGGTGTGTGTTCCAAAAATTTTCCTGAGAAGCATCCTTATTAGCAATTCTTTCAATCAGATAGTTTCCATGGCATTTGGATTTACCAAGCAGAGACGAGTCCCTTGTCATATGACCTTCTACAAAATTTCATGCACACTTCAGCCTATTTCAGTAGTTCTCAGACTCTAGCCAGCAGCAGAGTCACCTGGAGGGCTTATTAAAACTCAGATTGCTGGGTCTGTGCTATAGCCTATGATGTAGGCTCTCCACCTGGAAGGTATATGAAGGCTGTATTTCCAGCCCCTCACATATAGTAGGCGGGGCAAATGAATGAATGAATCTTCATATACATGTGAGGATTTGCAGAGGGAAAATAAGGCCACCAAGAAAAGCATAGAAAAACCAGGACTTCCTGAAGATCAGACATAGACCGGGGACTAAAACATTGTTTGCACTGTGGGGAAGAGGTGAGCAATGAGGGCCTGAAAGAAAATGGTGATTAAATGACCCGTATAATCTCAAGGTTGGATGGGATATCAAATGTCATCAAGTCTAGCCACTCATTGGCTGTTGAACCTGTTATATCAGCCAGCCTGTGTTTAAACATGTCTAGAGACAGTGAATTCCTGAACCCATCTGTGAACACCTGACTTAGAAAGTGCTTCCTTAAAACAAGTCATAATCTCTGTCTCCTTGACTTTCACTCTAAAGCACTCAGATTGTACTCCTGCTCCCTGCAGAGCCAAAAAATAATCTATCAAGTAAAACAGCAAAGTATATGAGAAAGATTGGAGGAAAGTATAGGCAAAAGGACTTAGTAGGTATTTGGGAAACAAAAAATGGTGGAGAGAAAGAGGTTTCTGTATTAAGGGACTGGGAGGCAGAAGAAGAGTGGAAATTCAGGGAGATACAGATGTGGTAAGACAGGTGTTGATTTGTTATCTGACAGTTCTGTATTATGACTCACAGTAGGTCTTTGAGGTAATTGGTGTCACGGTTGGTCTTTGAGGCTTTTGAAACTGATGGCAAAGCAGTTGAAGCTAAAGGTAAAGCCAGAGAATACAATTGGAGAGGTGAAGCTCGTCAGCCATCATGACCTGAGCCCGGGAAGTGGATAGAATTTCCCAGGGAGTGATGTATGGAGTGAAGAGAAGAGGGCCAGTAGCAACTGCTTGGAAAAATCTGCTTTAAGGAGACAGGAAGAGGTGGGGGAGAATGAAAAGGAACAATTCAAGAAGTAGAAGGGGAACTGGGGAGGGCAGTATCAAAGGTACCATGTATGATTTCCCATAAGAAGGGGTTTTCTTCAGCGATGAACAGTGAGAGATGAGAATTGATTTTTGGTCACCTTGGTAACCACCATGCTAGCTAGTCTCCCTAGAATGATGGTTCTCAAACTTTCGCATGTGTCAGGATCACTTGCAGGGGCTCTTTCATACTAGATTGATGGGTCCATTCCCAGACATGAGGTTCAATAATTTGCACTTCTGTTAAGATCCCCAGTGATGCTGATGTTGCTGGTCTGGAACTAGTGCATTTTAAGAATGCTGATTGCAGAGAGGAGAGTAACAGAAAGCAAATTATAGCTGGTGGAGAACAGAGGGGGCCCTGATGAATCAGAAAGTGAGGGCTTACTGCCATCTTGTTAGGGTTTGCGATGAGAAAGGAGAAAGCAGATGGGGTTTAGAACAGGAGCAAGAGGAGGAAAACAGGGGGTGCCGTGACCATGTCCTCTGTGTGTGTAGAAGGGAGGCTCTGAGTGAATAAGAGCTTGGGAAATCCTTGTTTCTTGAACTGGAAGAACAGCTTACTAAACACTAATTTTTGGCCTGGAAGAGTTGAGCTACTTAAGCGCATACATGACAACCATAGAAGAATCGAGTCCTTAAAAGGCACCCACAGGCTCTGGGTCAAAATAAAGGGAAAAAAATCCCAATTCTGGTTGTATAACACGTTGATTCAGAATGGCTTCTTGAGATAAGCCTTACTACTGACCACACAGGATTAAATTTAGGCTGTCAGTGTGGTGGTATTACTTATTGAAGTCCGTCTAAATTTTTAAATACAGTTTGTCAGAAAATTTTGTATCTACTTTAACTCTTTACCTCAGGACTGGCTGATTTAAATGATGAAGAATAGGTGTCTCTGTAGCCAGAGATGACTTCCAAATTGCAGGGCGTGTCTGTAACTTGTTATCCTAGTCATACACCAGTAGTAAAATATTGACTGCAATATTCTGAGATCCTCATGCCATCCTAAATATGGATACTTAATTTAGCTTTTAGTTTCATTCTTCCAAATAATATTTTACTTCATTAATCCACAAAAGCACCCTGGAAACAAACCTACCGCCTTTCAGAATAAGGGAAAAGAAATAAAAATTGTGAAGTTTCTGAGCAGGCAGAAAAATAAAGCATCATTTCACAAATAAAAAGTGACCTGACACCATGAAGCACACTAATCAATTCAGATATGTATTTTGGGGGTAAGTGTTCTTTTTATCCACATACTTGGTCTATTAAAGGACGCTTTGACCCTTACCTTTGAGCAGACTTAGAGATATTACACAATACCTAGCTAGTCAAGAAAGGCAATTTATCACTGTTCTTCTGCCTTATTTTATTTTTTACTTTCACCAAATAGTATGAATATAGCCTGTAAAAGATATGCTTATGAACTAATAAATCTGATGATTGTGGGTGACTGGTAGCTGAAGTCTCATTACTGCTCATTCTTTTTTCCTCCTTGCCCCTATATGCATCCTTTGCGATGCTTGGCAGGATGAGCACTTGTCCCTGCTGTGTTACACACTGAATGCCTTCACACTCTTATCAGATGAGTATACAGGCAACATGACAGAATGGCTTGGATATTTCCATCCTCACCTTAAAAAATTAATATTCGTAAATGTTCCAAAACCTTCGTACTCTTCTAGAAGATACTTAAGCTCTGCCCCAATTAGCAGCCTTGTGACCTAAAAGAATGGCATTAGTTTCTCAAGATCCCTAACTCCTATCTGAGGAGAGACTGCTAATATGGGGCACTTGGCTCTAGGAAGAGGAAAAAGAAATGCAAGCCTCTGTTGTCTGTTATCCATCCAGGAGGGCTTCATTTCCTGCAACGTAGGCCTGTGTACCGTGCCTCCATTACATTTTTTAAAAGCTCATCTGTTGTGCTCTCTGGGCATATTATCTCTGAAAATGTAATCTAACTGTTCGAAACCTGATGCTATTATTATAGTATTCTGATCTGGGGAAAAGCAGCTGTCTCTGAAGTCGCCTGTTTCATTTAATTCAGCCTAATTGAGTTGTCTTTACTACAAACTCCCTCCTGGGTTGTTAGTGGCTTGAGAAAAAGGCCCTTGTTTTCTGATTCTTCAGGGTGCACCCTCCATATCCAGGTTGGGACTCTGTGTACAGCCAGTAACTTATAAAGGCCTGCAGACAGGTTTATTGGTTAAGGGTGAAGTTCTCTGCATGTGGCCTTTCTGTAATCACCACTGAGGAAGCTGAGGTCAAGGTTTAACCAGGACCTTCCCAAGGCACAGCCCAGCAAAGGTGGGAGATGTGTGCCCCCTAGTTTGTTTTTAATTGATTAATTATCGTTGGGCTGCACTGGATCTTCATTGCTGCAGACCGGTTTTCTCTAGCTGCCATGAGCAGGCTTCATGGCAGAGGCTTCTCTTGTGGAGCACAGGCTCTCGGCGCCCAGGCTTCAGTAGCCGTGGTGTGGGGGCTCAGTAGTTGCAGCTCCTGGGCTCTGGAGCATGTGTGCCTCTTAGTTTGTGCTTGTGCCCCCTGCCAGCTCTTTCCAGCTACCCAAAACCTCACCTGTCATGAACTGGTCTTTGGGGGAGGACCCCAAATTTACCATCAGAACAACTTTCTTAAGAGAGTGAGTCACCTTTTGGTCTAGATGCTAACTTGACAAGTCAAGGCCACAAATACTCAAGTGGATGGTCCATCTTTATTGATTTGCCTGTGTAGTCTGTGAGAGGGCTTTTGCTCAGTAAATGGCAGAGATGGACCAAAGTGACAATGTATCCAACCAAAATCAATGCTCTATCATTAAACCGACATTCTATCTTTCTCCTGTCAGAGGAGACTTTATTAAGTAAGCCTCACTCCTCTACTGAAGAGACAAATGAGATGCTTTCTGGTTAGTTGGTTTCTCGACTTTTCAGCTCTAAGTAAATTTCAGGATCGCTTGTTCAGGGATGTCTGTGAGACATGGGAGCACAGACCTCAATATATAAGGGAAGATCATGGCTCTTGAATGTCTATTGAGAACTTGGTCAACAAAAGTTCATTGTCATCATCATTTTCTTCATCCTAGAAACTACCACTTAATTGAGCATTTTGTCCTGCCAAGGCATTGTGTAAATGCTTACACATTATCCTTACCAATTCCATCTGTAATGGGTGTGTTAACTCGGAGAGGGGTAGTCCCTTGCCCAGAATGGCACTCACCACTTTTGAGCTGAGCAGTGAGAATGTTAATCCATTTTCGCTGACTCCAGAGTCATCATTCTATACAAAAATTTATCCATTATGCTTTGTGAAAAGGAAAGCTCTTTATTAACTCAAGGCTTGTTTGAAATGGTATAGCCAAAATATGACCTCTGCAGTCACCAGCAACATATATTAGACAGCATCTGATCATTTTAAAGACGAGGATACTAGGGCCCTGGAAGGATAAAAGGTTTGTCCCAGGCCTCTAGCTTGACTCTCAGGCTTTCCAGCCTGGTGGCTTTTGCACTGTGTGTCTTTCCTTGGCAAGATGGAAGGGGATCCTCACTGATGTCTCAGTAGCACATTTTGGGGACAGGAGTGGGTTTGTGGAAGAATGGATGTTAGTCATGCAGCCATAGAGGAACAAATTCTTGTTCCCAGAGCCACTTACCTGGAAGGTAGGGATGGAGTGTGGAGCATCAGTCTCAGCCCATGGGAACCTGATCAGCCAAGGTCTGGGGAAGATGGGATCAAGGCTGTTTTGAGAAGTGTGGTAGTCTCCCATTGCTTTTATGACACATCCCCAGACAAATTTATTATCTCAGCTCTGTGAGTCACAAGTCTGGGTAGGGGGAGGTTTCATCTGGTTTCTCTGCTCGGGGTCTCACAGGCTGAGATCAAGGTGTCAGCCAGCCACCTCTTCCTCGGAGGCTCCTGGGAAGAGTTGGCTTCCAGGCTCACCCAGGTTGCTGACACAGCTCAGCTCCATGCTGTTGTCAGACCGGGGTCTCCATTTCTTGGCTGTTAACCAAAGGTCTTTCTTAGCTTCTAGAGGCTTCCTGGCACCCCCTGGCTCCTGGCCCCCTTCACCTCCAAAGCCAGCTCTAGCCAGTTGAGTCCTTCTCACACTTTGAATCTCTCCGACCTCCCTTTGGCCTCATCTTTCCTGTCTCCAGCCAGAGAAAGTTCTCTGCTTTTAAAGGGCTTAGTGATTAGAAGTGCCCACCTGAGTAATCCAGTATGCTGTCCATAAGTTAAGGCCCAGCTTATATCTGCAAAGTTCCTTTGCTGTGTCATGTCATATTCACAGGTTCCAGGATTAGGGTGCCGGCATCACTGAGGGGCCATTCTGCCAAGCAGCAGAGGCTACAAACTGCTGATCACTTCTGAGCATTCTGTTCTCTCGTGAGCAGACAGCCTCAACTGGCATGTGTAATGGGACCAGAACAGTCCATGCTTTCTCTTCCTGCTTCTGCTCAGGCTGCCCGATGAAGGCTGGTTCACACCCTCAGGGATTATTTTTAAGCTGTCTTTTGAAGATCTTTCCTCTACCATGGTGTTTCAAAAGCCCACTACCTCTCCTTTCCATCACTTTACATTAACCTCTGTGGTCCTCAAAGAGTTATTAGTAACCCTGCTTTCTGCTTGGCAGTTTCTCCAAAGCATTCCATGTACATCCTCTTTTATAAGCCTCCTAGCAACTCTGTGAGGTCAGTGAGATGATGATGATGGTGATGATCCCATTTAAAAACCCTGGAAAAATAAGGCTCAAAAAGGTGAGTGATTTTGTGGAAGGTCACACCACTGATAAGCAGCAGAGCCAGGATTTCGGCATCGCAAGGGCAAATCCCAGCTCCTTTCCACCACGTCAAGCAGTCTACCCTCACTTCCTTCTTGCCCTTCCTCATTTTTCACTTTCATACCCTGGTTGTCTCTCCCTCCATCTCCACACTTCACTTAAATAGTGGTGCCCCAAGCGTGTTGCAGAAAGTTGCCGTTTCATTCCCTGAATTTTTATAGCTTTGTTTTTCTCCACATTGAGCACTGTACACATCTGGGTTAAATTCGTAGTTGTTGCACTCAGAGCCTGGATTCCATGAGAATGTGGATTTTGCAAAATGTAATCCGATTAGTGCTGCAGACTGGACACGTGTGGGAAGTGAGAGCTCCATTATGGAAAACCTCTGGACCAGGGTCGTCTTTTGTGAACAACTTTCAAGGCAATCAGATGAAATAAAGCCAAGAGCCGCAGGGAAGCCCACCAGCTTAACCTAGGAAGTTTAATTTAACGACTAAATCATTGAACTGGGGCAAGTGATGATGCTTATGAGGCATAGTTAACTTTGAATTGAAAAGCTGAAGGACACAACTGTTAAGCTGGTTGCTCAAATTCTTGTCTTTGCAGAAAAAAGAAAAACGCAGTAATAATAGCCACGTTTACTGTGCCCTGACACCATTCTGGAGGTTTTATGTACATTTTGATCATTTAATCATCACAATCCTATGAATTACACATCATTATCATGCCCATTTTACAGATAAGGAAATTGAGGCATGGCAAAGTTAAATAACTTACCCAGGGTCATACTGCTATTATTTACAGAGCCAGGGTTTGAATCTAGGCGCTCCAGCCTCAGAGCTCATGTTCTCAACCACTGAGTCATATCACCTCTCTGAGGCTTACATCTCACTATATTTAAGTGTCTTTAAAAAGATAATGGGGCATCCTTGGGTCAGGAAGATCCCCTGGGGAAGGGAATGGCTACCCACTCCAGTATTCTTGCTTAGAGAATTCCATGGACAGAGGAGTCTGATGGGCTAGTCCATGGGATTGCGTTGAGTCAGGCATGACTGAGTGACTAACACTTTCACTGCTGCTAAAAAGCTGATGAGGAAAGAAGGTGAGCCTTGGGGTGAAGTAGCTGTAGGCTTGTCCCGCTTTCTTGGGCCTTTGGGCCATTCCAATCTATTATTTTCTGGCTCTGTGACCCAGAGGAGCCTCTTTATTTCTGTGTGTATATATGTGATGGGGACAGGTCCTCTTGGAGATGAGTCTTCAAGAAGCTGGAGGATTCTTTCCAGTTTGAACTTTCAGAGGCTCTGGGAAAAGGACAGTCACCACCAAGCAGAGAAGGGAGTTGTGGTGAGGCTGGAATAATGCTGAAGATAAAAAGTGGTAAAAAGAGGAGTTGACTGTTACTATTCGTTTTGGAGTTTCACTGAAAAGGAGAAACTGCCATGTGAATTATTTTAACTGGGGAGAAAAATAAAAGATGCCCAAATTCCATATGTTTTCAGTTAATAGACTTAGAAGGCATTGAAAGGTTTTTCATCCCCAAAGAATGTGTCTCTTCCATAGCCCTTAAGTAAAGATTCTGATTATTAACTACTGTGATGGGCATGATCATGGGACTTTAAAATCAAAAGTCTAGAATCTGCATGTTGGTTCTGACTTTATTCACTGTCTGGGTAGCTTGGGCTGGATAATTACCCCACCATGGGTCTCTTTTATGATGTGTAAATGAGAACGCTCCCTGTTCAGTCTACCTCACAGAGCTGCTATTAATGTGTGCTCTTAGGAAAAAAAAAAAAAAAAGTTCAGTGGTGCAGGTACCTGAGGTGGCATAGTCATTTCAAAGTCTATTGTGGTGTTTGCTCTTCTAGTAGTTGGCTGTGAGTGGGTGAGAATCTGGTCACGTGGAGGCCAGATGTTTTCATCAGAAGTCAGAGGTGGGGGCGCCGCCAGGGAGGCAAATCATGCCTTGCAAACTGCTTTGGGGACAGTGTTGGGGTTTTTGGCTTGGCATGATTGTGTACTCTGGCCAGAGTGACACATGTATGTTATGACACCCCAGTACCGTGAGAACCGTGGGGTCAGCTTGAAAAGAGACATGAGAGTTAAAACAACAAAAAATATGTCGTCTGCCGAGAGGCTGTTCGGGGAAGGTGTGAGGGCCAGAAAGCAAATGGTGACATTGAGCTCCCTGTGCACAGTCCACCCCTGGAATGTGCTGTCTCTGCCCCACCCCCAAAGCCAACTAACTAGAGCTTCAGCTCTTCCCTGACCTTGGATGGGGAGATTTGCCAAGCACACAGTGAGTTTCTAGAATCTGCAGGATGGAAGAACTTAAGGTCTTGGCTGCTTTGCTTCAGGGACTGTCCGCTTCCTTTCTGGAGCCTTCCAACCTCGTTCTGACTCCTTGGCCATCCGTTGGCGTGTGGGTAGACATGTGACTCATAGCAGTGATATCACGGGCAATCAGGACACTGGGTCTTGGCTTGCTTCCCTCTTTGTGTCGAGTGGGGGTTTCATGAGTGCAGTGAGCATGTCCAGAGTGTGTGCGTCATAATTACGGCTCTGTGAGACCTCCCTCCTGTGTTTTGGGGCGATGCTGACATGCTGTACCCTTTGGTCTTGCCTTTCATGTACCACAGGATCGATAAACAAATAAGCAGGTTTCGGAGATGGTTACCTAAGAAGCCAATGAGGCTGGACAAGGAGACACTGCCAGACCTGGAGGAGAATGACTGCTACACTGCCCCTTTCAGCCAGCAAAGGATCCATCAGTGAGTGTTTCCTGGGAAAGCCCTTGTCTTACTAAGTTCATGCAGCCACGGTAGATCCCTCTCCTGCACGCCTCTGATTCCTCGGTCCTTGGAAGGAACAGCCTAGTGCCTGTCTCCCCCAGCAGTCCTGGTGTGTGTTCGTATCCCTTTTAGGGTAAGCAGGCTGCTGTAACAATTTCCACGTCGCAGCAGCTCT
Organism: Aepyceros melampus; assembly: GCA_006408695.1. NCBI lineage: Eukaryota > Metazoa > Chordata > Mammalia > Artiodactyla > Bovidae > Aepyceros > Aepyceros melampus. The sequence goes on from SJXQ01000260.1 coordinate 135,937, forward strand.
ACACAGGAGATGCTTGCTCATGTGTGCTGGGTGCACCACCTTCTGCATGGTGATTCAGAGACCCAGGCTCCTGTTGTCTGTGCCTTCGCCAAAGCCCAGTGCTCAGAGCCCTCTGCAGGCTCATCTGCCTCGAGCCAGCACATAGGGAAGCTGGTCTACTCCTTGCCCTGTTGAAACGAAGGGTTGTTGAGTTAAAAAAAAAAATCTCAGTTCACCTCTCAACTCCCCTTTCTTCAGCAACTCACCACGTTGCCCCAGAAAAAGCCACATAAGCTAGCAGCTGGCTTCTGGACTCATCGATCAGTCTCTGAGCAGTGATTGGTCACTTGTACTTGTATGGTTGGGGGAAGAAGGGGTTAGCTAAGCAATGGGGCCTTTGAAGAATTGCAAAAGTGACAAAGAATTGACTCTGAAGCTTTTGATGTGACAAGATATCATGGCCAGAGGGCAGGGTCGGTGGTAGGAGAGAAATTCATGCCAAAGACTATAAACAACCAGGCCAAGACAGCCTCTTAAAAGGAGGATAAATCAGGTGAGCCTGGCCTCGCTTTCAGCCAGACTTCAGGAATTCCTGGCACTTCCTGTTTCAGCTATAGCTATAGCCTCCATAAAAATGACTTACTGAAGGAAAGAAAAGGAGTGACAGAGTTTTTTTAAAAACTAGGTTGCTGACTTTGAGAAAAATATAAACCAAATGGCACTGTCAAGTTGCAGAGAGTGCAAAGCGGGGGCACATTTCGGCAACAGAAAATCAGTTAAAGCCTTGGATTTCTGGAGGGTGAAAGAGAAAAGAAAACCAAAGAATAGATGCTCTGCATCAAAATGTGTAATGTGTAATGCAAGGGAAGAAATGCCATAAGCCTCTAACTCAGCCAAACTCTAGAGCCCCACAAGTTAGACTGATGCTAAATAAGCCCTGCTATGTGAACATTTAAAAGGGTTATTGAAGAAGACATGAAGCTCACAGCCCAGCCTTGAAATCCTAGTTAAATCCTCCGTGGGAAATAGGAACTGAGCAGGATTTCATCTTAACCCCAAGATCAGGACCTACGATGTTTTCTTAGGAGAAAAAGACAGATGAAAGCTGACGTTTTCCCACTCTCTGTTTAAACCCTCGCTGTTCCTGTGGTGTTCATCTTGAAGTTTCTTACACAAGCGGGTGTTTGTTTTTAAATCCTTCTGGAATAGAGTCTGATTTACATGCAAAGATTCACTTTGCTTCTCACCTGCCTGAGAGGATGCCTAGCAGATTGTAGGAGGGTCTCAAAAGTTTTAGATGGATGGATGGGTAGATGAAAGAATCAGTGAAATATATGGTGTGCACCTGGGGTTTGTTTTACTTCAGAGGAACACAGGTAAATGAAAGAGAAAGGTTTCCCAGTACTTGTCTTCATGCTGGTTATGATGTGTAATATTCTGGCTTTAGAACAAAGTTTCTCAGCAGAGTTATCAATCAGAAGCACCTGGGTGCCCATCAGGATCCCTCGGAACTAGAACTGAGAATTTGTACCTTTATGGATATTTTAAACTATATAATAAATGAGGGCTAATAGCCCGTGGGATAGTGGTATTCAGCCATCTCTCACATATATTTGAGAAGCTCTTTTTGACATGTTTGAGTATTTATTCACTGAATAATTGTTTATTCAACAGTCACTAATTTGATTCCTACTTCTAGCCAGGCACTGTCTGGGTACGGGGCATATATCAACAAACTATAGTAAATAATACAGAACCTTGACCCCACCTAGTAAATAGAGTATAAAATTTAATTTTAAATTTTACTGGAGTGTAGTTGATTTACAATGTTGTATCAGTTTCAGGTGTATAACACAGTGGTTTGGTTATGCATATATATATATTCATTCTTTTTCAGATTCTTTTCCCAAATACGTTATTATAGAATATTGAGTAGAGTTCCCCATGCTATACAGTAGGTTCTTTTTGGTTGCCTATTTTATATATAGTACTTGGTGCTGCTAAGTCACTTCAGTTGTGTCCGACTCTGTGCGACCTCATAGACGGGAGCCCACCAGGCACCCCCGTCCCTGGGATTCTCCAGGCAAGAACACTAGAGTGGGTTGCCATTTCCTTCTCCAATGCATGAAAGTGAAAAGTGAAAGTGAAGTCGCTCGGTCGTGTCCGACTCCTAGCGACCCCATGGACTGCAGCCCACCAGGCTCCTCCGTCCGTGGGATTCTCCAGGCAAGAGCACTGGAGTGGGGTGCCATTGCCTCCTCCGATATATAGTAGTGCATGTGTGTTAACCCCAGACTCCTAATTTATTCTTCCCCATCATGTTTCCCCTTTGGTAACCATAAGTTTGTTTTCAAAATGTGTATGTCTGTTTCTGTTCTGTAAGTTTATTTATATCATTTAAAAAATTAGATTCCATATATGAGTGATGTTATATATTTGTCTTTGTCTGTCTGACTTCACTTAGTATGGTAATTTTAAATTTCATCAGCATTGCTGCAAATGGCATTATTTTGTTCTTTTTTTGGCTGAGTAATATTCCATTGTAACTATGTACCACATCTTCTTTATCCATTCCTCTGAGAGAAGACCACTTTGAATCACTATAAAAGTATGTTGAATGTGACTTACAAGAGGGCTTGCTCCATCCTCCAGATTTGGAGGGAGATTGGTTAAAGATAAGGATGGGTACGAGAAGAAAATGTTTGAGATGAGCCTTGAAGGATAACACTTGTCCACGTAGGTAAGGGCGAAGCATTTCCTAAAAAGAGAGGGTAACATATGTTTAAAACTACAAAGGCATGAATCAGAACAGGGTGTTTGAAAAACCACAGGTAGTTTTCTGTTTGGGCCCGGCATCTTTGTTTGAAAAAAAGAGAGTGATTGGTGGAAGATGAGCTTCCGACATAGGAGAACTAAGGAGGAAAAAGCAGAGGGACAGTTGAAACAAAGCAAACCTCAGAACCAGACCTCCGTGGGACCGAGAAGATAGTTTAGGCAGTTCTCTCATGCTGTTGGGAGAGGAAAAGTTCAACAAGTGTCTTGAATGTTATGGGCAGTGGAGATTTCTTTCTCTTTGAAAATTAACATGCCACATGGACAACATCTTTTAATGAATGTATATAAGTAAGATTTGAAGAACACAGGCTATCCAGTTGGAAATAGTGGTTTGGTGCAATTAGAAAAAGATTTCCCTAAAGACGGTTCAAGAGTGATTTTAATGGGTTTAAAGTGATCAGAAGTGCTGGCTAATGAGCTCCGGGAGTTATAACATGATCCCTGGTTTTCCAAGTGCTGTCCAAAATCTCATGTGGTTTCTTTGCAGAATATTTGATATTATGTTAGTCCAGGAATTAAAAAATAATAGAAATGTAAGGGTGTGTGTGTATGTGAGTGTACATGAATGTAGGAGAAGAGACAATGGGAAGTTTAATAAATAATGACCAAAGTAAAAAGGAGCCTTGAACATACTCTGCTCTCAGGATAAAGCCCAGAATCCTAGGCTGGCCCACCAGCCCCCACTTCCATTCCCCTCTTGTATGCTTTGGCCACACCAAGCTGCTTTGACCTCAGTATCTCTCTGTACCCTCCTTGTTTACATTCTCTTCCCTCACCTGGAATACCCTTTCCCCGAGGCTCCCTTCTTGGCACATTGCATCAGAGACGTTTCCTCCAGAGGACCTTCCATGAATTCCAACCTCCAACCCTGATTTGGGTGAAGTACACTCTTCTATGTCTTGGTGATAATATTTTTGCTATCATAAATCTTAATAGTATCCATTTTCTTTGCTTCCTCCTAGACCATAAGCTCCTCTAAAGACTGTGTCTGTATCACCATTTTTGAGTCCCATAGTTGGTACTTTATAATGATTAGTTAAATGAGAAAATAGATGAATAGATAGAAATGAAAATAGAATCAAATTATGAGCAAAGAATAAAGATGATGTGAGGTTAGCTCACTGCATACTCATCTCCAACCAAACGTGCCATTTTCTCCTCTAAAGTGCTCCATGCCCGTTGTCACCTGTCCAGAAAGTGGCATAATATTTGTCCAGTTGCTGAAACCAAGGTCTGGAATCTACTCTAGACACTTCCCTCACCTCCACTCCCCACATCTAAGGTAACTCCCAAGTTTAATGAGTTTTTATCCTGAATGTCTCTTTAGTCCAGTCGTCTCTGCCACCACAATCTCACCTCTGTAACCCAGAAATAGTAAGACCCCTGGCTCCACCCTTGCCTACCTCCATTCCATTTTCTTTAAAAGCATACAAAATGAGTTTTTTTTTAATGCTTATCTAATCATGTTACTTCACCCTGTTTAGAAAAAATATGAAAATTATTGAGAATGACCTACAAGGCCTTGAATGGCCTGGCCATGCAGCCAACTCCTCTCCAGCCTTATCTGCCTTGACTGCCTTCCTCCTCTCACCTCTTATGATCCAGACGTATACAGCTTCTCTCAGTTCTTTGGATATACTCAATATACTCGACTTCAGGACATTTGTATATGCTGTTTCCTCTCCTTGAATTCCTTTCTCATTCCTTACCCCTTCCCCAAGTTTATTCTTATTCATCCTTCAAACTCAGCTCCGAAGCCTCCTTCCAGGAAAACCTTCCTTCCATCCTTCCAAAGACCATTTCTCTTTGCTTTGTACTCTTGTAGCAGTGTACTTCCCTTATAACATTTTTCATCACGACGAACAAAGCTAGTGGAGGTGATGGAATTCCCGTTGACTGTTTCAAATCCTGAAAGATGATGCTGTGAAAGTGCTGCACTCAATTTGCCAGCAAATCTGGAAAACTCAGCAGTGGCCACAGGACTGGAAAAGGTCAGTTTTCATCCCAATTCCAAAGAAAGGCAATGCCAAAGAATGCTCCAACTACCGCACAATTGCACTCATCTCACATGCTAGTAAAGTAATGCTCAAAATTCTCCAAGCCAGACTTCAGCAATATGTGAACCGTGAACTCCCTGATGTTCAAGCTGGTTTTAGAAAAGGCAGAGGAACCAGAGATCAAATTGCCAACATCCGCTGGATCATGGAAAAAGCAAGAGAGTTCCAGAAAAACATCTATTTCTGCTTTATTGATTATGCCAAAGCCTTTGACTGTGTGGATCACAGTAAACTGTGGAAAATTCTGAAAGAGATGGGAATACCAGACCACTTGACCTGCCTCTTGAGAAATCTGTATGCAGGTCAGGAAGCAACAGTTAGAACTGGACATGGAACAACAGACTGGTTCCAAATAGGAAAAGGAGTACGTCAAGGCTGTATATTGTCACCCTGCTTATTTAACTTATATGCAGAGTACATCATGAGAAATGCTGGACTGGAAGAAACACAAGCTGGAATCAAGATTGCTGGGAGAAATATCAATAATCTCAGATATGCAGATGACACCACCCTTATGGCAGAAAGTGAGGAGGAGCTAAAAAGCCTCTTGTTGAAAGTGAAAGAGGAGAGTGGAAAAGTTGGCTTGAAGCTCAACATTCAGAAAACGAAGATCATGGCATCTGGCCCCATCACTTCATGGGAAATAGATGGGGAAACAGTAGAAACAGTGTCAGACTTTGTTTTTTTGGGCTCCAAAATCACTGCAGATGGTGACTGCAGCCATGAAATTAAAAGGCGCTTACTCCTTGGAAGAAAAGTTATGACCAACCTAGATAGTATATTCAAAAGCAGAGACATTACTTTGCCGACTAAGGTCCGTCTAGTCAAGGCTATGGTTTTTCCTGTGGTCATGTATGGATGGAGAGTTGGACTGTGAAGAAGGCTGAGCACCGAAGAATTGATGCTTTTGAACTGTGGTGTTGGAGAAGACTCTTGAGAGTCCCTTGGTCTGCAAGGAGATCCAACCAGTCCATTCTGAAGGAGATCAACCCTGGGATTTCTTTGGAAGGAATGATGCTAAAACTGAAGCTCCAGTACTTTGGGCACCTTATGCGAAGAGTTGACTCATTGGAAAAGACCCTGATGCTGGGAGGGATTGGGGGCAGGAGGAGAAAGGGACGACCGAGGATGAGATGGCTGGATGGCATCACAGACTCAATGGACGTGAGTCTGAGTGAACTCCGGGAGTTGGTGATGGACAGGGAGGCCTGGCGTACTGTGATTCATGGGGTCGCAAAGAGTCGGACACGACTGCGCGACTGAACTGAACTGAACTGAGATTTTATAATTATTTGGGTGTTACATGGTTAACGCCTAACTCTTGAGGCAAGCTTTGAACTCTATGGAGGCATGGGCTATGTCTGTTTCTGCTCATAATCCAACTCCAATATTTAACACAGCACCTAGCATATGATAGGTACTTAAATGAATAAGATGAGGATAAAACTAGTAAGGATAATATGGAATAAATCTAATGTTAAATTTTTGTACTTTGAACTACATTATACAAAAGAATTAAAAAGAATTGATTAAAAACCAAATAGCCTAGCTTTCTAGTTTCCAGTTACTTCAAACACATATCAGTGTTTGCTGTGCTCAGTTGCTCAGTCATGTCTGACTCTTTGCAACCCCATGGACTGTGGCTCACCAGGCTCTTCTGTCCGCAGGATTTTCTAGGCAAGAATACTGGAGTGGGTTGTTATTTCCTTCTCCAGGGGATCTCCGCTACCCAAGGAATCGAACCTGGGTCTCTTGCATTGCAGGCAGATTCTTTGCCACTAGGGAAGTCAAGTATATCAATGTTTAGGAGGCAACAAAAGCAAACCTGAGTACACATCTCTATAAATTAACGTATAATGCCATTGGTTATTTTATATGGTGTCGTAAAAGCGGACCCTCAGATGGGAAAACTCTTATTAGATGCCAGACACTATTTTAAAAACTTCAGTCCTCATGGGAGAGATGGTGTTATCATCACCATTTTGCAGATGAGGAAATCGAGGCACAGAGAGGTTAAGAAGCCTGCAGTAGGTGACACTAGTCCACCTACCTGATAAACGCCAAGCGTCAGTGGCTTAACATTGTAGAAATCTGTCTGTCTGTCTGTCTGTTATTCATATCATGGTCTACTGCGGGTCACCACAGCGAGGGAGGGGCACTGTCTCTGCTCCAGTCATTCAGGTACCCAGGCTCTGTCTATTGACTCTGCCATCCCCTAGATCCTTTGCATCTGGTTTGTGAAAGGGGAAAAGAGATGAGTGATTTTGAAGGAAGTTTTTATGAGCCAGTTTTAGAAGTGGTGGACAGCACTTTTGCCCACATTTCATGCACTAGAACTTGTTGTGTAGTTACCCCTTACATGAGTGCTAATGTAACTACTTTTGTGCCCAGGAGGAAAAGGAAAATTGGTTTGCCAAACAGCTGGACAGTGATGAAGCAGGAATTCAGATTCACACAGAGAGGTCTCAGATCCCATGCTCTTAACATCATGCTCTACTGCAGGGTCTCTCAACCTCGGCACTGCTGACATTTTTGACTGAATAAATCTTGTTGTGGGGAACTGCCCTGTGCATTGCAGGATGATTAATAGCACCATGGCTTCTATCCATTAGATGCAAATAGCAGTTTCCTGCCCCCCTACCCTTCAGTTCAGTTCACTCACTCAGTCGTGTCCGACTCTTTGCGACCCCATGAATCGCAGCATGCCAGGCCTCCCTGTCCATCACCATCTCACGGAGTTCACCCAGACTCACGTCCATCGAGTCCGTGATGCCATCCAGCCATCTCATCCTCTGTCGTCGCCTTCTTCTCCTGCCCCTAATCCCTCCCAGCATCAGAGTCTTTTCCAATGAGTCAACTCTTTGCATGAGGTGGCCAAAGTACTGGAGTTTCAGCTTTAGCATCATCCTTCCAAAGAACACCGAGGACTGATCTCCTTAAGAATGGACTGGTTGGATCTCCTTGCAGTCCAAGGGACTCTCAAGAGTCTTCTCCAACACCATAGTTCAAAAGCATCAATTCTTTGGTGCTCAGCTTTCTTCACAGCCCAACTCTCACATCCATACATGACCATTGGAAAAACCATAGCCTTGACTAGATGGATCTTTGTTGGCAAAGCAACTGCTTTTCAAAGTCTCTGCTTTTCAATATGCTATCTAGGTTGGTCATAACTTTCCTTCCAAGGAGCAAGCATCTTTTAATTTCATGCCTGCAATGGCCATCTTCAGTGATTTTGGAGCCCCCAAAAATAAAGTTTGACACTGTTTCCACTGTTTCCCCAACTATTTCTCATGAAGTGATGGGACCAGATGCCATGATCTTAGTTTTCTGAGTGTTGAGCTTTAAGCCAACTTGTTCACTCTCCATTTTCACTTTCCTCAAGAGGCTTTTTAGTTCCTCTTCACTTTCTGCCATAAGAGTGGTGTCATCTGCATATCTGAGGTTATTGATATTTTTCCCCGGCAATCTTGATTCCAGCTTGTGCTTCTTCCAGCCCAGCATTTCTCATGATATACTCTGCATATAAGTTAAATAAGCAGGGTGACAATATACAGCCTTGACGTACTCCTTTTCCTATCTGGAACCAGTCTGTTGTTCCATGTCCAGTTCTAACTTTTGCTTCCTGACCTGCGTATAGGTTTCTCAAGAGGCAAGTCAGGTGGTCTGTTATTCCCAATTTTTTCAGAAATTTCCACAGTTGATTGTGATCCACACAGTCAAAGGCTTTGGCATAGTCAATAAAGCAGAAATAGATGTTTTTCTGGAACTCTCTTGCTTTCTCCTACCCTTACTTAGTTGCTAAAATCAAAATGTCTCCAGATATTGCCAAATTTTCCCTTGTGGTGGTTGGTATGGTAGATGTAAAATTAGACCTTCACTCTCCTTAAGAACTCTCTCTCTACTATTTTTTATCGTGTGACACCCCTCGGCAGGCCCACCAACTCTCTGAGATAAATTAAACTGTGGTCAAATCAGATGATTGTGACAGACAAGTCCAATCAGGAATTAATTTATTCCTCTTCTCCTTGCCTGTGAGTGTTGGCCTGTTTCAGTAGCCCTGCCCTTCATTCTTAAAAACGGCATCAGCAGTAATACCCTTGAGGCAAAACTTTCTAAGGTCAATACTCATAATAAAGGTTTTCTACTGGGAAACAGAGAAGAGGAAATTTGGAAAAGGGTCATGTCACTTTTTATAATATATATATAGTATACTCTTTCCAGAAAGAGATCAATTCTGAATTGCCTTTCAGAAAAATGTTTGTGTTAGATATAGAGAAAAAGATTCCTCCCTAAATTTTAAAATTTTTATCGTTACCATTATTTTATTTTGATGAAAATCCATAAAAAGTGAGGTAAAATTAAACATTGATCACTTCCAAATGGAAGCATCTGAAGCATATGTTTGTTGTGTGTGCATGTGTTTTAACAAATATTCCTTCATTCACATGTTCCATGCCAATTGTTGTTCTGGGGACTTGGGAATCAAGGGTGAATAAACAGGCAAAAATTCCTGCCTTCCTGGAGCTTCCATTTTAGCTATAGATCACCAACACTAAATTATACATCACTGGTTCTCAATAGGGGAGTGACTTGGCAATGTCTGGAAACATTTTTGGTTGTCTAAACTTAGGGTGGAGAGTGCCACTGGTATGTAAGGGGAGGGAGGGCAAAGATGCTGCTCAACATCCTTCACAGGAGCCCCAACAAAGAATTATCTAGCTCTGAAGGCCAGTGGCCATAGGACTGGAAAGGTCAGTTTTCATTCCAATCCCTAAGAGGCAATGCCAAAGAATGCTCAAACTACCGCACAATTGCACTCGTCTCACACGCTAGCAAAGTAATGCTCAAAATTCTGCAAGCCAGGCTTCAACAATATGTGAACTGTGAATTTCCAGATGTTCAAGCTGGGTTTAGAAAAGGCAGAGGAACCAGAGATCAAATTGCCAACACCGTTGGATCATCAAAAAAGCAAGAGAATTCCAGTAATATACCTGCTTTATTGACTACGCCAAAGCCGTTGACTGTGTGGATCACAACAAATCGTGGAAAATTCTGAAAGAGAAGGGAATACCAGACCACCTGACCTGCGTCCTGAGAAATCTGTATGCAGGTCGGGAAACAACAGTTAGAACTGGACATGGAACAACAGACTGGTTCCAGATACGAAAAGGAGTACATCAAGGCTGTATATTGTCACCCTGTTTATTTAACTTATATGCAGAGTACTTCTTGAGAAATGCTGGACTGGAAGAAGTGCAAGCTGGAATCAAGATTGCCGGGAGAAATATCAATAGCCTCAGATATGCAGATGACACCACCTTTATGGCAGAAAGAGAAGAAAAACTAAGGATCTTCTTGATGAAAGTGAAAGAGGAGAGTGAAAAAGTTGGCTTAAACTCAACATTCAGAAAACAAAGATCATGGCATATGATCCCATCACTTCATGGCATGGAAACAATGAAAGACTTTATTTTGGGGGGCTCCAAAATCACTGCAGATGGTGACTACAGCCATGACATTAAAAGACGCTTGCTTCTTGGAAGAAAAATTATGACCAACCTAAATAGCATATTAAAAAGCAGAAACATTACTTTGCCAACAAAGGTCCATCTAGTCAAAGCTGTGGTTTTTCCAGTAGTCATGTATGGATGTGAGAGTTGAACCATAAAGAAAGCTGAGTGCCAAAGAATTGATGCTTTTGAACTATGGTATTGGAGAAGACTCTTGAGAGCCCCTTGGACTGCAAGGAGCTCCAACCAGTCCATCCTAAATGAATTCAGGCCTGAGTGTTCATTAGAAGGACTGATGCTGAAGCTGAAACTCCAATCCTTTGGCCACCTGATGTGAAGAACTGACTCACTGGAAAAGATCTTGATACTGGGAAAGATTGAAGGCAGGAGGAGAAGGGGACGACAGACGATGAGATGGTTGGGTGGCATCACTGACTCCATGTACATGTGTTTGAGTAGGCCTGGGAGTTGGTGATGGACAGGGAAGCCTGGCATGCTGTAGTCCATGAGGTTGCAAAGAGTCAGACATGACTGAGTGACTGAATTGAATGGACTGAACTGAAGGCCAGTAGTGATGATGTAAAATTTTTTGGAGTGTGGTTGATTTACAAGGTTATGTTGGTTTCATGTGTAGAGCATAGCGACTCAGTTATATATATACTTGGAATGGAATTTCTTCACAAGTCTTTCTCTCCCTGCTAGACTGAACCATTGAGGACAGGAACTGTGTGCCTAGCAGCCGGTGCCACTGGAATGATCAGAGCACTTAAAAGAATCAGCAGAACTGGCATTCTTGCCATTCAGCAGGACAGAGCTCAGGCTCTAGAGTCAAGTTTGTTCACCTACCAAACCCAGGACACCCAGAGAAGGGTTGAAAAACATAGTGAAATAGTCAATGTTGGCCTTCGTGTTCAGCTTCAAATTACCCCTGGCTTACTGATTCATTTTTTTTTGTCTCAGTTGTACTGACTGATTGATTATCTTTCCTTCCCTAAATTCTGTTATGAGACTAATGCTTGACCCCAAGATATTTAACTCATGCCTCAGACATCTTAATCTCGTGGGTCATGTACATATACGAAATGGATAGTATAAAAAGACCACTTGACATGAAGTTGGCTTACCTCCCTTTCTTTTCCTTCCAGACTTGGAGCTAGGCAGCAGTGTAAACCTCTGAGGCAGCAGTCCCCAGCCTTTTTGGCACCAGGGACCAGTTTCGTGGAAGATACTTTTCCACAGATTGGAAGGGGGAGGGATGGTTTTGAGATGATTCAAACATAGTACATTTATTGTGCACTCCATTTCTATTATTACTACATCAGCTGCACCTCAGATCATCAGGCACTAGATCCCAGGAGTTGGGGACTCCTGATCTAGGGGATAACAGAATGATACATCTGTTGTGACCAAGAAGGCGCTCACCATGGGAGTCTGGGTGCTGGACCAGCAAGGGCTGCTAAAGACGAGAGAAGGCTGCTGAAAGGACAGCAGGTGGGGGTTTCTCTGTAAGCCTCCTGTGATCGCCTTTTTATTGTTTAAGTCTGTCTCTCAAGTGAACAAGCCAACAGGCCATGGCAGTGAGTTGTGAATGATAGTGGTCAAAGAAATGGCATTCAAGTAGTGGTGGCAAGCAAAGCATTGCAAGGTAAGAGTGGCAGGTACCGACTGTTAATAAACAATCCTGCATTCCAGAATTATGATATAGATGCATGACAGCTCTGAGCATACAAGCAGTATGGTGAAGTGCAGAGAGACTGAACAGCTTGCTCAAGGTCACACCAGTCAATGACGGATGATTGACTGGAGGAAAGGGTGTTTTCTGCACAGTGTGGCCACCTCAGTTATATGCCAGTTATGTGAACAGGGCCAAAGTACATACAGTTTTTCAGCCATATGACATGAGTATGAGCCTGTAGATACAAAAACATTGCTTCTCCTCTGGAGTTTATTGTTGAAGCATTTGAGATGGGGTGAAGAGACAAAGACAATGGTAAAAATATAAACAAACATTCAAGCCAAGGAGAATAACTTTTAGAGCAGGGAAGTTCAGGGAAAAAAAATAGGTTCAGATTCGTAGACCTCAGTGGCCTATATTTCTGTGATGGTTGACAAATGAACCAATAAATTGGGCCCTAAGCTCTTCTTCACATTTTCTTAGCATTTGCAAGAAATGAAGTCCTTGCACAGGAACTCTAAGTGAAGTAGTGGGCAGTGTCCTCAGTGATGTTTTTGGAGCAAACTCCTTCTAAGGCTTTTCTGGGGGCTCTTTCTGGTGGGCCCCCTCAGTGGGCTCCTGCAGAATTAATCGCTCATGGCTGTAACCTTCTGCAGCAGCTTAGGTATATCTTCAGCAGAAAACTGCAGTCTACCCTAAACGAACCACATTGTACATCTTTGCTGTTTGAACTACAGTTTACAAAAATGGAACTTGGGAATGATTAACAAGCAAATAGCCTCACCTTCCATTTGAAGATATATTCATGTTTGAGAAGCGACAAAAGCAAACTACGGGTATACCTGTTTAAAAGCCAGTGCACGATGCCATTTGTTCATTTTATGTGACGTCACCAGAAGGGGGCCGGCAGGCTGCTTATCAGCCATGATGGTGTGAACACCTGAAGGTCTGTCCCACAGAGCACTCTCTTGCCTTAGCCAGCTGAGGGGCCCGAGGCTGCTTATCAGCCATGATGGTGTGAACACCTGAAGGTCTGTCCCACAGAGCACTCTCCTGCCCTAGCCAGCTGAGGGGCCCGAGGCTGTCAGCACTGTTGTTGTGTAGTCTCTAAGTTGTGTTCGCCTCTTTGTGACCCCATGAACTGTAGCTTGCCAGCCTTCTCTGTCCATGATATTTTCCAGGATGGAATACTGGAGTCAGTTGCCGTTTCCTTCTCCAAGGGTGTCAGCATTAGGGGCAGTCATTTTATTGAAGCATTGCAGTTCAGAAGACTCCTCTCAAACTCAATTTCAGAGAAGGTAATTCAGCACAACAGTAGGGAGTTTACTGAAGGAATAATGACAGCTGCTATGTATATGATGCTTACTAGGTTCCCTGAGAGCTCAGTTGGTAAAGAATCCGCCTACAATGCAGGAGACCCTGGTTCAATTCCTGAGTCAGGAAGATCCACTGGAGAAGGGATAGGCTACCCACTATGGTATTTTTGGGCTTCTCTTTTGGCTCAACTGGTAAAGAATCCACCTGCAATGCAGGAGACCTAGGTTCGATCCCTGGGTTGGGCAGATCCTCTGGAGAAGGGAAAGGCTACCTACCCACTTCAGTATTCTGGCCTAGAAGAGTCCATGGACTAGTCCATGGGGTTGCAAAGAGTCGGACACGACTGAGCAACTTTCACTTTCGCTTTTCTAGGTTCCAAGTGCTCCCCCCTAGCTCAGACGGTAAAGCATTTGCCTGCAGTGCAGGAGACCTCAGTTTGATCCCTGTATCAGGATCATTTCCAGAAGGAAGAAATGACAACCCACTCCAGTATTCTTGCCTGGAGAATCCCATGGACAGAGGAGCCTGGCAGGTTTGGTCCATAGGGTTGCAGCGTCAGACACAATGGAAGTGACTTAGCCACCTGTCTATGGTAATTTGTTATAGCAGCCTGAACTAAGCCAGGCTACATTACCATTTCACATTTATTTATCAATAACGTGCATATTTTCTAAAGTCTCTCAGCCTAGCTATCTAAAGATACTGATTTTTCTAGCATGTACTTTGAACTGTATTTTCTTTTCAGTGTTTGGAGTTTTTGTGTTGTTTTCATTGATTTGAAATCTTGAGAGAGTCCTTTAGGCAAAGAGAGGCTGAGATTGATTTTGGTAGGATTAATGTTCTTTTAGTGCCCCCATGACTTACAGCCGTCTCAAACCACTCATTGTATTACACACATTTATTTTGCATTAGAATCCTCAGTATGCAGCTTGTTGGTATTGATCCACAGAGTCAGGGGAAACAGATCTCTCTCCTAGAAAGTTTTAAACTGAGATGAAACTGCAGCAAGCTGTGTAGCATGAGATGTATGTTTCCTAAAGATGATGTAGCTCCTGTTAGCTACATAACTTAGTTATGTTAGCACATAACTTAGTGACTTCAGTTTAAGGCACAGAGAGGTCACCTAATCATGTGAGGAGAGTATCCTTTTGTGTGTCTGGAGATCCAGTGGTTAGTCAGCTGTGTTCTCTTAGTATTTGTGCAACCGACTTTGAATAAGTCTCTTAGAATTCTTCTATTGGCCTCTCAGAGGTTAAAGCAACTGCCTGGAATGTGGGAGACTTGGGTTCGATCCCTGGGTCGGGAAGATTCCCTGGAGAAGGAAATGGCAACCCACTCCAGTACTCTTGCCTGGAGAATCCCATGGAGGGAGGAGCCTGGTAGGCTACAGTCCATGGGGTCACAAAGAGTTGGACACGACTGAGCGACTTCACATCCATCTTTGAATAAACAGTTAACATTTATCAGCTCATTCATTTAATAAGTGCTTTTGTATTCTGTGGCAATTACTGTGCTATCGTAGAGCAATAGTTATGTTACTGTATGTTCATATGTATATTATGTTGTTTAGTAGCTAAGTCATGTACAACTCTTTGCAACTCTGTGGACTGTAGCCCACCAGGCTCCTCTGTCCATGGGATTTCCAAGGCAAGAGTACTGGAGTGGGTTGCCATTTCCTTCTCTGGGGATCTTCCCAACCCAGAGATGGAACTCTCATCTCCTACATCGCAGGCATGTTCTTTACCACTGAGCCATTTCAGGGAAGCCCCATGTATATTTGTACAAATTTATCTATTTATTTAAAATTTTATCTTAAATTTGGTAGGAAAGAGGCTGTTAGACTCATCAAAGTGGTAAGAGGCAACCCTCTCCAGCATTCTTGCCTGGAGAATCCCATGGACAGAGGAGCCTGGTGGGCTACAGTCCACGGGGTCACAAAGAGTGGGACACGACTGAGTGACTTCACATACATACAGAGGAAAAGGGAACACTTGCCAAATTTAAATACAGTAAAATGAGGAAGGGTTAACTTACGTAGGAAGTAAGGGGCCCAGCATCGTATCTGGGGGGGATTGTGTACAGTGTAGTGACATGTGCATGATGTCATGTGGGATATAACAGTGGTCAGAGGAGGAGGAGAACGTTGAGGCTTGCAGGCACCCAGGGCCGGGCTCTGTGCCGCATGTTCTTTATTCGTTATGTCCTTTGACTTCCTGTAGCAACACTGCAACGTAATTTTATTATCCTCCATTTATGGAGATGTGGAACCCAGACTCAGAGAATTAGATAGTTTACCCAGGGCCACATAGGAACAAGCAGGTTTGGGGGTGAGAATCATAACATGCCTGATTCCAAACTCCTGCCCCTTCCATGATACGCCGGCTAATGTTTATCACGTGCTCACTAAATATCAGACCACCCATAAGACTGGTGTATAGTATGACAGCGCCAAGCAGGGGCTGTGGATGGCGCCCAGCAGGGGGATGGGATGTCCACATGTGTTGAGTCTGAGCCCCACGCTAGTGTGAGATGGAGCTGTGCGTGGGAAGAGAAGGGGTCAGGAGTGGAGGGATTTCACATGAACAGTGAGGATCCTGTGAGCTTGGACTTCATGGTCTTTATACAGCCGTTGGGGGCATGGAGCAGAAAAGGTGAACCAGCTATCTGAGTTACACAGTGGGCAGGAGCTGGAAACCATCTTTCCCAAAGAGTCGGATTCCTCGAGCTCAGCCTTACCTACCCTGCTGGCTCTCTCACACCCTGGCTCTCATTTATCTTCATTAGAGTTTGGGGACGAAAGACAATAGATTCATCTCTTTTAAATCACTCATCTTGAATCTAAGGAAGGGCAAGGCCTGCCGGTAACAACTGTAAGGCCTGGGGCAAGAGTCCAAATGAAGCCTGTAGACCTTGTGTCTCAATAATTAAAAGTAATAAATCATATTAACAATTAAGTACAACAGTCTTTCCTTCTCCCTTGACAAACACAGCTGTGTAAAGACCTTGAAAGTCCAAGTTCACAGGATCCTCGCTGTTGGCTGTGAAGAAAAAGTCCCTCCACTTCCCCATAGCCTGGCTTGTTCTCTGCCCACCCACAGCTCCATCTCATGCTTGGTGCGGGGGGGCCCTCAGATTCACACATGTAGACACCCCATCCCCTAGCCCAGGCGCCATCCACACCCCCTGCTTGGCACTGTCAGTAACGGAGGCGTCTTCAGGTGGATGGACCTGAGTAGAGGCCCCTGAAGACCTAGAAGTGGCCTTGGCACTTTCTGGGCAGGTTCTGGTAGGCACATGCCCTTGGCCTTGCTGACAGCTCACCCCACCCCGAGGAGCAGTCAGCGGGGGGAGGCCTGTTTATGAGCGCTGTGGGGTCCTGAGCCTGGGCAGGGCACTTCTTACCTCTGAGAGTGGCACTAAGGAGGGGACGGGAGCTAAACCTGCGGCCTTTTTGAAGAGTGCTTCGGTAACCACTAATTCAGGACCGTGTCTTAGCAGTGTCTTTGGCCCCAATTCTCATTTCCTGCTTTCCTTACAGCACCCACGCCATCAGTTCTGTGTTTCCCACAGCTAACTAAAGCTACCACCACTACAAGATGGCATCTTCCTCACTGTCCACCATCATCACCAAAGCCTTTTGGTCCTAGTTCCTCCTCTCTGACCTCATTGCCACTGCCTTCATTGAATTGGCCACTAACTCCTGCATGAACAATTCTAAGTCACCTCCCTCGCTCCATCTCTCCCTACTCCCCAGTCTGTTCACCACACTCAAGTCATAGGTCATCGGCCAGGCTTCCATCAGCAGCCCATCCAGCGCTTGTGAATAATCCCCTTCCTCCAGGAACCCACAGCCCACAGGTTGGCCAGCAGAGCTTAGGATGGATTTCCTCCTCTCCTCAGCTGCTTAGCCAGGCACACTCAGCAGTGAATGCCATGCCCTGCCCCATGTGGCAGCATCTCTTCCTCGCTTAGCAGCTTTCGAGGTTTCCCTGTGTCCTTTGGTATCAAGTTCTGACTCTGATGTGGCGCATAAAGCAGCTTCTCCCTCCCTTACCCCAGTCTCCTGGGCTGGACAGGCCAGATGATCCTACAACACGGCAGCTTGTTGTTGTTCAGTCGCTAAGTCGTGTCTGACTCTTTGCAACCCCATAGACTGTAGCACAGCAGGCTCCTCTGTCCTCCAGCATCTCGTGGCATTTACTGAAATTCGTGTCCATTGAGTCACTCAAATTCATGGCCATTAAGTCAGTGATGCTATCTAACCATCTCATTCTCTGCTTCCCTCGTCTCCTTTTGCCTTCAGTCTTTCCCAGCATCAGGGTCTTTTCCAACGAGTCGGCCCTTCCCATCAGGTAACCAAAGTATTGGAGCTTCAGCTTCAGCTATCAGTCCTTCCAGGACTGATATTCAAGGTTGATTTCCTTTAGGACTGACTGGTTTGATCTCCTTGATGTCCAAGAGACTCTCAAGAATCTTCTCCAGCACCACAATTTGAAAGCCTCAGTTCTTCATTGCTCAGCCTTCTTAATGGTCCAGCTCTCACATCCATACATGACTACCAGAAAAACTGTAGCTTTGACTATATGGACCTTTGTTGGCCCAGTGATGTCTCTGCTTTTTAATCACTAGATTTTTCATAGCTTGCCTTCCAAGGAGCAAGCATGGCAGTGGGGGTACCTTAAAACCCTGTAACTAGTGCTCCCTCTTGCTGAGGAAGGCTGTCATTCCACTTACTCTGGTGAAAACCTGTTCTTCCCCTGGAGCTGGTCCTGATGCCCCTGTCTTTACAAGGCCTCTGATGTTTCACGCAGATGTCATTCAACTTCTGGGTCAAGTAGCCTTTGTAAACGCTTTGATCGTGGCATTGATTATACACATTTATTTGTTTTCACCCCTATCTGTGTGTTGCACAAAGCTCGGTGCAGCAGCCAGAAGTTGTTAGAGGGGAGTTCCAGCCTTTGCTCGAGTTTCTCAGAGGACACAAAGACAAGCTGAGTACATAGTCCTCAGCGACTTCTCATCACGCTCCTTCCTTCATACCCTCCTGTACTCAGGTGTCCTGTTTCTTTTCCCCAGGCAAATGCATTCCTCCTTCACTCCAGCCTGCACAGCATTTCTTTCCTTCCCGTCTCTTTTATTGTTCCTCTCTGCCAGCCTCACTGATCTCTGTCATCACTTTCTTGAGGACTGACAGAGCTTTTCTGCCAGGAAAAAAGATCCATCCTTTTCAGGAGAGGGTAAATAAGGCCATAAATTACAGGGTCGTCTTTGTTGGGTTAGAGACTATGCCAGTTGGATTTGCTAGGTTCTGCTGCAGGAACAAGCAACCCTCACATCTCAGTAGCTGGCTTATTTCTTGCTTATGTAACACATTAGCTGTGGGTTGGCTGAGGCTCTGCTTCTCATATCTCCTTTCTTATGAGATCTAGCCTAATGAAGCAACTTGTGCCTAAGGCATGCATTCTTTCTTTTCTTGATTGAAATATAGTTGATTTATAATGTTGTGTTTACTTCTGTATGGCATAGTGACTCAGTTTTATATATATATATATATATATATATATATATATAACACATTCTTTTTTATATTTTTTCCATTATGGCTTATCTCAGGATATAGACTATAGTTCCTTGTGGTATACAGTGGACGTTGTTGTGTATCCATTCTATATTTAATAGCTTTGATCTACTAGCCCAAAACTCCCAGCCCAGCCCTCTCCCCGCCTTGCTCCACCTTGGCAACCACAAGTCATTTGTTTTCTATGTGAGTTTGTTTGTTTCATGGAGAGGCTCACTTGTGTAGTATTTTAGATTCCACATGGAAGTGATATCACGTGGTGTTTGTCTTTGCCCTTCTGATTTCGTTCACTTAGTATGTAAGGCGTGCATTCTCGCAGCAGAGGGAAGAAGTAATAACTGAGCCACACAGTGGCTCTTACAGCTTCTGCTCAGATGTAGCATCTGTCACTCCTGCTCATATGCCACTGGCCAAACGAGTGTCACGACCATGCATGGAAATGGGCAGGAGAATGGGACTCCTCCCCAGGGAGGGGGCTGCAGGTCCATGATAACGGGTAGGGATATGTAATCCCCACAAAGAAAGCAGCCAGTTAGGAATAATCAATCTACTCAGGAATACCCCATGGTAATATTTTTCGTCCTGTCACATTTATATAACACAGTAGTGTATGGGCGCTTTCAGGACCTAGATTACATCATACTGTTTTGCTTTGTCTTTTAGTTAAAAAACCTTCTAGGTTTTTAGAAAAGGAAGTTTCTGTGAAAGTTAGCAAATACACGGGCAGAAGAGAGTCTATAGGACAGAAATCCGACATGGGACTGGAATTTTTCAAAATTCAAATTCATAGACCATCTTTTTTTTTAATTGAAGTATAATTGATTTCAGTTCAGTTCAGTCGCTCAGTCATGTCCAACTCTTTGCGACCCCATGAATCGCAGTACACCAGGCCTCCCTGTTCATCACCAACTCCTGGAGTTCACCCAGACTCACGTCCATTGAGTCCGTGATGCCATCCAGCCATCTCATCCTCGGTCGTCCCCTTCTCCTCCTGCCCCCAATCCCTCCCAGCATCAGGGTCTTTTCTAATGAGTCAACTCTTCGCATAAGGTGGCCAAAGTACTGGAGCTTCAGTTTTAGCATCATTCCTCCAAAGAAATCCCAGGGTTGATCTCCTTCAGAATGGACTGGTTGGATCTCCTTGCAGTCCAAGGGACTCTCAAGAGTCTTCTCCAACACCACAGTTCAAAAGCATCAATTCTTCTGCGCTCAGCCTTCTTCACAGTCCAACTCTCACATCCATACATGACCACAGGAAAAACCATAGCCTTGACTAGACGGACCTTAGTCGGCAAAGTAATGTCTCTGCTTTTGAATATACTATCTAGGTTGGTCATAACTTTTCTTCCAAGGAGTAAGCGCCTTTTAATTTCATGGCTGCAGTCACCATCTGCAGTGAGGTGTACAGCATAGTGATTCAGTATTTTGCAGATTATACACCATTAAAAGTTATTACAAGATGATGGTTATAATTCCCCGTGATATGCAGTATATCCTGTCACTTATCTATTTTATACGTAGTAGAGCATCTTTATACCATGGTGATATTTCTTTCAGATGCACAAGCAGGATGCATAAATGGCTGCTTGTGTGATATGACTTCTAAGAGAAAGCCTTTTTCCGAAACACCGTGTGATATCACTTCTATGTGGAATCTAAAATATTGCACAAACCTATTTCTTTCTTTACCTCTCAGTCTTCGTTTAGGAAAACTGAAACTCAGCAATTATTTTAATAACAGGTTAACATAGAGAATTGATTAGATAGGTATTAGAGGACTAAGTAAGTAAGTAAGTAAAGTCACTCAGTTGTGTCCGACTCTTTGTGACCCCATGGACTGCAGCCCACCAGGCTCCTCAGTCTATGAGATTCTCCAAGCAAGTTTGGAAATCACTTACGTTTCCAAACTTGTATCTGCAGATTTTTTAAAAAAATGATTTCCTCTTCATTCTGGCTGATTTGGATAGCAGATAAAAGTGATCTCTAATAAATTTAAATATCACAATACTTTCATATGTTCATTCTGAATATCCATTTCAATTTAGTCAGCATCAAGTTGCCATTTCTGTGACAAGCACTGTGTAGGGCTGAACAAAGATGAATGAATCTTCTTTTTGTCCTTAAGGGCTGACGGTTGAGTTCACAGAAGCTCTAGTTAGGAGCACACGCTGGAGTTTGTGGGACCTGGACCCCGAATCCCAGCTCTGCAGCAAACAAGCTGCATGATTCTGAGCTTTGATTTCCTAACTCATAAATTGGGAATAATAATAATACCTGTGTAATATTGTAAAAAAATAGCAACACAGTATATAAGTATATATGATAAATGTTCAATACATTTTCTATTATCTTTAATAATATATACCCCTGATGAATAGTTAATTTTGATATATGTGAACTTTTTCACTGTCCAGTCCTAAAGATGGAGATAGTTTAGGACGGGCCTGAATTGATAATTCCAGAATATCATTTTTTTCTCTCTTCCTCTTTTCTCTTCTTTGCTACAACATTCCTTCCTCTTTCCTCCACCCTTTGCTGCTCTTGCCACCTTCTCTTCTTCTACTCCCTCCAGAATTATCCAGATACCACCATCTCCCTAGTTCACTTGGGTCTGTGTACACCTAGCCAAGATCAGAGATACCGTTTGGCCCACTGTGTCTTACCAATAGGCATTCAGTCTCAGGCCGAGTAAATGCACATCCTCATGTTATGCAACTGACATTTTGAAAATATTTGTTAATTCAACCAATGTTTCTTCCACCTTTCTCTGCCACTGATAGGCAAGAATGGTTACTTATGCAGCACACTCTGTGCTTTACTGTTCCTCTAGACAGTACATTGGAATAGATGAGAGGAAGTTAATGTTATTCTTAAAGGTACCTGATCCATTCTAATTATTTTTAAAAATCATTCCCAAGTGTAGGCACTTTAACCATTACTAGTGTCAAATTAATTGTGACACACCTCACCTTGGATCATGTCACATCAGGACTTTGTGACGCATGGATGAATTAAACTCCCAAGTCTGACTGTTGCTTCTTTTTTAAGAGCAATGAACATATCAGAAACGCTACTTTTCCTTGAGAAACACTTGCACATGTGCATTTGCAGTGTTGTTTATAATAATGAGACATGGCAATACCCTAAATATCCACCAGCAGGAAAGTGAACCAACAAACTGTACTGTCCTCATACAGTAGCCATCTAGGCAGCAGGAAATTGTACTGGGCTAGCGCCTTTGGGCTTCCCTGGTGGCTCAGTGGTAAAGAATCTGCCTGTGAGTGCAAGAGACGTGGATTGGATCCCTGTGTTGGGAGGATCCCCTGGAGAGAAAAATGGCAACACACTCCAGTGTTCTTGCTTGGAAAATCTCATGGACAGAGGAGCCTGGCAGACTATCGTCCATGGAGTTGCCAAGAGTTGGACACTAATGAAGTGACTGAGCACGCACTCAGAGTGCCTTTGATCAACATGAATGAACTCCCCATGGTTGCAC
Organism: Aepyceros melampus; assembly: GCA_006408695.1. Lineage (NCBI taxonomy): Eukaryota > Metazoa > Chordata > Mammalia > Artiodactyla > Bovidae > Aepyceros > Aepyceros melampus. Next base: position 158,384 of record SJXQ01000260.1, read on the forward strand.
AGGGAAAGCAAGTTGCAGAAGAATGAGTAGAGCATGCTACCATTTCTGCAAAGTTTTTAAACATACAGTATAATGCTGTATTTTTAGGGATATATATATGTGTGTGTGTGTGTGTGTGTGTGTATTAGGGGTTATAAAAAATTCCTGATAAGGGTTACCTCTGGGGAGAGGAATGCAACTGAGGAGGAACACCTAGGAAAACTTCACCTGTGCCTGCAAACTGCCATTAGCAAGTACAAAAGTGTTTGATGATAATCTCAATCCATTTCTGTATATCTAAAAATATTTTATCAAGATAAATGCTTTTTAATACTTGATTTCAAAATATCAGGTACTTTTTAATCAGGACATATTAGAACTTTGAGGGTCAGTAATCTTGATAAAAAGTGGCAAATAGCTAATATCATAAACCTACCATCTATGAACACAAGCTGTACATGAGTACACTGCCAGCACCACCTCCTAATCCTCAAACCTCCCTCTGAAGTGGGTATGACTGTTGACCCATTTGAAAGATCAGGATACTGAGGCTTAGGGAAGTTACTTTTTTCAAATTCAAACAGTTAGTCTTTGGCAGAACCAAGACTCTAACCCTGGTTTGTTTTACCTTGAACCAATAAAGTAGATGCTTTCATAAAAAGTATTCTGTCCATGAGGCACTTCTTCTTTCTGAATTGTGAGAAAATTTTTTATTTATTTTTTGAACATAATGATTTTTAAAATTGAGGTATAATTTACATATAGTGATATTAGGTGTACAACATAGTAATTGATTATTTGTATGTGTTGCAAAATGATCACCACAATAAGTCTAGTTAACATCCATCATCATACATACTTATACATTTTTTCTTGTGGTAACTTTCAAGATTTGCTCTCTTAGTAACTTTCAAATATGCATTAGAGTATTATTAACTAAATACACCATGCTGTACACTACACCCCCATGGCATTTCTTTCATAGGTGCAAGTTTGTACCTTTTGATCCCTTTCACCAGTTTTACCCATTGCCACCTTCACCTGGAGCAGCCACCAGTATGTTCCTCTGGTCTCTGAATCTATGAGCTTGTTTTCTTTTTTTAAGATTCCACATATATGTGAGATCATAAAATAGTTGTCTTTCTTTCTCTGACTTACTCCAGTTATCATAATGCCCTCATGGGTCACCCATGTTGTCACATGGCAAGATTTTCCTCTTTTTTATGTCTGAGTAATATTCCATTGTGTATGTGTGTGTGTGTGTATGTATATACATACGTACATAATACTACATTTTTTATCATTCATCAATAAGTGGACACTTAGGTTGCTTTGATATCTTTGGCTGTTATAAATAATACTGCAATGGACAGGGGAGCACAGGTATCTTTTCAAGATAGTATTTTCATTTCTTTCCATGAAATACCCCAAAGTGGAATTGCTAAATCATATGGTAGTTCTATTTTTAATTTTTTTTGAGGAACCTCCATACCCTTTTCAATAGCGGCTGCACCAGTTTAAAATCCCACTAGCAGTGCAGAAAGAAAGTGAAAGTGAAGTCACTCAGTCATGTCCAACTCTTTGCAACCCCACGGACTATAGTCTACCAGGCTTTTCTGTCCATGGTATTTTCCAGGTAAGAGTACCAGAGTGGGTTGCCATTTCCTTCCCCAGGGGGGTCTTTCTGACCCAGGGATTGAACCAGGTCTTTTGCATTACAGGCAGACGCTTTACTCTCTGAGCCACCAGGGAAGCAGTGCAGGATTCCCTTTTCTCCTCAGCCTCACCAATACTTCTTGTTTCTTGTCTTTTTGATAATAGCCATTCTGACAGGTCTGAAGTGGTATCTCACCATGGTTTTGATTTGATTTTCTCTGATGGTTAGTGATGTTGAGCATCTTTTCATGTTGGCCATCTGTATGTCTTCTCTAGAAAAATGTCAAGAGGTCCTCTGACGATTTCTTAATGGGAGTATTTTTTTTTTTTGCTATTGAGCTGTATGAGTTTTAAAAAATATATTTCAGATATTAATCCCTTTTTAGATATATGACTTGCAAATATGCCTTTTCATTCCATAGGCTATTTTTTGGTTGATGGTTTCCTTCTCTGTGCAGAGGCGTTTTAGTTTGAGGTACTCTCACTTTTTAATTTTGCTTTTGATACCTTTGCTTTTGGTGTCAAAAAAAAAAATGGATACCAAAACCAGTGTCAGGGAGCTTACTTCTTATGTTTTCTTCTAGGAGTTGTATGGCTTCAGGATTTAGATAGTAGTCCAGTTTCATATTTTACATATAGCTCTCCAATTTTTCCAGTGCCATTTATTGAAGAGGCTGTCCTTTCCCCATTGTATACTCTTATATCCTTTGTCAATAATTAACTGACCATATATGTGTGAGTTTATTTGTTGGCTCGATTCTGTCCCACTGAACTATGTGTCTACTTTTATGCCAATACAATATTGTTTTGATTAGTACAATTTTGTAGTGTACTTTGAAATTAAGGCATGTGATACCTCCAGCTTTGTTCTTCTTTCTCAAGATTGCTTGCTGTGGATATTCAGAGTTTTTTATGATTATATACAAATTTTAGGATTTTTTTTCTATTTATGAGACTAATGCCATTGTAATTTTGAGAGCAATTAAATTCTATAGATTGCTTTGGGTGATATGGATATTTTTTTAACAATATTAATTTTTCTAAGCTATGAGCATGGGATATCTTTCTTTTTTGTCTTCAGTTTCTTTCATCAATATCTTACAGTTTTCAGTGTATAGGTCTTTCACCTCCAAGGTTAAATTTATTACTAGATGTTTTGTTATTTTTGATGCAATTGTAAATGTGATTATTTTCTTAATTTCTCTTTCTCATAGTTTATTATTAGTGTATAGGAATGCAACAAATTTTTGCATATTGATTTTGTATTCTACAACTTTACTGGATTTGTTAGTTCTAACAATTTTTTTTAGTGGAGTCTTTAAGGTTTTCTATAAATAATATATCATCCACAAATAGTGACAGTTTTACTTCTTCCTTTCCAATTTGAATGCCTTTTATTTCTTTTACCTAATTGCTCTGTCTGGGACTTCCAATACTATGGAGGGGTGGGGGCAGTTTGGTGTTTCTTTTCCATTTTTTTTCCAGTTATTAAGATGTAATTGAAATATAGCACTATATAATGTGTATAGCATAATGATTTAACTTACATCATGAAATGATCATCACAATAAGTATAGTAAACATCCAACACTATGTTGAATAAAAGTTTTGAGAGTATACCTCCTTATCTTGTTCCTGATCTTAGAAGAAAAGCCTTCAGTTTTTCACTGTTGAGCATGTTAGCTGTGGGCTTGTCATGTATAGCTTTTATTCATAAGACTTCTTAAATGTTTCATCACTCTAAAGAGTCTAATTTTCTCTAACATATTTCTTTCTCATTGTGTTTTTGTCTTTGTTTTATTCTCTTTTATGTTAATGGATTTCTTCAGATACCTGGTAATCTTTGGATGACTGTTCATATTTAAGAATAGGAAATGCAAAATAAGAGAAGTTCAGAGTATAAGGTGGGAACTGTCAACTTATGTGGGCCCTATGGCTGAGGGGTTTCAGTTTAAAGTCTCCAGTGTCACTATCTTTGGATTTGTTATCTTAGGCTGGTCAGATTCCCCAGAGAAGTATTTGCCAGTCTTCTGCCCAGAAAGTCAAGGCCTAGCTGCTAGCATTTTAGAGCCTAAATGGTTGAAGATAGTGAGTCTTGGCTTCTAGAATGCAAGTATTCACTTGATCCTCCAGTTTTTACTATGGTACCCATACTCCTAACTATGCCTGAATGTCTTCAGTTCAGAGATTGTATTATCCTATTTAAAAAAAAAGCAAAAAGAAACAATCTCCAGTATTCTGTTAGAGAGGGCTTCCCTGATAGCTCACCTGGTAAAGAATCCACCTGCAGTGCAGAGGACTTGGGTTCGATCCCTGGGTTGGGAAGATCTCCTGGAGGAGAGCATGGCAACCCACTCCAGTATTCATGCCTGGGGAATCCCCAAGGACAGAGGAGCCTGGGGGGCTATAGTCCACAGGATAACAAAGAGTTGGACACAACTGAGTGACTAAGCACAGCACAGCGTTCTGTTAGAGTACAAGTGAGGACCTGGGGATCTAACATCTTCCTAAACAACTTTGAACTAGTAGTTACTTTAGCATCCCTTGCACACTACTTCTGGAGGTCACTGTGTCCCAGTTCTGAGATTTTGCAGTATAAATACATAGTTTTTCTTGGTTTCCTCAGAGCTGGGTTAGTATTCAGCTTCTTCTGGTCTCCTAACTCTGTTACCACTTGTCTGTCTGCTTTTCACACTCCAGTGCTTCTTTGCTGCTGTTTTCCGCTATCCCTATCCCTTGAGTGTTACACCTTTATTTAAACACAAACAAACATTACTCTTGTTTTCATGGGGTTTTAAGAGAGAAAAAAATTGAATGCAAGTGTTTAATTTTCCATCTTTACCTAAAAGTCTCAAGAGCAATTATTTCTTAATTTGCATTTAATATTCAAATAGCAAAGGTAAGATTGTGAAGTATGATTAGGAATGACCATTGGAATAAAAACATCTCACATTGCTTTTTATTCCAGTAGCTTATCACCTTAAAAGAGGTTTGAAAATTTTTACCAATCAGATAAATAGTATATATTTAGTCTGAGAGTCATTTTATCCTTTTACTCATAACAGTATTCTTAAGAAGTTAGCAGAATTCCCTGGCTGTCCAGTGATTAGGGTTGACACTTTCACTGCCAAGGTCCTGGGTTTAATCCCTTGGCTGCATGGTGCAGCCAAGAAAAAAATGAGCTGGGTATTGCCCTGCAGTGGCCTAAAGCCCACAAAGCTATCAAAATAGGCCTTGTCACATAAAAAATTAATTGGTTGCTTTGTTCCTACTTAGATTTTCATTAACTTCAGGATGTACTTTAAGTGACAATTAACTGTATCACCTTTGTTTCTGCTTGTTAAAAAGAGGTGTCTATTTAAAAGTCTAATTAATAAAGTTTCCTGAAATATTTATCCTTAAGGCATTAACCTTCGCTTTTCTTTTCGTATTATGAAATAGTACAATTTCAGCCATCATGAAAGACTAATCTGTTTGTTGGTCATCTACTGCCATGTAAGGGTAAAACTCACTGACTTAAAACAATGTATGTTATTATTTGCTTAAGATTCTTTGAGCATTTTGTTCAAAGAACAAATGGGTTCACCTGATCAGTTCTTCACTGGATTCAGCTGGAGTCAACAGGAGGTTGAAATCAGCTCTTTGCTTCGCCAGGCTGGACAGTCTAAAATTGTCTCCCTTTGTGTGTCTGGTGGGTGGTGCATGCTTGTGGCTGGGTTTCTCTTTTCATGTGATCATTTCTCTTGAGAGAGGCTAGTCAGACTTTTGTATGTTGGTAGCCTTGGGGCTTTGTTCTAAATGGACAGAAGTGGGTGCTCAGAGCCTGGGTCTCAGCTCACAAAAATCACTTCTTCCACATTCTGTTGATGAATGCTAGTCACAAAACTCACTCAGAGAGGTGAAGAGATAGATTCTACTTCTTAATGGAAGAAGCAAGAAATTCACATCACAAAGGGATGTGTATACAGGAATGGGAGGAGTTGTGGCTGCTTTTCTTTTTTTTTTTCTTTTTTTTTTTTTGCATTCCTCCAGAGTCTTCCTTCTGGCATAAAATTTATTTACGTTTTTCCCACATAGAAAATATGCTCATTCCCATTTCAGGATCCCCAGAGGTCTCAACCCAATATGACATTAGCTCAAAGTCCAGGATCTTTTGTTCCAACATCAGGTTCAGTTGAGGATGAGAATCCCTGGAAGCAGCTCTTCAGGGATAGTTCTTCTTGGGCAAGAGGCCTGTTCATGTAAAAAGCAAATTAACTGCCTGTTATGTTTCCAACAGACCATGAGGAGAGATGCAAGAATGCTTAGTCACATCTGTCTCTTTGCATCCCCATGGACTATAGCCCACTAGGCTCCTCTGTGGGATTTCCCAGGCAAGAATACTGAAGTGGGTGGCCGTTTCCTTCTCCAGGGTATCCTTCCAACCCGGGGATCGAACCTTCATCTCTTGTATCTCCTGCATTGGCAGGCACATTCTTGACGACTGCACCACCTGGGAAGCCCAAGGAGCAAATGGCCCAGGATAATTACAATAGATGCTTCCGTTTAAAATGGAGGGCAGCAGGAACAGAGCAGTTCTAACACCCAGTGGGGCAGTTGCTTCAAGCCCCTGTACTCCAGGGCCAAGAAACATACCCTGATTAATTATCTGGTTCTATTTCTTTCTTTACCGTATGTCTTAGATTTTTAATTTATAAGTCAATAATGTAGCTATAAATCTAATGTAATTAGACAGCACCACCTATAGGTAGTTAAATGCTTTTTGAGAACGTTTCCACCTGAAGTTTTAAACCATGGAGATTTTCGTACCTTGGAAGACCCTTGTTTATTTTTACCAGTCACAGAAATTTTATAAAATAGGCATTAAGCCAAATTTTAAAAAACCTCTTCATTGCCTTTATTTTCCCCAAAGTAGTAACAATTACAAAGAAACCATAATTATAAAATAAAACTGATTTTCAGAATCTTTAAGTTAGAGGGAAAAAAGTAAACTTTACCTGTGATATAATCGGACAGTTTCTGCAACATTCAGTGGCTCTCTAGAGACCACAGCTCCAGGAGGTCTGGAGTTGAACCTCAGTTTCACAGCATATTCCTAACCCTAACCTTCCATTTTGGAGGAAAGGAGATTGGTGCCTCCCCAAGTAAAAGTCAAGGCTCTTCTCCTCCAGGGAAGGCAGGAGAGGAGAGACCCTGGAGGGGAGTCAGCAGGAGCTTCAGGCTCAGGCCCACGCAGTATTTAGTGAGCAGGTCAGCAGGGCCTCCTTCACAGGGCAGGATGGAAGCACAGAGAAAGTCCCCTTCACACACACATGCATATTAGCAGACCTGGGCTTCCAGTGTTCCTTTTACAAAAGAATGGGAAGATTTGGAGGAAGGCATTTGGATTTGAACTGTTGATTGTATGACTTCGTGTATATTACAGAATTACTCCAGTGGGGAGGATAAGGAGATAGATGTTTAGAGCCTTAATCCTATAATTCATCCTCCACCAATTCAGCAGTTTATTCCTCTCCTCACCACGAAAATGGTTCTTACTTGTTCTGCAAGTAAGAAGAGACCTAGAAGAGAAATTGCAGTTTTCCCTTTAAACTTTCTTTTTTCTAAAATGTCCATTTTTTGTACGTAGTACTTACTTATGATAAAAATCTCTTAAGTGTGTCCACTGAAGTTCCCTTCCTACCTTCCCAGTCACCTAGTCCTTCCCAGAGGCAACAAGTGTATCCAGATGTCTATACATCCTTTCATAGTCCTTCTGTACATGCCCTGGCAAACATAGATGTCAGTACGTATGTCTGTGTACTTCTTTCCATGTATACGCCTTTATTTTGGACACAAATAGCTGCGTGACTGATCTGAACCTTGCTTTTGCCCTGTAGTATCTTGCAGATTTTTAGTATCTGCACTGAGCATCGTTAATCTCTCTATGGCTGCAGAGTGTTCCATTGTAGAGCTCTCCCAGTATTTGTTTATCCTCTCCTCCACTGGTGAATTATTTAGATCATTTCTGGAGTTTTGCTATGGTAAACCATGCCACGATGAACTTTCTTGTACATCTGTCACTTGACATGTGGGTGAGCGTACTTGTAGAATAAATGTCTAGAGGGGAATCGCTAGGTCAGAGGAGATGTGATGAGGATATATGAATAATTCAGATAGACCTGGTCAAGTTACCCTCTAGAATTTGTACTCGTTTGCTGCCCCATCAGCAGTGTGTGAAGGCAGAGCTGAGTTTCTAAGCCCGAGTAGAGTCCTGATACCTCACAGACTAAAGCATCAGGTCTTATGTTTGTCAAAACAGCTCAGCTTACATGGTGTGTGGTTCATGCATGCATGTGTTTGTGTCTGATTTCATTTGGAGAGGGTTGTTTTGTAAATGGCTAAGAAAAGCTTGAGAATCATGGTGCAGGACATCATCACTGCTCTTCCTCTTAACCCTCCAGTTTGAAGGAGTGACAGAGAAAGTGAGATGGCTCCATGCACTACAAGAGTATCCTTAGACAAGTAACATGGAGAGAGTCGTTCATGTGGTAGCTGGAAAGATGAAGTAGGTAGAAAGATTCATAGGAAGCAGGCATGGAGGTAAAGGTCTAATGAGATGAGATTTAGTCTCTTGCTGCTGCTAAGTCACTTCAGTCATGTCCAACTCTGTGTGACCCCATAGATGGCAGCCCACCAGGCTCCCCTGTCCCTGGGATTCTCCAGGCAAGAACACTGGAGTGGGTTGCCATTTCCTTCTCCAATCATGAAAGTGAAAAGTGAAAGTGAAGTTGCTCAGTCGAGTCCGACTCTTAGCGACCCCATGGACTGCAGCCCACCAGGCTCTTCCATCCATGGGATTTTCCAGGCAAGAGTACTGGAGTGGGGTGCCATTGCCTTCTCCGAATTTAGTCTCCTAGACCTCCACATTGGGCTTCCCTGGTGTCTCAGATGGTAAAGAATCCGCCTGCAATGCAGGAGACCTGGGTTCGATCCCTGGCTTGGGAAGATCCCCTGGAGGAGGGCATGGCAACCCACTCCAGTATTCTTGCCTGGAGAATCCCCATGGACAGACGAGCCTGGTGGGCTAAAGTTCATGGGGCCACAAAGAGTTGGACATGACTGAGCAACTAAGCACAGCAGCACAGGAGCAGAACCCCATATTAACTAGGCGTCTCTGGAAGATCTCATTTGTTCTCACAGAGCCCAACTTTAAGAGCTGTCATGTGCCAAGCCATGTACTAGTACTGGAAATAGAGACGTACAGGGCCAGTCCCTGCTCTAAAGAAGCTCATATAGAAAAGTCATATAAGCAGAAAAGTTCTATATAAAAGTTACAGAAATAACAAGAGTGGTAACAGCTGACTCTGAGAGCCTATTAAATGCCAGACAGGGCTCAGCAGTGCTCATCATCTCACCTGCTGCTGCTGCTGCTGCTAAGTCGCTTCAGTCGTGTCCGACTCTGCGACCCCATAGACGGCAGCCCACCAGGCTCTGCCATCCCTGGGATTCTCCAGGCAAGAGTACTGGAGTGGGTTGCCATTTCCTTCTCCAATGCATGAAGGTGAAAAGTGAAAGTGAAGTCACTCAGTCGTGTCCAACTCTCTGCGACTCCATGGACTGCAGCCCACCAGGCTTCTCCGTCCATGGGATCTTCCAGGCAAGAGTACTGGAGTGGAGTGCCATTGCCTTCTCCATCATCTCACTTAATTCTGCAAAAATCTTATTGGAGGATGATTCCAGTTTTATCCCATCCCACGGATGAGGAAACTGAGACCTAGGGAAGTTGAGGGATGGTCCCAACACCCCATAGTAAGTGACAAAGCTGGGGTGCAGGTTGAGGTCAATCTTACTTCCAAGTCTTAAGGGAAAGCAGGAGTGATGTTGAAACTAAAAGCTCATCTCCCTCCTCCATGAAATGGTTTTATGCTTCCTTCTCTTTTTGTAGGACCATAATACTTTTCAGGGTGAGGGTAGGGGGTCAGGGAAGACTTTTGGAGGGAGATATGACCTGAGCTGTGGCTCTAAGGATAAGAAGCAAGGAGAACAGTTCTAACAGAGCTGACGTCCAGGAGTCAGAAGTTTGTCCCAGGGAGGCAAGTGAGTGGCATGGATAAGATGAGAGCTCTGGAGCCAGATAGCCTGAGTTTACATCTGGGCTCTGCCCGTTATTAGCTGAGTGACATTGGGTGCATCACTTAACCTCTCTGATTCTCTTCCTGTAATGTGGGGGCTATAAAGTATTTCCTCCCAGGTTATTGTAAGCATGGCATGAGCTAACATATCTGAAGCTGGTGGCCGGCTAGAACAAATCTCTAGATTTGTTCCCATTATAGAATCTCTAGGATCCAGGTATGACCTAGATGTAAAGGAGAGGAAAAGAAAATTGTGAGGTTCGCCTGTGATGCTTATTCCAGAGAATGATTACATGAGCTCACAGAATGTAATGCAATGCTATTTTAAAAAAAAAAAAAGGAAGCAGAAAATCATTTAATGGAGGAGCAAGAGACACGGGCTTTTAGTCCGAAATTGTCTTGTCAAGCATGGTTATGCTTATCAGCTTTCAGTTATCTAAAATTGTGAGTCCAAACAGACTTTTTTATTTGTTGTCTACTTCTTTATGACATCTTTATGGGTGTTAAAATGTAATAGTCTAACTCAAATAAGGTGAAAAAGCAGAGGAGAATAAGATAAAAGGAACTACATTTGCTGTAACTCTCAGTTTTCCCCTCTTCCTCTTTGACGCCATAAAATGTTTTCAGACAACCCTAGAGAAGAGATAAGATAAATGCTGCTGCTTTCTCATTTACCCACAAAGCATTTATCTCTCCTGTATCAAGTCAAGTTACTTTATCCTGAGAAGTAAATTCCATAATAGAATATAAGTGCAATAGAAGTGAACAGAAAGCTCTTATCCAAGGAATCCATCCATGTGATATACATTTTGTCTTCATATTCTCTGGCTTTTTTCTCCTTTATCCTAATCTCACATCCTCAATTCTGTTCCACAGTCAAACCCCATGCCTGGACCACTCTTTCCATAGGCCAGTTTTTAGATGACTTGAGTAACTCCCAAGAATTCATCTTATTTTTAAAAAATTAATAGCAATTTCCAACATAAATTCACACAAACCCTCTCTTACTCCTATTCAAAAACCTATACTTTTACTGTGTACTAGCCACTCACTTGGAGAAGGCAATGGCACCCCACTCCAGTACTCTTGCCTGGAAAATCCCATGGGCAGAGGAGCCTGGTAGGCTGCAGCCATGGGGTCACTAAGAGTCGGACATGACTGAGCGACTTCACTTTCACTTTTCACTTTCATGCACTGGAGAAGGAAATGGCAACTCACTCCAGTGTTCTTGCCTGGAGAATCCCAAGGACAGGGGAGCCTGGTGGGCTACTGTCTATGGGGTCGTACAGAGTCGGACACAACTGAAGTGACTTAGTAGCAGCAGCCACTCACTAGCTCCTGGGGCTACAGAAATTATTACAGTTCAGCCTTTTGTCTTATGTGGGAAAAGGCATGAACAAGGAGGCTGATTCTGCCCATATCTGTCTCATGTTCCTTTCCTTTGTGGTTTATCTTTCCCACTAGACTGTAAGCCTCTCAAGGTCAAAAATTTTATCTGCTTTATTTCCCACTGAATAATCATTACCCTATAGAGTGTTCTCCATAACCGTTTACTGAATTCATTAATGAAAATAAATATATGGCTATATAGAATGATCAGTAAATTGATGTGTTGCAAGACAAGAAATAGCTTAGAGGAGAGAATGAATAGTAAACTCCTTGGAGGGCAGAAGAGTGGTTGGAGGGGTTGGGAGACCTGCTGAGGAAAGTGACTTCTGAGTTGAGTCTTGAGGGCGATGACTGCCACTATTGATAAGCCTTACATAGTGTCCAGTTCATGCAACGTACTGAATAAAAATCTGCTGAGGTAATAAACTATAATTTATGAAGTAATTATACTTACAGTATCTCTCGTATTCGACCATTTAACTCATTACTGGGTGGGGAAGACCTGGCCATTTCATGCTGCATTGTGTGGTCCTGGAAGCTCTATCTGTTGGCTCAGTGTTGTGTGTGTGTGTGTGTGTTCATGAGAGTCCTGTGAGAAACAGTGGAGGCCAGATGGGCCTTTGGCTGAGAGAGAAGCAGTCTTAAGTACGTGCTGTAGAAGAGGGGTGGTCCATCCAGGAGAGAAGGTGGGAAAGGAACGGACAGAGGCCGTTTCTAGTGACTCAGCCCTGAGCCAGGCCAGAGTGATTACCTAAGATCTGTGCCATCACCCACGCCAGTTTCAGATGTTAACATTCCTGAAAAATCATGTGATTATGACATGGGAGAGGATGAAGTGGAAGACAAAAGGAGATAAAAGCAAAATGAATTTTAGTTGAGTTTATCTGACGACCTTACTGAGGAAAAAGATAGGATATGAGGCATGGACTTGCTATTAGTTGCAAGTTTCTTAATTGTATTCAGCTCCAGCCCTTTCCTGACACAATGATGTAAATGACTGGGAGGTTGAGAACCAAAACTGCTAAGGTTCATGAGCCTCTTGCCTCTGGTGTGATCTTGGGGGCGGGGGGTGGGGGGGCGGCGGGGATTCCTCATGCTATTCCAGACTTACCCTCTCTGTGACAGATGGAAGACATAGCTCTCTAAATCACACCAAATTATATCAAAGATTAGATCCCTCAGCTCCAATTAATCCTTAACTTGTGTTTTCAATATGTGTGTACAGCTTCATCATACACAACAAAGACACTTTCTTCAACAATGCCACAAGAAGTAGAATTGTACATCATATTTTACAAAGAATAAAGTATGAAGAAGGAAAAAACAAAATTGGTAAGTAGTATATCAGTATAACAAGTTACATTTGATTTGGAGGATTACAGACTTTTCCCTTTGGTTTTATTACATTGATATCAATTCTAGAAATGCTTGTGATTCATAAGCCTCTAACTGCACAGTTCACTGATGGATAACTCAGAAGTGTGAAACCTTAATAGATTGCTTTTTAAAAGATAACACATCATTTCATTTATCTTAGACCATGGAAAAGTGCTCTCAGTTCAACAAATATTTAAGGAGTGCCCATTATGTGCCAGGTGGGCTTCCCAGGTGGTGCTAGTGGTAAAGAACCTGCCTGCCAGGGCAGGAGATGTAAGAGACCTCGGTTCAATCCCTGGGTCAGGAAGATACCCTGGAGGGAGAGCATGGCAACCCACTCCAGTATTCTTGCCTGGAGAATCCCATGGACAGAGGAACCTTGCAGGCTACAGTCCACAGGATCGCAGAAGTCAGACACAACTGAAGTGACTTAGCATGCATTGTGCACCAGCCACTGAGCAAGATGTTAAGGAGATGAGCACAGTTCTCTCCTGCAGTGTATGTTCAAGAAGTTAAGAACAGACAATAAATAAGTAAATACAGTACATAACATGAAGAAATTGAAATGGATGATATTATAGAGATTGACTAGGGGGTAGAGATCATGCTGAGATGGCGTGGACAGGGAATGCTCTTCTGAGAAGCTGGAATTTGAACTAAAACCTGAATGACAAGAAGGAGCCAGTGTGTGGAAAGATGCAGAAGCAGGCACAGGGAGCTGTCATGCATAAGTAAATTCTCCAAGTAATCACCACCCCCAGCAAATAACCTCCACATGTTACACTGGGGATATTTGTGTGAGAATCTTTCCATAATATATTACCAAATTTCCTGCCTTATTAAGTAGATTACTGTATACTGGGAAGATTTGGGGAGCTTTGTCCATATCTCTGTCCCAGCAGGACTTTTATTTATGCTTTGAATGATGACCTATGTCACTCATGGTCTAATCAAGAGATAAAAAAATCACACAGAATTTGAACAGGAAAGTGAAAGTGAAAGTCGCTCTGTCCTGTCTGACTCTGCAACCCCATGGACTATACAGTCCATGGAATTTTCCAGGCCAGAATACTGGAGTGGGTAGCCTTTACCTTCTCCAGGGGATCTTCCCAACGCAGGGATCAAACCCAGGTCTCCTGCATTGCAGGTGGATTCTTTACAAACTAAGCCACAAGGGAAACCCAAGAATGCTGGAGTGGGTGCCTATCCCTTCTCCAGGGGATCTTCCTGACCCAGGAATTGAACTCGGGTCTCCTGCATTGCAGGTGGATTCTTTACCAACCGAACAATCAGTTTGATAACTTTTCCTTGAACAGGAAAAGTTAATATAAATAGTTAACTGTGATGGAGGTTTGGAGTAATGGAGGACTGACTAGTAAAGAGCAAGAAGAATTCTAAAGAATAGAAGAGAGGTGCCCCACAACAAACCTAGATGGAGACCTTGTTAGAAGGGGTGCAGCTGTGGATCATTGGACGGCAGAGCAGTTTGCTGGGGTTTCTGCGCCAGCAGGATTCTCTGTGAATCCGCCCTGTCAAGTTCTGGGAGAAGCTGGCTAGAGGAGTTCCAAAGGAACCCCTGCATTGGGAGATGTTGCCCAGCGTCATCATCCTATGAAGCTGTTCAAAGGCCCGCCTGCCCTTGAGGAGACCCCAGGGCTGCTGGCTACCATGAACTACATGTGCTGGCTTCCACAGAAGCTATGAGTTGCAGAAGCCTGCTGGGAGGAGCATACTAGTACCGGGAAAACAAACTCCTCCCTCCCCTACTGTCCCTCTAGGGCCTTCTACTGACAAAGCTTAACATTGCAGCTTATGGCAAATGAGAAATATTTACAGGGTCCAACTCCATTACTGCAAAGCTAAGGAGCAGTCAATTGATGACTGGCACACAGCCTAAACAGTTTGCTCCTCAGGCTTTCAAGTAGAGTGGAGACTGGAAGGATGCACTATGTTAGTCACTTGAGGTTAGGATCCTGAAAGAGCTCAGTGATCTGGAAATCTCAGCCACATCTGAAAGATGACTTTCAATAGTTTGAAAATGTTAAGTGCTATACTCAAATTCAGCAAAATAGCTACCTTGGTACCGTGTGGGAGAAATATTACTCAACACATCATAAAGAGGGACAAACTTTGGAGGTTTAGTTGAATGCAACTGAGTCACTAGTATGGTGAAGCTTCCAAAGACTACTTTGATTGCAAGCTGTATAAATTAAAATATAATAGGGAGAATCAGATACGTGGTCCAGATCTGAATACACCTGGAATAGTATGTTCAGTGAGAGTCAGTGTAGGTGGGTATGGTGACATTGAGCTAGATTTAGGACTTTCTTGACTTAAATAGGGTTATGGGTTAGCACGTCCTTAAATTCTCTGCAGCAGTCATCCATCCTTGAGACACATCCTCTTCATAATGTCCTCCATGGCCATTCCAGCTCAGAGGAGTCTTTTCTTCTCTGAATTCCTCTGGAAATTATTTTTGCAGTCTATATGGTAATTAGCCATGTACAACTCTTCTTTTATTATCTTGAATTATTTACTTTCAATGACAATGAAAATTCTACCAACTAAAGAGAACTAATGTTAACATTTTGTGTACTGAACAATTTAAATATTATGTTAATTACTCTTTTCATCTTTATACCTCATTTGTCCATGTGATTTTTTTTTTAGCAAACTTATGATATGCTACACATACTTTTTTTCATCCTTTTCTCGATTAACAGCATAGCAGGAACATACTAGAAAACAAGTGAGTAGAAGTGAAATGATTAGGGCAGTAGCTATTCTGGATTATTTCATAACATGTAAAGAATTTTTAAAGCCAGTCTCTTCACTAATATTGGTAGTATGATATTAGCACACCTCACAACTCATTATAATATACTAGAGTGTTGAGAATCTGCAGTTAAAAACTGCTAGTCTATATAATAAGCTTCTCAGTTATAAATGAGTTGCCGTATTTGTCTTTGCATCATCATTGCCTAGCACAGTATGTGGCATACAGGCAGATTGCTTGTTGAACCAAATTGAAAATCTTTTAAACATCATCAGTGTCTAACCATCAGCATTGTTACACAATCAAAAACTATACAGTGAGGCCATACAGCAATTATTGTGCTTAAATTTTTGCAGCTAAAAATGTGGGTTATTTTTATAGCTCGTCAAGATGGAGACAGATAAAGGGCAGCGAGAATGATTTATAAATGTTCTGAAAAAAACACAGGAAATGTAGTATTGTTACTAGTAAGAAATGATTGTTGTAAAAATTTCCCTTATTTGATGAAAGAAGAATTCTATCAAGAACCCCAGTGCTTTGAAAATCAGTGAGGAACTGAAAAAATGTCTAGTTAGAAATAACCAAGCACAAAGTAAATTACTAACCAAGGATCAGACATTATGATGAAAAATTTGAAGTTTAAGTATAAATGCTCTGTTGACCCAATGTTTCATTATCATCTTCAATTTCATAATTAAAGAAACATGTTATAAGAAAATTTAATTCATCAATAGAATTAATGTTTATCTTATGTTATTTTCTGGCTGAAACTCTTTCTGAAAGTGGCATCTTGCAAGGGTCAACATGGACTAGAGATAATACAAAAATATGGTTTGTAGACCTGATTAATGAGGGTATTTCAATGGAGTGAAAACTACCACAATATAAGTTTTTCGACTTCACTCTGAGATTATTACGACTCTGAAAATCAAACCTAGTGAATTCCATTTTCAAAATAGAGCAATTAGTAGATAAAAAAGACTTATTTAACAGTATAAGTACATAAAATAAATCTTGATATTAATTTGTAGTTTCAAAACTGATGCTCAAAGGGGAAGACTTTAAATATTAACTGTTTTCTCATTTTTCAGGACTTTGATAAATTATCACAAATTCACAAGAGTCATCATCAGAAGTCTCTTATTAGGTCCCTGTGAATCTTTTGCTATTATCTGGGATATCTGAAAGTGATTGATGATGTATGTAGAATTCTTGATAGAAGCTCCAAGAAGTCAAAAGTTTTCTACATAATCAATCATTTGTTCATTCATTACAAAGGTATTTATCGAGGGCCTCCCCTGTGCTAGAGAAAGCCCTACAGATATTTACACTTTAGGTGTCTGTCTTAGGCATTTAGAGTTAATGTTAAAGCATCTTAAAATACATTTAATCATGTTACCATGATTAAAAGTACCTAAACATTGATTGATCCTCCATCAACAGAAAGTGAATCAGTGCATGTTTCATTTTCCAGTTAGGCTAAGCCTCTGGCCTCTAATCAGGATCTGAAACATGGAGAGCACTCATCTAAAAGCTGCTTGAAAGACATCCTTCCAGTCATCTTCTCTGAAGTACATTTTAGGAAGTAGTATCACTCTTGATCTGAGAGAAACTTTAAAGATCAGAACATTATACTTCACTTCTGGCCAAGATGGAGTAACAGGCACAAGATTACTCTCCCACCTGAAACAATCAGAAAAGAAAAGACAAAACGTATGAGCAACTATTTTCAAGACACTGAGCACTGGACAGCCAAGAACAGGGATCCCTGGGAGACAGAAAACAAATGAGGTGAACCCTACAGTTGCCCCCGCTTCCTCTCTTGAGATGATTTCTAGACAGCAGCAGAGGGAAAAGAACCCACACAGAACCTAGTAGACTCCCCAAGTCAAAAAGATGTTCCTGAGAGTCCAGGAGACCAAGGCCACCAGAGTTCACAGGGCAACACACCAGAAAACAGAGAGCTTCACGGAGAACCCTGAAGATCTGCAGAGAGCTTCCTCAAGTATTTGGAGTACTGACTAGTACAACACATCAGAAAACTACCCTAGGCCAGAGAAAGAGCAACCCAAAGGGAGTTCCAGTGAGACTAGTAGAGCACCTCATAATTCAATAAGCATTAAATATAGATGGTTTGAAAATCCCAATCCAGAATTCAGAAGTTGACATTAAATAATAAAGCAAGACCTATTTTTTTTTTGCTGCATGCAAAAAAACACTCTTTAAGGACACAAATAGCTTAAAGTAAAAGAATCAAAAAATATATATACTGTGCTAACCAAAAGAAAGCTGAAAGGCCTATACTGATATCAGACAAAATAGATTTCAGAGCAAAGACTACTACCAGTGGTAAAGAAGGCTATTCTAAAATGATGGAGTCAGTGCATCTGGAAAACATAGAAATCCTAAATGTTTATGCACTTAATAACAGAGCTTCAAACTACAAAGTAAAAACTGATAGAACTGCTAAGAGAAATAGGCAAGTCCACAGTTATAGTCAGAGGTTTCAATACCACTTTTTCAATAATTAATGGAACAAGTAGACAGAAAATCAGTGGAGGTTAGGAAACCTAAACATTATCAATGAAATTAATTGATCTTTTAGACCACTCTAACACCAGCAGCAGAATACCCAATTTTTTTAAGTGAACACAGAGTATTACCAAGAGACCATACTTGAGGGACATAAAATAAGACAATAATTCTTTGAGCACAGTGGAATTAAATCAGATATCAATAAGACATCTCTGGAAAACTTACAAATATTTAAAACTAAATAATGTATTTTTAAGTAACTCATGGATGAGAGAAATCAAAAGGGAAATCAGAAAGTCACTGTATTCAGTGAAAGTGAAAAAAAGTGTGCAGTATAGGGGGAAATTTATAGCACCATATGTGTATATAGGAAAAGAAATGGTCCCAAATTTATGACCTCTCCTACCTTAAGAAACTAGGGGGTAGGGAAGGAAATTAAAGTAGTCTAAAGTCGGTAGATGAAATAATAAAAATCAGAAGAAATCAATGAAATGGAAAAAGTAGAGAAAAATCAATGAAATCAAAAGCTGATTCTTTGAAAAAAATCAAATTCATAAACCTGTGATAGACACAGGCTGGGGTGACTCCTGAATGTGTAATCCCTTCCCCTTAAGTGTGCATGGAAACTGTGGTTTATATCTGACCAATGAAACCATTGCAAATCCACATGTCCAATATCCTTCTCCCACTTTATGGATGAGACAGTTGAGGGCTGAGAACAAGAGGACTTTCCAAAGTCATCCATCTAGCCCAATGCAAAGGAGTTGGCTTTGTCCATATTGAAGCTTCTGGATGAAAATAGGAGAGCTCAGATGGAAAGTCATCTTTTTAGTGTGATTAATTCATCCAATTCTCCCAGCGTGCTCCCTTCTCTATGCCAAGCACTATGCTAGTTAGGCTTCAGCATGTTTTTCCTATATGAAAACTTGATTTTCCAGTCTTTGGTTCTAGTTTCCTAGCAGATAGCAAAACTTTCTAAACTGTTGTCCCCCAAAAGTATTTGAACTACTTTTGAAGATATAGGTTGTTTTCTCCAAAAAGTATGACCCTTACATTACTGTTACATTAGGAGGATTTAAACTCAGTATGGATTCACTTTGGACTTTTTTATTGTTGTAGGTCTGAATCGTTTGCTTACTAATGGCTCCTATGAAGCTGCATTTCCTCTGCACGAGGTATTGTCCTGCCTTTTCTCCTTCTCTGTCAATTCCTTGTTGTTAATCAGCTTCGAGGATAGTCATTAATTGCGTTCATTGACATGACATTTGTTTAGAATGAATCTATAATTTGTTCAATGAGTAGATGGGGAGGCCCTACTTGCATTGTTACCTCTCTCACCCAGCACAGATTTATTTCTCCATTTCTTTTTTATGTAACTGCAAGAGTACTCAAATCAAGAGTCACTCAGCATGAATTTAGAAGAATGGCTGAGGGACTCCAAGTCATAAAATTAAAGAGGCATTGAAAATTTGCATGATGTGCTGGACCCAGGGGGAAAATGTCTCTGAAATATATAGTCTCTGCAACAACAACAAAAAATTTATAGCTAATCCTTAAAGAGTGGGAGGAAGCCATCTTGTGAAGACTCTAGTAACTAAAAGATGATAAATGGAAATTAATAGTAGTGTACTTATTGTTGCTTATTTAAGACATATAAATTTTTATAGTCTCCTTTTTTACTGCATAATCTTTGTCATCTATAAGGAGTTTTATAAATGTAACTGTAATTACCCTTACCTCTATTTTTCCCATTATATTTTAGGTAATTTAATCCAGAATTATCTTTACATATATGGTAATTTAATCTATAATTCTCTTTGCATATATGGGTTTTCAGGGCCATAATTCTCATGATTGGTGAGAGATTAGTGTAATTTTCATGGTACCTACTCCATACCAGTCATAGTATGACACCAAGAACACAAAGATAAGTATCATAGCCAGTGTCCTCTAAGACCCCACACAGTGGCAGGGTGAAATTACTATTAGATTTTCTTAACAATCTTCTATTAGAAACAATGTTAATGGTTTGTCAGTTAAGCTTGGAGGATACTTCCAGCTACCCACCAATGGCAGGTCTTCCCAAAATATATTTCTTATATGGCTTACGGAGTTTCTTCTCTTGATTTTAAACATCAGGAGGATAGAGAAGGTGGTATACAATTTTATTATTATTTTTTTTTATTAGAGTATAGTTGCTTTACAGTGTTGTGTTCATCTCTACTATACAGCAAAATGAATCATCTATACGATACATAAATTCTCTTTTTTGTGTTGAGGTCACCACAGAGTATTTAGTGAAATTTTTAAAACCTTTTTCATTAAGAAAACTAGAGGCTTGATCCAAGACCCAATTAACAGACAGTCATGAAACCTTTTTGGAATGATCCTTTTTGTGTGATAGAAGCAAACATTTTGACACAAAAGTTTTCTCAAGCCACACACAGGTGTTTCTGAACTCGAAAGACACATGTCCCCAGAGGATACCATGTGGTTGTTAGTTGGCATTGCCCCAAGAAAGGGTTTCAGTGAGAACTGCATTCTCTCACTGCCTACCCCGTGTCCACAGTAAGGGCAGTGCTGAGCAGCTGTGGGTGGACAGAGTCTCTGTGCAGACGAGTGGGTGATGGGCTTGCCGATATCTGAGGAGATGCAACTGTGGAACCCCAGAATAACTCCAGGCCTTCTCTGTGGTTTTCATATCTTGCTAAATCCCTGAATGGTATGAAAAGAGAATTTTCCAGTTAGTAATTGCAGCTGTAGTAATAACGTAATCGCTCTTTTGACTTTTGCTCTGTTTAACCTCCTTATAGTATTTGACCGCATAACAACCTTCAGAGGCAGGAAGGGCAGCTCCGGTTGCCTTGTTTTATGATGAAAACTTAAATAGAGGTTTAGAGAAAGCTTAGCCCACCCCCAGTTATGGAGTGAGTTGGTAGTTGAGCTGAGACAAGAACCTGAGTGAGTTCCTTGTCTCTCAGGCCTGTTCACCTCCTCCTAAGAAAGGACTTCTCAAGTTAAAATGTCAATGCCTTTTCTGTTGGTGAAACTAACATTAACACTGCTGCTGCTAAGTCACTTCAGTTGTGTCCGACTCTGTGCGACACCATAGATGGCAGCCCACCAGGCTCCCCCGTCCCTGGGATTCTCCAGGCATTAACACTAACTGAACTTAAAAAAAAAAAGCCCACTCCTCTGACCCATGGTATCCTCATTTGTTCCATGAGGATGTCAAATTATATTTGAATTATTGTAAATTTGAGGTGACTTACACTGTTACATTGTAAAATTTTCTGCCCTTGGTCACAAGGCCATGTGACCAGCTGTTTACCAACTATTGATATTTTAGTCTTGAGACAAGTAGAAAAGAGAACTCCTAAGTCTTGGGCATGGCCTCTGGGCAAGATGCTCTGTTCATTCAAATCACAGAAGAAGCCCAATGAGGCAGATGTTGTTAGTTCCACTATGAACTGGGAATCCAAGGCTCAGAAAGTTTAAGATATCCTAGCTAAAAAGTAACAGAACTGAATTGGAACCCAGCTCAGACCTGCATGATTATAGCAAGCATGGGCTTTTTTACTGCATGGCATCAACATCAAAATTATGTCCAGAATAACTAATCCTACTCTTTTCCCTTCAATAGAATGGATCTATCCTTATATCACCCCTATTGCTACTCTTGCCATAAAACTAGTATTACAGCTCCCTTCCACCGGGGTCCAGCCCCGGTGGGTCCAGGGATATTCAAAGGTGGGACAGAGCAGGCGGATAGGAAAGGATAGGACAGGATAGCTCAGGACAGGATAGAATAGTAGGAAATTACTAGAAAAATAGGAGGCTGAATAACTTGGTTTACAGGGAAAGCCAATAAAACCTCAAGACAAGAGTTTTGCACCATCTACGTGGGCCACCGGCGTCCGCTTGAATCTCTAAAGGGGGCCCCACCGTGGGTCCTCTTTTCTTGCAGAACTTAGGGCCAGGGCAAGTAAGTAGATGTGGTGAGCCTCCCGCTCCAGATGGGAATTCAGCCTGGAGTTAAAGTACAAGAGGACAGAGAGAGAGGTGTGGGAGCCAGATGTCTGTAAAGAACGAGCTTAGGAGAGCGAGCCGTTGGAGAAACCGGCCTGCAGAACCGGTCTGAGAAGATCTGGTCCGGAAAAACTGCTCTGAGAAACTGTTCCTGAGAAAACTGGTCCCGAAACTGGCCCCAACTTTATTTTTCACATGTCCTTTTTATACGATGAAGATCAATGGGTTTCACAAATTTTGGCAATGACAGCAGCCCTGACTCTTATGAGAGCAGGCTTAGTCTCTGCATACCTAATTGTATACACAAGTCTTAGGTAATTTACATCATCTTCCAGCCAAAAGGCCAATTCGACAATTTACAGCTCTTTTCTGATAAGTGTTATTTTTTCCAAGGTCTGGCGCCATTCTTGGGAGGCACTAAACAAAGTTGCATTCTCACATAGCAAGGACACAGCAAGCGAGAGTACAATGATTTATAAAAAAAAGCAATTAACTCAAAGGCCTAGTGTTGCTAACATCAAAAAACTACTACATATCTATTTCCAAATATTGTTTGTATAGCAGAAACTTCAAGGTGCAAATAAGGATGTCTGGCAGCAATCACTGAGGCAACAGTGAAGTCTATATCACTTTTAAGGCTTTGGCTCTTAGAAAAGGTTTGTAACTTTAAAACACTTCAAGGCCCTTTTGCCCCTCATAGCTGGGGGTTGCGAGCAATTCACAAGCTTGTAAAAGGTCAGGGGAACCTGTTTAGGCAGGCTAGAG
Source organism: Aepyceros melampus (assembly GCA_006408695.1). Classification (NCBI taxonomy): domain Eukaryota; kingdom Metazoa; phylum Chordata; class Mammalia; order Artiodactyla; family Bovidae; genus Aepyceros; species Aepyceros melampus. The sequence continues at coordinate 181,004 of SJXQ01000260.1, forward strand.
CATTATCAAAGCGGGGGTTGGGCTGAAACACTCCTTTCAAATGCAGAAAGCTAAAGCTTTGAATTAACTCTTTCCGAGAAACTGGCAGAGAACAGTGGAGAAACAGATAAATACAAAACAAATTTTTATTATTGGGGCACATGCTTCAGGAAAAACCAGGGAGAAATCCGATGACTCAGATTGCTCTGCCATCTGAGTGTGCCTCGTGACTCTGTCACGGGTAGGATTCCTCACGCTGGCTCCCGACACTCTTCCATGCATAGCTTCTCCCAGTATCCCCCATCAGAGGGGAACATTTATTTTAATTAATGAATCTACACTGAACCATCATAACCAACCAAAGTTGATAGTTTCTTTTAGGGCTTACTCATGGTGTTGTATTCCATACATTCTATGAGTTTAAACAAATGTATAATAAACATGGTCTACAATTATAGTATCATACAGAGTATCTTCACTACCTTAGAGAGATAAAAACAAAAAGAACTAGCATTACTATCGGTTTTTGCTCTTGGCTTTTGTGGTATTACCTCACTGGCCATGGTGTTTTTATGCAGGGAAGTTACAGAAGTAAAAACTCCATTAGGACCCACGGAGCGGTAAACCACCGACATCTGCTCTATGAGTGCTGGGCGTCCTGGGGTGTGTGGTATAAGTACCAGCCTTTGGATCTTGTAAGGTGAGTTCTTAACCAGCTGTGAATATAAAGCTTATGCAGAATAGTGTGAGCTGGGACAAGCCAACACTGGGGAAAAAGCAAACTGCCACTCAAATCGGACTTCTTCCCAAGAGGCAGCTCATCAGAGGACATGGATTGTTCTCGGTAAACCTGACCTCCTTCTGCTGAGGCTGGTGTTTCCTCTAAGAGGGACTGAGAAAGGGGTGTGTGAGATTAAACCAGGCCTCTCACAGGATTCCATAAGAAGCTTATCAGCCACGTGACTGTTAGTGACAGAGTATCAATAACAATTGTTGAAAGGTAACACCCCTTACCTAACATCACAAAGAGTCGGACACAACTGAGTGACTGAACTGGAACTGGAACACTGCTTACATGTATTAATGACAATGGAGTATTAATAACTCTTGGGCAAATAGGAAATAGAGGGTACTGTCATTCTAATAAATTGTAGGCTTACTTTAATTTTCATTTCAAACTAATAACCTTTAAAGATTGTTTTAATTCCACAGGTCAGAAAAGTATCTGCTTTTAACTTGCAATAATCATGCATTGAAAATGTATGTTCTTTAATGGTCTATATATGCTCAACATTCTGCCATGGCAGTGTTTATTTTGTGTAGAGACTGATAATTCAGATTGGGTAATGACAATCCATACGTCATTGATTCATACTTTATTTCTTAGACCAGGTGGATTAATATCACTTTTCCCTGAGCCCTTAAAAATGAGCCCAGAGGAAAATGAAATAATACGACAACTCACCTTACCTTTTGTCTCCCTGGGCAGTCATTCTTCCTTCCAGAGTCCTGGTTACAAGGGTTTACTCCTGTTGAGCCAATGAGATTGATGAATTCTGACCCCTTTGGGTGTAACAAATGATCCACATGACCTGAGAGAGTGAAAAATGTTTTCTGAGATGAGACCATTTACTTTTGACCAGTCTCAATATGTGATAGAATAGAAGGGAGGAAAATCAAAGTCAGTCCTGGCAAAGCATCTCCCATCCATGACAGTTACTTGATTAAGATTTTGCAATTTTTTGATGAGTATTAATTAACTATGCATTGTGTTCCTAGTACAAAACTAAGTGACTTTGGCAAAAACAGAGAACCCAGGGTCTCTGGCTTTGAGAAATGCACAGTTTCCTTCAAGAAAACCAGCCCTGCAAACTTGAAACAATTGGAAAACAAGGCTTTGCATAATTTGGTAACATGTGTGATAGAGGCCAAAAGTTTGACAGCAATTAGGAAAAATGGAAGGATGGATCTGGGCCAGTGGCCCTGTGTAAGGCTCCGTAGAGCTGAGGCCTCCAAGAGCAGTGGGATTGGTGTTGGCCAAGGAGAAGGGGCATGAAAAACACAAGCAAGATTTGAATGGAATGATGTTGTTGAGCAACTGGAGGATCACATATCTTAAATAGTTTCTGCCCTATATCTAGCTTTTGCTTCCTCCATATCTCTCAAGTCACACCGAGTATCTCCTCTGCCACCACTGCCTTCACCTGTGACCTGGACTATGACTGTTTTCCTCTACCTGGTCTTCCTTTTTCCTCTCTGGCCCTTCCACATCATTCTCTACCCTGGAGACAAAATGTGTTGTTGTTGTTATTCAGTCACGAAGTTCTGTCCAACTCTTTGCAAACCCCATGAACTGCCGCACACCAGGCTTCCCTGTCCTTCACTATCTCCCAGAGCTTGCTCAAACTCATGTCCATTGAATCAGTGATGCCATCCAACCATCTCATCCTCTGTTGCCCCCTTCTTCTCCTGCCCTCAATCTTTCCCAGCATCTGGGTATTTTCCAGTGAGTTGGCTCTTCACATCAGGTGGCCAAAGTATTGGAGCTTCAGCTTCAGTATCAGTCTATCCAATGAATATTCAGGGTTATTTCCTCTAGGATTGACTGGTTTGATCTCCTTGCTATCCAAGGGGCTGGATTGGCTAAAATCCTTTCACCATTTTTCAGTTTTCTCAGGACAAAAGTCAATGTATGGTCTGTAAGGCCCATCAAGTCTTAGCCTTTACCCACTTCCACAGCCCACTTTTTTTAAAAGATTTTTTTTTAATGCAGACTATTTTTAAAGTCTTTATTGAATTTTGAATTTTTTTTACAATATTGTTTCTGTTTTATGTTTTGATTTTTTGGCCACAAAGCATTAGCTCCCCAACCTGGGATCAAGCCTGTACCTCCTGCGTTAGAAGGTGAAGTCATAACCACTGGACAACCACAGAAATCCCAGTCCATTTCTTGTTGTCAGTGTTCCAGCCACACTGCCCTTATTTCACCATCACTCCTACCACAGGGCCTCTGTTTCCTCTGCTGGAAAGACTCTATCCCTAACCCCACCTAGTTAACTTTCATTCATCAGCACAGCAGTCACCGCCTCCAGGAAGAAGTCTTCCCTGGCTAAAGTTGTCAGATTGCCTTGTTATACATGCTTACTGCACTGTGTCCCTCTCCTCTCTTTTCCTGGTTTTGTAACTAGAAGCTTATTTCTTTAATTGATTTATATATGTCTCCTCTGTCACCCACAAGCTTCAGAGGAGTAGGGACCAAGCTTATTTTGTTCACCATTGTATTCCCAGCACTTAGCACAGTATTTGGCATAGAGCAGGTGTTTTTTAATTTATTGAATGAATAAATGAATGTATGTGTATATGAATATATGCTGTAAAAGTCTTCTGGAAGAGGAAGGTTTCTGTTGAGACATAGTAGGAGATATGATACATAATTCATGATTTTTAGGAGCCATTGTGTAGGAGGAGAGTGGCAGACAGTATTCAGAGACAGATGGTCAACATTTGTCAACATTTGTCTAGAATGAGAATAAAAAATAATTAGAATATTCTTACACTGGACTAAGAAATAATTAAGCTCTAAGTTATGAAATGTGGGATAGAAAACACATAATAATATTTAAGAAATAAAAACCAAGGAACTCCCTGGACACTTTCAAACTTCACAGACCACAGGGCACTAGGCAGACTGGTTAGTCTCAGAAAAATATTTATAGAGGTAGATGTTGATGCCTGTGAAAACTCCTCACTTAAAAGGGAAAGTTGCTCTCAGTATTGACTCATACTGAGTCTCAGTAGAGTTCTTTCTTAGTGATATCTTACGATTCTAGCATTGTAAACATCTCATAAAATTACAAAATATTAAAAGGGAGTGTTTAAAGGTTTTTGCAGTAATTTTGTTTACTATTCTTAAAAATATATATAATACATATGTTAACAAACACACTCAGAAATGGCAAAAATATTATATGTTGGCACCAAGATTCCCCTGATTCCTCATAATTAACAGTATTCTACATAATTTCCTGAATGAGCTGGGTTTATCCTATGTTTTCAGAACAAGCTTGTGTATGACCATGTTCTTGTATGAAAGGGTTCATATTTCATTTCTAGAGTAATAGGAAAAGAAGTTTAAGTCCAGAGCCTAGATTTGGTCAAACATTCCATTCTCCTGGCTTAATTTGTCTGTATGGTTATCAGCAAGGCCACCACAAACTAAAATGGCTGGTCAAAGTGTTGGAATGCCTGACTATAAACACTTCAATATAATTTGCAAGACTTTTGTATCATAAACAGGAGGTACTTTGGAGAGAAGATTGGGTTGTATTTTGCCTGGTTGGGCTGGTACACCGGCATGCTCTTCCCAGCTGCCTTCATTGGACTGTTTGTCTTTTTGTATGGCGTCATCACTCTGGATCACTGCCAAGTCAGGTATGGAGAGCTCTGGGTGAGCCTGCCTTTGCTTATGTTTGGAGATGGGTATTTGTGGTTTGGGAGTGATAACAGACTGTGGGTCCACTTAGCTATTCATTTTAACATCTTTCCAGTCTCCTGGGAAAATTCTAAAGGTTCAGTTTACAAATCTGTCCATCCATTGCCCTTGCCGCTGTGGTCTCTAGCTACCAAGGAGTTACTTTTATGGATATACAAGTCACTGAATCCACAGAGGGCTTGCCAGGTGGCTCAGTGGTAGAGAACTTGTCTGCCAATGCGGGAGAGGTGGGTTCAGTCCTTGGATTGGGAAGATTCCCCTGGAAGAGGAAATGGCACCCTACTCTGGTATGCTTGCCCAGAGAATCCCATGGACAGAGGAGCCTGGTGGACTACAGTCCATAGGGTCTTAAAGAGTCAGACACAACTGAGCACACAAACCTATATCCACAGAACAATGGCTTTCATTCACTGGCTCAAAGTTCTCTTTCTGACTTTTTTTACCTTTTTTCCTACTACTACTGCAAAATAGTGGGTTAATTATCCTTTTATCAATTGTGTGTTCTTACACAGACCTGTAAGCTAGACACCTGTAAGAAAGACATCTCACCAACTTGCTGGGACCTTGAGAATGATTCATTGTTAGCAATTGTTATCTTGGCTCTTTCACTAGAATATAGTCTAAGGTATTCATAGAGATCTTAATACAATGCTGGACAATGTCCTTAAATAGGAAATGTGCCTTTTAGAAGTGATTGCAAAAATAGAAGTGACCTACAAAAATATTTTAATTTCTGGAGAAATTGTTAGTGAGATGTAATTTTCTCCCAGGACTAATCCCTAGTATTTTTTCCTCCATAATTCATTCTTATTTATCATGCACATAGAAATCAAGGCTGGCACTTTTATTCCCCCATTGTTTCCCCATCTATTTGCCATGAAGTGATGGGACTGGATGCTATGATCTTAGTTTTCTGAATGTTGAGTTGTAAGCCAACTTTTTCACTTTCCTCTTTCACTTTGATCAAGAGGCTTTTTAGTTCTTCTTCGCTTTCTGCCATAAGGTTGGTGTCATCTGCATATCGCTAATGGTAAAAGCAACAATTTATTCTCCAGGGAAATTTGATAGTCCTTAACCTGTGTTCATTTTAACACAATATAATCAAAGTATAAATTGTCAGGATGGGGGCCACATAAGGCTGACACTTCAAGGTGTCTCATTTTCCCATAATTCACTATGAAATGTCTTCAAACCTGTGCAGTATTGTAAATGACTCCTGTATAATCTGAGATACAACCATCAATGTTTTGCTTCATGTGTTTTCCTGAGCTTAACTTATTAATATGGAAAAGCCAAGAAACAGCCTGATAAATAAGTAGGTTTATCAAACTATAAAACTGTGTAGGCACTTGGTTACATTAATAACTGAGAAAAGGCTAAGAAGCTTCTAAGGGCAAAAATTCGATCCACTGAATCTTATTTACTGGTCGACTATTCTGGTGAAATTGAAGGGGAAGAAAATGCTGTTATGTCATCAAAAAGGAGTCCTTTTCTGCTTTGTTTTCCAGTAAAGAAGTCTGCCAAGCTACAGATATCATCATGTGTCCTGTGTGTGATAAATACTGTCCATTCATGAGGCTGTCAGACAGCTGCGTTTATGCCAAGGTAATTCCAAATATGCAGTATTTTAGTCGGATTAAATTTAATATATATCTTCCGGAGAGACGGTGGTGACCACATTCTTTCTGTCCATTTTAATCTTTGGTTCTCAAGTTTATTTTGTAGGAGAGATTTATCTTTATCATTTAGTACTATAATTCAGATATCTTTTTATTGCATATGTGTTTTCAATGTTGTGGTTCTGATTATTACCACAGGGAGCAAATAGAACAGTTGATAGAATCAGCGAAAGTTAAGTTCAGATCTTGACTGTGCTCTTTACCACTTGTCAGTGTAGGAGCACATTTTGTAACCTCTTCTGTGCCTCAGTTTTCTCATCTGTGAAGTGGAGAACATGATGACTGTTCTATTTTTTTAATGTGATAAGGTGTATGATGAGCATGAAAAAAATGAAAGTGTTAGTCACTCAGTCATGTCCCACTCTATGGGACCCCATGGACTGTACTGTAGCCCACCAGGCTCCTCTGTTCATGGAATTCTCCAGATATATCTTTTTATTGCATATGTGTTTTCAATGTTGTGGTTCTGATTATTACCACAGGGAGCAAATAGAACAGTTGATAGAATCAGCGAAAGTTAAGTTCAGATCTTGACTGTGCTCTTTACCACTTGTCAGTGTAGGAGCACATTTTGTAACCTCTTCTGTGCCTCAGTTTTCTCATCTGTGAAGTGGAGAACATGATGACTGTTCTATTTTTTTAATGTGATAAGGTGTATGATGAGCATGAAAAAAATGAAAGTGTTAGTCACTCAGTCATGTCCCACTCTATGGGACCCCATGGACTGTACTGTAGCCCACCAGGCTCCTCTGTTCATGGAATTCTCCAGACAAGAATACTGGAGTGGGTAGCCATTCCCTTCTCCAGGGGATCTTCCCAACCCAGGGATTGAACCCAGGTCTCCTGCATTGCAGGCAGATTCTTCTACTGTCTGAGCCACCAGGTGGGTATAGTGCTTGGCAAACGGCAAGATCTCAGTAAATGACAACTGCTGTCATTTTCCTCCTCTTTGCCATCATTATTATCCACAAGACCTAAAATGAAGGCTAGCTCATCTGCTTACTGCCTTGACCTTGCACATGTACAACCTCTTCAAGCATAAACTTTCTCATCTTTAAAGTGCAAGCGTTGATAGCTGCCCTCTCTGCCCCATGGCATGTCATGAGGACTAAAGAAGAAAGTAGATATAAAAGGGTTTTGAAAAAATTACATAGAACCATTCTGTCTATGTGTTATTATACACCTCTTTCTGATATTATACCTTACTTTATTAAAGTTTTAGACATGTTCATTGAAATTCTAGGGTTTATTACTGAAGGGTAGTATCATTAATGTAAAGCAATGGCTGAAATATAGACTGATGAAGACTCTTCCAAGACCCACTGCCTATCAGCTTATCCAGATTTCAAGTATAAAAGGGCTTGGCAGATTTTATGTAACCTCCGCAATCACTGTGACTTGGGTTTTTCTCTGTATGCAGCGGGCATTGCAGAGTTTAATTGTAGGAACATTTGATTGGCAGCCCAGGAGCCTGCCTGCCATTCATGCTGTCTCTAGCCCTGCAGGTGGCCAGTCTGGTGGGAGGATAAGCAGCCAGCTGTGATTTTAGAAAGATCTAGGCTCTTAGTATGTACTACAAACATCCAAGAAAGCACCAAATACTCTCCCTTCCTTTGGTGAACACGCAGATAGACCTGCCTGGATGAGGACAAATTCAGTAGAGTGAGCTTGGGAAATGAGAGATGGTGCTGAGAATCAGAAGACTTTGTTCAGTAATATAATTTTGTTTAAAGATTATAAGCTAAGCACAAATGACTCGGTGTAAAAACCCTGCTTTTGAGGAATCTCAGAAGCCCAGTTATTTTTTGCTTGGGGGTGTTTGTTATGTGAAAGGTCTGCCTTGAGTAAAAATCTTTGTTTTAGGGGAGCTATAATAATTCCTTAAAAGGAGCATCATGAATAGTTTCAAGTGCTCAGATTTCATCAATATCTGTTTCAGAAAGTGTGCATTGCCTAGTTTGGAGTTTTTTGGAGGCAGCTGACTTCCCCAGATATCCTGTTATTTTAGCCCATGAGTGCTGGTCCTATGAAGTATCAGTCACTTAGGGTCAGAAGCTAGATCAGTCCTGGTGAGTTTACAAAGAGAAGAGAACAGTGTGTCCTAGGCACCACTGAGTGTAGGAATTTTCTGGCCAGTTTCATTTTTAAGCCTGCTTAGAACAAAGCAGAATTGGGAGAAGGCTCTCCCCCTTGACTGTAACCAACCATCCCTGGGGTTTAAGAGGGAAAACACTGAGAAGTGAAAGCCTAGGCCCAAATGGCCAGGCTGCACGTGAATCCCTCATTTCTCCAACAAAACAGGACTCTGAGCATCCCTGACATCGACCCCACGAATACCTGCCCTCATGGTTTGACCTGCTATACTTGATTGCTGAGGGAGGGGAAACTAATTTTCCAGTGACCACTGAGGTAGGGGCTAGAATGGAACTTACATATTTCTCTATCCTGTGTTCTCACTCTGCTTGGGAACCACCTCCACCCCCAGCATTTCACACATGCGTTAAAGCAACCTTCTAACTCCCCCAGCATTTCTCAGGCTCTTTGTTTCTGTGTTTTTGTTCTGTCAATTCCTGAAATCGACTGTCCTGTTTCTCTGACTTTGATTTTGGCAGAGGGAGCCATCAGCTTATCCTAGCTCACCATCTTAGGAGGGACTGGACGTTCTTATTCACCCTGATAAACATATTTCCAGATTGGTAACTGCAGCTGGAAAACGTGCCTCTCCAAGTGTTTACATACCAATCCCAAGGAAGGACTCCTATGGGCTGTATTTGAGCTACATGACTTCTAGTGACCTACATGAGAGAGACCTGTTACCCAGAGGAAGAGGAAAGCTGATCCACACAGCCCAAAACAATGACAACCACAATCCATTCCAGAATCTTCCCTGATGCTGCAGGGAGTTTCTACCACGGACTACTCTAGTAAGGGGCACAAACTAACCACCTACCATTAGGACTTTCAGACTTGATTTGATGCTGACCACCTGATATACACAGCATAACACTCCTTCTGGCATCAAAATAAATTGGCTTTAGCCTTGTCTCACACTAAGTATTTAAATGCTGCCCATCCCTCCTATGTTTAAAGAAATAAGTCATAAACTTGTGGAAATTTTTGAAATATTTTGTACTCTGATATAATAGGAAAAGACTTGCTTATACTTGGCATGTTCTCCAAGGGACAGTAAAGTATACTTTATAGAGAGCTATAAAGCACCAAAAAAAGGTTATCCTTTATGAACGTATCAGTCATCATTTCAATTTGGCCTGACACTGGTGTGATTTATCCTGGAGGCGGAAATGAGCTCGGCAGTTTTGCAACAGAAATAGATATTTTTGTTTTCTGCCATGGTGATTGCAATAAAATGTATTATTCTAGCAATAAAGTATTTGCTAGCTGTCTCTGTGTTATGAATAAGAGGTAGATGTAGTGATTACCTGAGGTTTTAATAAAGGTAGAAGCGGTTTGTGTTAATGGGTTGCTCTTCTTGACAGTGCTGATCACCAAAAAAAGATTATCCTTTATGAACGTATCAGTCATCATTTCAATTTGGCCTGACACTGGTGTGATTTATCCTGGAGGCGGAAATGAGCTCGGCAGTTTTGCAACAGAAATAGATATTTTTGTTTTCTGCCATGGTGATTGCAATAAAATGTATTATTCTAGCAATAAAGTACTTGCTAGCTGTCTCTGTGTTATGAATAAGAGGTAGATGTAGTGATTACCTGAGGTTTTAATAAAGGTAGAAGTGGTTTATGTTAATGGGTTGCTCTTCTTTACAGTGCTGAAGTCCAGAGGGCAGCCCAGAAAATGTTTGTTCAAAACTATAGACACAAAATAGACATGTTTTCAAAGAGAATAAATGAGGCATTAAAACCAGTGCTGGGAAAATCAGAAACCTTTATAGCAGCGACATGAATACCTACCAGTCTTAAATACAAACCTACCCATATGTAGATGTGTGTTAGTTTTTATAACGCACAAAAGGAAATTCTTAATAGCACCACTGAGGCTGCTGATCCATGCTCAACTAAGTGATACTCACATAAATGGAGCAAATTCTCTTTTCCATATCCACACTATTTCACAGTTTGAAAAAAAAAACAAAAAAAACTTCCCTCTGATCTAAAGGGAATATCCCCCAAAGAAACCCTTTAAAATTCATTGCATCATCAGAGCTATTTTTCCAGAATGTGAAAAATATGAATTGGAATATTGTATATAAGACATTGGTTTAACTATGATTCATGTTCCCAGGTAACCCACCTTTTTGACAATGGAGCCACTGTTTTCTTTGCTGTTTTCATGGCAGTCTGGGGTAAGTGTTCTACATTTGTATGACTTGAGTTCCCCTCATTTGTTCTAGGATATGTTCCTTTAAAATCTGATTTTGAATATGAGAAGAAGAAGCATAAGTAAATTCAGTTTGGCTGTTCTGTTAGGCACAAGTTGATAAATAATCCATTTGGTTTATTTTTAAGGTGATGTTTTACAGGACAACATGTCTTATTTCTCTTAAGCCTTCCAACAATTTCATCAGCATTCCATTATTGGAGTAAAATTCACCTTCTGTTGAAGACAAAAGTAAAGCTTATAGTGTACCAAAAGGTCTCATGGTTAAGACCTGATTACACATCTCAGTGTATATGGGACTTTCTAATGCGAGTGGAATATTTTCATCTAACTAGTGTGTGAATACTCACCTCTAGATTCTTCTAGTTCTGGTCAAAATGACTCCTTACAAACAAGAGCTACTTACAATGCTGAATTGAGTCCTTTTAAATAGTTTCAAGCTAATAGCCATATAATAACAAGGTATGATGGAACATTCACTGAAAGAATTATTTAGCCCAAAGGAGTTACTTCTCCCACTTTTGAGTTTAATAGTATCTTCCTCAGTACCATTTATTTCAGTTGCTCAGTCATGTCCGACTCTTTGCAACCTCATGGACTGCAGCATGCCAGGCTTCCCTGTCCATTACCAACTCCCAGAGCTTGCTCACACTCATATCCATTGAGTTGGTGATGCTATCCAACCATCTCATCCTCTGTCGTCCCCTTCTCCTCCTGCCTGCAGTCTTGCCCAGCATCAGGGTGTTTTCCAGTGAGTCAGTTCTTTGCATCAGGTAGCCAAGTATTGGAGTTTCAGCTTCAGCATCAGTCCTTCCAATGAATATTTGGGACTGATTTCCTTTAGGATGGAATGGTTGGATCTCTTTGGAGTCCAAGGGACTCTGAAGAGTCTTCTCCCAACCACAGTTCAAAAGCATCAATTCTTCGGTACTCAGCTTTCTTTATGGTCCAACTCTCACATCCATACATAACTACTGGAAAAACCATAGCTTTGACTAGATGGACCTTTGTCAGCAAAGTAATGTCTCTGCTTTTTAATATGCCATCTAGGTTGATCATAGCTTTTCTTCCAAGGAGCAAGTGTCTTTTAATTTTATGGCTGCAGTCACCATCTGCAGTGATTTTAGAGCCCAAGAAAATAAAGTCTCTCACTGTTTCCATTGTTTCCCCATCTACTTGCCATGAAGTGATGGGACTGGATGCCATGATCTTAATTTTCTGAATGTTGAGCTTTAAGCCAACTTTTTCACTCTCCTTTTTCACTTTCATCAAGAGGCTCTTTAGTTCTTCTTCACTTTCTGCCATAAGGGTGGTGTCATCTGCATATCTGAGGTTATTGATATTTCTCCCAGCAACCTTGATTCCAGCTTGTGCTTCATCCAGCCCAGCATTTCTCATGATGTACTCTGTATATAAGTTAAAGAAGCAGGGTAACAATATACAGCCTTGATGTATTTTCCTAGTAAAATAATTATAGAGCTTTAATTTAATCATATATAAAAGTCTGGACAAATTCATAATAAATGATGAATGGTGGTTACCTCTGGAGAGGAGGTTATCTTTCATGGAAGCGTAAGTGAACAGTGAGGAGAGACCTTTTACACTATATATTTTCAATTTGGTTTGAATGCTTTTTACAACATTTATGCATTTCTTCTAGTACATAAAAGGCCAGAAATCTCAATTTTGAGGTTATTGAACTCTACGCACTCAAGGCTTAGCTTCATGTTGTTCTTTATGTCTAGAATGAATATTAGACTCTTTGCCACCTTTCAAGGCCCAGCTGAAATGGCATCTTCACAGCCAGAAAGTGTCTTCCTCCTTTGAACTTTCATAGCATTTGGTTTATGCCCATTCTTTGGGCACTAATAACAATTTTCATACACAGTTTTTCTCATAGGTTCATGGTCCACAAGGACCATTATGGTCATGGGAGTCCTTATACATTTCTTTTAAAGACAGAGAGATTAATGTTTATTGGATGGATGGACGGATGGATAAATGGATGGATTGGAGAAAAAGAAGGAAAAGAGAAGAAAATTACCAGAAGAATTTATTTAAAAAAAAAATGCTTATTTGGTTGTGTTGGTTTTAGTTGCGGCACATGGGATCTTCATTACATCATATGGGATTTTGCGGTGCGTGGATTTTGTAGTTGTGGTATGCGGGCTTAGTTGCCCCGAGGCATGTGGAATCTAAGTGCCTCAACCAGGGATCAAGCCCAAGCCCACATCCCCTGCATTGCAAGGCAGATTCTTAACCACTGTACCACAAGGAAAGTCCCACCAAAAGAATTTCTCTATGAGACAATGAATATGTTTAAATGGACTCTTTGACAAGTAGAGATATAAACCCTTGTTCTCTTTAGGGAGCTTGTCCTATATATTTTATGTCTTCTTTACCTCAAGCTCTTCAAAAGAAAGTTGTCCCACCCACCAGAGCTCTGTTGAAGGGACATTTTTGAACCCTATGATACTAGTTCCTCTTACCCAGTGGGTGTTTGTCCCAGAAGTAGTCAAACCATAGGTTGGTGAAAGTGGCCTGGGAAAAGTTCTGAGGTCTGGCCAAACAGGAACTGGTAGTGCCACCCAGAGTCTTATTCTTAAGAATGTGACTTGGAGAATGTGCAAGGACACTGGGAATTGGTAGCAGAAACTGACACTGAAAGGTGCAGAGAGGGAAGAAGGGAGAGAGACGGACAGTGGCTAGCAGTGAGGACCAGGAGGAATTCTGAGCAGACTGAAGTTATGACCAATCAGAACCTAGAAATAAGCAGAAACAAAGAACTAGTGGAACAAAATTAGACTAGAGGGTACAGAAGCCACTGGTAGCCAACTTGGAGAAAACGCAAGACAATCCCCCAAAGAGCAGAGAGAGAATGCAGCCAAGTCATGTGGAGTATCAGGGCGGAGCCCCAGGGTCTCTTACCTCCATACTCTCTCAAGCTGTTGGCTTCCATATCCTGTCTGAATAGGTCCAGTCTTTTAATTCTCCCTCCTTTGGTGGGATTTCTGCCTCCTTTGGTGGGCCTTGCAAAAGCCTTCACGATGTGTGCTACCCATTACTGTATCTCTTGCAAACAATGGAGACTAACCATAATAGAATTTTGCTTGCAAGAATGACCTCTCAGGTCAAGAATGTGTATCTGACTTTTCTAGAAGGTATTGGTAACCATGATCATGAAACATAATAAGCCATAATAAGCCATCCAGTACTGCAGTTTTGCCATGGTTACAAATGAGGAGACTGAAAAATGTACTCATTTCCTAAACCAATGGTTTCCAAACTTTTTCAAATCATGACACGTAGAAAATGATAATACTTGTACAATATGCTAATGTCCATGAGGGAGCCTGCTTGTGGCCAGGTATAATACTGCCCTAAGCATCCTAGCCCTAGTCACCTCCCAAACTGATGAGATTAGTACCTCTTGCAAACGTATAATCCATTCCTGGCACACATATGGGGAAGCTCTGCTTTGGGCTACTGGTCTACTGTGTAATGAGTTAACACTTCTGTAGAGAGACTAGTGTTCTGGAAGAATTAATACCTAAAACTCCATTGCCCACTTCAGTGTCCCATCAATTTAACATACACTTGACTGAAATCATATTTTCTTCTCCCATAGTTACCCAGAAGTAAAATTCTGGTAGAATGATAATTATCTATAAGGTAGAGGTTATCATCGCCACCCCTCACCCAGTACCACCATTATAAAGGGGATGGCATTCCTTCCTTGCAAGTCGGAACATTTTATACTGGGGATAACGGATTGATTTTATTATTTTATCTCTGCCAACCTCAGTGGACTGAAGTGAAGCCTGAAGCATGGAGGTTGCCAGTAGTGGGCCGGAGATCTGACAGACACTGGTGCGTTGGAGGGTATTCATTAAGAAATTGATAGATGTTGTGTAATAACCACTGAGCACAAGGGAACATTTTGGGGCCACTCCAGGCAATGCAAGCCTGGAATAATTCATTTTCTGAATCACTTTGTCTTCATTGACACCTTACTGTTTAAATCCTGTATTGTTCCCAGAAGTAAGGTAGTTTGAGAAAAAGAATGATTTGCCCCAGGTGTTTTCTTTGTAAGTAGGACTTTGCCTCTTGTAGAAATCTAGACTAGCCAATAATAGTAACACTTACAATAACACAAGCCTTTACTAAGGGCTTACTGCATTGTGGACACTGTGCTAAGCATTGTACAGCATCACTTCAGTTAATCTGTGGAGCAACCTTTGACTAAGGACTGTCACTATTCCCATGTGATAGATGAGAAAATTGAGCAATAGATAGAAAGTGGTAAGGCCAGGAGTTAAAACTGGACAAGCTTAGCTCCTCCGCTCCACCACTAGGATCATGTGCTGTCTGTAATCCTGTTTGCTTTTGCTTCAAAGAGCTGAATTTTAAGATAAAGCACTGTTACACTCATCCTGGGCCCGCTATAAATGCTGCTTTGTGACGGCAGTGTTCTGTAAAAGCGTGTCAGTTCTAACCAAGCTTGGTTTAATGGTCTCAGGGCCAGCCTTTATGATTGACAAGTTACAACATTTAAGAAAACGCATGCACTTTATTTTCAGGAAATTGCTGGATATGCAGATGATGAGAACAGATGTAAGTGGTTTACAAGCCCTCGGAAGCGATGAAGTTGATATGTTTGCTTTGTTGCCTTTTGCTTTGTGTTCACCAGAGAAACAATAAGGTTCCATTTGGAAATCATCTGTAGCACCCGGGAGGGCCTTTGTGTAGGGTTAGAAATCTTGACAGAGTTCTCTACCACCTTTGTTCTTGTTTATATGTACATGATAGCAGGGCCTTCTGGGGACCCGAGAGGTATTGGATTGGCCAAAAAGTTTGGGTTTTTTTATAAGCACTTACAGAAAACCTGAATGAACTTTTTGGCCAACTCAGTATACTATGAGCCTAGGGCTCTGGGCTTGAATCAGAGTGGTTTAGAAAGATTCAGGGACCAGAACATTTATGGCTTAAATTAGCTCTCTCCCTAGGGGAAAATAAAATGAGTCGTTGGAGAGTTTGATACTGGCAGAGATTTGCCAGGAAGCATATTATCTCCCTCTGTTCTCTTTTTGTTCTCCTTCCTCAGTTGTTTCTTTCTTCCTTTTTTAGCATTGCCCAAAATTAAATTATCCCCAGTAAACAAACAAATCAAGATCCTCAGAGCTTTCCAAGCAAAATAAAAAGTTTGTGGTTATTTAAATGCAAATTCAAAGATTCTGTATATGGTCTCATCAGTGATTGATGAATGAAGTATGTCTAATTTTTTTACATAAATTATATAATTTGTCTTTAGATATTTACACTAATTTTATTTTTTTATACTCTTACACCATCCAAAAAAAACTGGTGATTGTATATTCGAAAAAAGAAAGATACACATTTACTAAATGCCTATTAGGTACATAAGTACCATAAGTCACATATGACATGTCATCAATTTCTTATAGCCCACCAGAAAGAAATTAATATTTCCCTCTTGAAGATATTGAGGCTCAGAGAGGTTATGTTTATGTAACTTGACCCAAGATTACCTGGCAGCTGGTAAGTGGCAGAGTCTTGAATTTAAACCAGATCTAATCTTTATTGTCTTGGGCTCCAAAATCACTGCAGATGGTGGCTGCAGCCATGAAATTAAAAGACGCTTGCTCCGTGGAAGAAAAGCCATGACCAACCTAGACGGCATATTAAAAAAGCAGAGACATTACTTTGCTAACAAAGGTCCATCTAGTCAAGGCTATCGTTTTTCCAGTAGTCATGTAAGAATGTAAGAGTTGTACTATAAAGAAAGCTGAGCATTGAAGAATTGATGCTTTTGAACTGTAGTGTTGGAAAAGACTCTTGAGAGTCCCTTGGACTACAAGGAGATCCAACAGTCCATCCTAAAGGAAATCAGTCGTGAATATTCATTGAAAGGACTGATACTGAAGCTGAAACTCTAATACTTTGGCCACCTGATGCAAAGAACTGACTCATTAGAAAAGACCCTGATGCTGGGAAAGATTGAAGGAGGGAGGAGAAGGGGACGACAGAGGATGAGATGGTTGGAGGGCATCACCAACTCAATGGACATGACTTTGAGTAAACTCTGGGAGTTGGTGATGGACAGGGAAGCCTGGTGTGCTGCAGTCCATGGGGTCACAAAGAGTTGGACATAACTGAGCAACTGAACTGAATCTGCCAAACTCAGAGTTGTACCAAAATATGTCCATGGTGGCATGCACCTTTGATAGGCTCTTATAAGATTTCATTACTCAGCAGACAGTGTATATTCTCTGTCTCTTGGCACTGGGTTTACCTCCAAAAATGAATAAGATGTGATCTATGCTTTCAAAAGTTTTTAGTTACAATAGTGGGCATTAAGTCTGATTTATGAAGGGACAGGGAAGGTCCATGCAGCCAACTTCCTGAGGCAAAAAGGAAGAGGAGAAAAAGTTGCACCCAAGGAGAGATGCTAGAACCAAGCCTTAAATTTGCCAGGCAACGGAGTGGAGTCAGGGAGAAGTCTGAATAACATTCTGAGCTGAAAACTGCGTGGACAAAACTCTGAAAAGGAATGCTTGAACACTCCATGTGCTAGGGACATAGAATTTATCTTAGTTTCCTAAGGGTGCTGTAATAACATGCTACAAAGTAGGTGGCTTAAAACAACAGAAATTTGTTCTTTCACACTTCTGGAGGCAAGATGTCCAAAATCAAAGTGTGAGCGAGGTGGGTTCCTTTGGGAGGCTCTGAGGGGAACCTGTTCCATGCCTTTCTCTTAGATCCTTGTGATGGCCAGTGATCCTTGGCTTGTTGACACAACAGCCCAATCTCTTCAGGCAACGGAGTGGAGTCAGGGAGAAGTCTGAATAACATTCTGAGCTGAAAACTGCGTGGACAAAACTCTGAAAAGGAATGCTTGAACACTCCATGTGCTAGGGACATAGAATTTATCTTAGTTTCCTAAGGGTGCTGTATTAACATGCCACAAAGTAGGTGGCTTAAAACAACAGAAATTTGTTCTTTCACACTTCTGGAGGCAAGATGTCCAAAATCAAAGTGTGAGCAAGGTGGGTTCCTTTGGGAGGCTCTGAGGGGGAACCTGTTCCATGCCTTTCTCTTAGATCCTTGTGATGGCCAGTGATCCTTGGCTTGCTGACACAACAGCCCAATCTCTACCCCCACCTTCACCTGCATTCTCCCTGTGTCTTCACATGGCAGTATTCCTGTATAAGGACACTAATCATATTCAGTGTTGGGCCCACCTTACTCCAGGATGAACTCACTAGTTAATCTATAGTTACTTTGTTTCCAAAGAAAGTGACATTCTGAGGTTGGGGTTTGAGACATAAAAATATTTTGCCGGGGGGGCACAAAATTCAACTATAACAGTGCATGTTGAAGCCTGAATCCTGTTTATCACAGGACATCTGTACCACAACAGAGAGCCATGGCTTCACCCTGTAGGCAATAGAAAGCCAAGTGACGTAAACTTGGATGTGACATTATCAGTTGTGTTTGGGAAGCAACTGTGGCAACAGTGGAAGGGGGAAAGGTGGGGACCAGTAAGTAGCAGGTAGCCACTTAGAAGGTTGTTCCAGGGCCCAGTCAAAATTTTATGCAGAATAGGGTATCAGAGAAGATCTTAATTACAGAATAAGAACATGATACATAAAAATGTTTTCCTTGCTTTGTTTATATTAGGCAAAAACTGAAAATAACCTAAATATCCAACAATAGAATGGTAAAGGAAAGTGTAAGTAGCCATTAAAAATTCTTTTAAAGCACACAGTAACATAACACAAAGCTGTATTTAAGTTTTCTTTAGGATGCAGAGTGTACCAATAAAGTGTGGTTTGGAGTATTTTAGTGCTACTGTGTCCAAGTTCCTGCTGCTCACTGCTCAGTTCAGTTCAGTCGCTCAGTCCTGTCCGATTCTTTGCAACCCCATGGACTGCAGCACACCAGGCCTCCCTGTCCATCACCAGCTCCTGGAGTTTATCCATTGAGTCGGTGATGCCATCCAACCATCTCATCCTCTGTCATCCCCTTCTCCTCCCACCTTCAATCTTTCCCAGCATCAGGGTCTTTTCAAATGAGTCAGCTCTTCGCATCAGGTGGCCAAAGTACTGGAGTTTCAGCTTCAGCATCAGTCCTTCCAATGAATATTCAACACTGATTTCCTTTAGGGTGGACTAGTTGGATCTCCTTGCAGTCCAAGGGACTCTCAAGAGTCTTTTCCAACACCACAGTTCAAAAGCATCAATTCTTCAGTGCTCAGCTTTCTTTATAGTCCAACTCTCACATTAGTCAATAAAACAGAAATAGATGTTGAACATCTTGCCATGAACTTGTTTGCAATCTACACATCTTTATTGAAGTGTTTGTTCAAATGCCCATATGTTACTATCTTCTTGTATTTAAAAGTTATTTATTTAATCTGGATAGAAGTCCTTTAGCATATATATGTTTGCAAATATTTTTCCAGTTTGTGATTTTCATTTTTATGTTCTTAATGGTATCTTTTAAAAAGTAAGAATTTTTACTTCCAGTATACTCCAAATTAGTTTTTTCTTTTATTCTGTGCTTTTTATTTAGAAATCTTTGCCATTTTAAGATTCCTAAGATATTATTCTGTATTTTCTTCTGTAGAACTTATAGTTTTAGATCATATAGTTAGGTCCATGAGTTATCTCAAGATGATTTTTGCATATTGTGTAAGGTAAGAGTCAGATCCATTTCTTTGTGTATATGGGCATCCAGTTTTTCCTGTACTACTTGCTGTAAGATTTTCCTTTTATTCCTTGAATTTTCTTGCCATTTTTTGGTTGAAATCAAATGACCATGTGTGGGTCTAAACCTGGACTTTTTTCTATTTGATCTATACATGTACTTTTATATAAAACATCCTCTCTTGATGATTATAGTATAACAGTAAGCCTCAAAAACTTACTCTTTTTAAATTCGTTGGTCTACTTTAGGTCCTTTGCATTTCCGTATAAATTGTAGAGTTACCTTGTCAACTTATACCTGCTTCAAAATGCTAGCATCTGATTGCAATTGAGTTGAAGCAGTAAACCAATTTGGGAATACTGAAGACTTAATATCAAATATTTCTATCCATGAATATCAGTTAGCTCATTTATTTAATTGTTCCATAATTTATTTAAGCAATGTTATATAATTTCCAGTGTACAGATTTTGCATGTTTTAGAAAACTTTCCAGAATCATACACTTTACTGTCTGAGCCACCAAGGAAGTCTCCAGAATCATATTATCTAGTATTTCAATTATATGTGTTAGACCACTCAATATTGTCCTACAAGTCACTTATGCTTTGGTCACCCTTGTTAGTCTAAGAAAATGGATTAATAAAGACTTTGAGTAGTATCACCTCAGTCAAGGTCACAGCTTGCCACATGATGAATTTGTGCCAGACTTAAGAAGAAGAACTTAAAACTTTTAGAGCATTTTGAATTTTGCCATTGCAGATAGGGATTATATTGCCATCTTTCATTTGCTTAGCAGGATATTGAGAATTAGAAATGTTAATTCATTCGCCAATAGTAGCACAGCTTGTATCTGAACTGGATTTCAAGTCTAAGAATGTCTAAGTCCAAGCCAGAGAGCTCTTAACTGTTACTCTATAATATCTTTCCACTTACTTATTTTTAAATATGTCTGAATAATGAGAAATCTTTCCACTAATGAGGAATCTTTCCATTAATGAGGAAAGATGCTGAGAAAGATTGAAGGCAAAAGGAGACGGGGATGACAGAGGACGAGATGGTTGGATGGCATCACCAACTCGATGGACATGAGTTTGAGCAAGCTCTGGGGATTGGTGATGGACAGGGAAGCCTGGCGTGCTACAGTCCATGGGGCCACAAAGAGTCAGACATGACTGAGTGAACTGAACTGAGGGCAAAGAGGAGCAGAAAAGAAGGAAGTCATTCTCTCTCTTTGGAATGAACATTTCGATGCTTACTTTTCTCCATGAAGCTGATTCCAAGCATAGGACATTGACATATTTTCCCCTTTCTCTAATCTGACTACACAGTAAGGCCCAGTAGAGATGGGTCTGACAATTCCCTCTCCTAGGGTGTCTCTGCGATTCTCAGTCATTACTGTCCTCTGAGTGAGCGAATGTGTGCACGTGTCCCCTCTTCTGGCTTGTGGTTTCCTGGGCAACAGGAATATGTATTGATCATTTGTGACCTGTCATTTTATAATACTCAGCAATTCATTTGTGTTGATATATTTAAACTGAATTGAGTAGAAAGTTACTTTGGCTAAATGAGGATCACCATCAGCTTTATCTGGGTAGTAAAGGTAAAGGTTGAAAAAGGTTGGAACAGGTTGGAAAAGGTTTTTTAATATAATTTACACACTTTGCCTTTAATATGAGGATATTTGTCCTGAGGGGGATTGGAGGGAATGAGAAATCTCTGCCAATTAAATACATGTGAACTGCTAAGTTTTGTTTTCGCTTTTCTGTCCCCCACTTTTTAACACATTATTGACCAGGGGATTTTTGTAGAAACTAACACCTGTGGCTGGCAATTTGTTAGTAGTAGTGGTTTAGTTGCTAAGTCATGTCTGACTCTTGCAACCCCACCGACTGTAGCCTGCCAGCTCCCTGTCCATGGGATTCTCAAGGCAAGAATACTGGAGTGGCTTGCATTTTCCTTCTCTGGCAATTTGTTATGTAAGTGATTATTGATACGTCTCTTGTCAATAATGTTCAGGTAACAAAAGATGTATTAATATATCTCTGGTCAATAAGTTGTTAAATACTCTATCAGCTAGAAAGATATTGGTAATCTAGTTTTCTGTGTTCTTACATCCCAGAAGCTTTGTCATTCTAATAAATCTGTTCTGCCATGACTTGCAAATCAGCTTAATTTAAATCTCTTGAGTTTTCATTATGTTTGACACAGGCTTAGTAATTCTCAGAAAATGATCTTTGTTAAATGATGTTTAGCTAGAAATTCTGATATTCAAGAATGCTTACACAAACAGCTGTCATTCTTTACAATGGCGTCATTATCTTTTGACACAGTTCAAGGCATTGTTTTATTTGAAAATGTCTGTCTTTCTTTGCTTGTTCCAGCAACAGTTTTCCTGGAGTTTTGGAAAAGACGGAGAGCAGTAATTGCTTATGACTGGGATTTGATAGACTGGGAAGAAGAGGAGGTGTGTATTATTTACCTCAATTAAAAAAAAAGAGCAGATAATCAAGAAACACACACTCCCTCTTGAGTCATCACTTTCTGCTCTGTGACAGAAGTCAGGTTGACTCATAAAGCATTTTTATACCTGTCTCTGCAGGAAATTTCAAGCAGTATATAAATGTAGCAGAAGAATTTTTAAAAATACATTTTGATTTCTTAGTGGAGTAAAAGTTCATGGCTAAGTAAAGCATTTCACTTGTATGCAGAGGCATCAGAAGAATTTGTAGTAAGATTTGTTTAGTTTCCTTAAATATTATCCATTCTCTTTACTGTGTCAGAAGGAGAATATTAGTTTACAGTTATAGGCAATTGAAAGCAGACCTCCTAAAGTTCTCCAAGGAAATGATTAAGTCTTCAGGACCCTGGACAGCTCAGAAGGATTCTCATATGATAAATACTGAGGGGGAACCACTGCGCATGCAAGTTCTTGGTTGATGTCTAAAAGCCAGCCACCACAAGATAAAACTGTCCAGCAGAGGTAAACCCGGGCCCTCAGACTCCACTTTTTCAGCATGTTACTCTCCCTTCCCGGCCAGTACACCATGCCCTTTCCTAACCTGTGTCTGGTCTTTATGTCAAAAGTCTTGAGGCCCCATGCTGAGTTTGGTCATCGTATGTCTCTCAGACCCTGCTTTCCCTTGAGAGTCACTAGGCCTGAACTCGTCTTTCCCTCCTCTCATCCCCTGCCTCTCCTGAGTTCCATTTCCTGAGAGCCTACAGGTGCAAGTAAATCCAATGCAGTAGTCATATATGATATGATCATGGGCTTAATGGGTATTTTCCTTCCAGGAGACACATATGTTTATTTTTATAAATTAAATGGAATCATCTGTAAACATAACTGAGAATTTTAGCCCTGGGATAGGTTTGGTAGGGGACAGAATTTTGAGAGGAATGTTTTTTCCTTCAAAGCATACCTTGTGGATGGATGCCTTTTCTCCTTAAGCCCATGAACATATTTGGGTCATTTTTAAATATAGACATGATACTGGGATTTTCAGCAATCCTTGTTCCTGTGCTAAGGCCCCTCTCGGGCTTGTATAAGCATTCACTGTCCAGAAAATGGTTTTATGAGTCGGAAGGGACCACCCAGGTTTCTGAAGGCTACCAACTGCAGCGAGACTGCATTCGAGACTTCCTCCTGGGTGGAGCTGTTCTGGTTTTTGTTCCATGTGTGTATAGGAGCAGCTTTCACATGGGATGGAAAATGCTCTTTCCTGGGTATCCAAGTCACCACCAAGAAGCTGTGTCATCTAAGGCAAATTACTTCCCCTTTGGGTTTTTTTTTTTTCATTTCTAAAGAAAAATGTTTCTAAATTCTCCCCTGTCAGGTATAAAGTGTAGCATTATTTAAGTAACTTTGATTAAACCAGTCTAAAGTCACCACTGGCACTTGTGGTGGGTGCACTATATGGGTACCTTTAGGGTAAACGTATCTCTGGTAAGTCTAATCCTTCTGGATTCCCAGCCCTGTTAAAAAGCATGGAGCGCTGAACCTCAGCACTTTGACTCAGCACCCCTATGTCAGGTCAGGTCAGGAGCATGTGCGGTTCCAGTTCTGTTTGGGATTCAGTGTAGAAATGCCTGTTACTCCTAGCTATGGCTCTCAGCTTGCTGTGCAGAAGAACCCAGATAAGCCACCTGCCTCCTTCAGGGGTAACCCAGAGTATTACCTGGCTAGGGCTGCCATAACAAAGCACCACTGACTGGGGGGCTTACACAATAGAAACTGTCTCTCAGTTTGGAGGTGAGCAGTCGAGATCACTGGCAGGGCTGGTTTCTTCTGAGGGCCAT
Organism: Aepyceros melampus; assembly: GCA_006408695.1. Lineage (NCBI taxonomy): Eukaryota > Metazoa > Chordata > Mammalia > Artiodactyla > Bovidae > Aepyceros > Aepyceros melampus. The sequence goes on from SJXQ01000260.1 coordinate 204,536, forward strand.
GAGGGAAGGATCTGTTCCTGTCTCTGCCTTTGGCTTGTCGATGGCCATCTACTCCCTGAGGCTTCACATGTCTTCTCTCTGTGCATCTCTCTAAATGTGCTCTTCTTACAAAGACACTAGTCATGTTGGATCGGGGTTCACCCTAATGACTTCATTTTAACTTAATTACATCTCTAGGGACCCTGTCTCCAAATACAGACACATTCTGAGATACTGAGGGTAAGGACTTCAGCTTAAGAATTGGGAGGTAGGGTGGGGACAAAACTTAGCCTGTCATACCCAGGATAACAGGTCTGCCTCCATGATTGACCTCAGTTTCTGGATGATTAACTTAGTGACCCTTGATGACATGTATAGCCTGATGAATTGAGTTTCCCAAAGAAGCAGAATATTCTAGATCTGATATATCCTAAGGTATAACTACCTGAAATAAAGGAGGCAGAGGCTGTTTATAACTGTCTCTCCCCATGACCTCCCTGATTATCTGCGTGAAGCCAGCATCGGGCTTATCCTGTGGAGGGAGTCAGGCTGCCTTTCCTCCTACACAGGGTGGCCCCTACCAGACCCTCCATAATTTCTCTCCTGTCAGGTCCTTCTTTGCTTTCTGTCAGTACCTTCATCCAACTCTTGAGTGTTTCTGCCTGAATTAACTCAAGTCTCCCTTGCACCAGAGTTTCGCTCCTTTTCCTGCGTCTTCCAAGACACACATAAGACAAGTTCCTAATTAATCAGAACCACTTCAGCACACCATTTTGTTGCTTATCTTTTCCTAATCCTGTAATTGCTTTTAGTCAGAAGCCATTCACATTGGATGGGACTCAACTCAATGAAATAAAAATCTCAGCTTGATTTAGAATTAGAGGGGCCTTGATTTTAACTGGATTTGAAAGGTGTTTACTTTGTTTTCAATACCAATTAAGAATGCATTAAAATCTATGGTTAAGGGTGAATGACTCCTATAGGAGCTTATTTTAAAAATAGATTCACAAGGTTTTTAGCTGCCTAAATTGAAAATCTAAAAATTGTAGAAAACTAAGAATTATATTGCCATTATAACTCATAAAATGAATTCTGAACATTTCACTCTTGAGAAGTTTTCTTTGTCCTGGTGTTTATATCTTTCCTCAATAATAAATAAAAGCTTGTTGGTTATTTCAAACTACTGGGGACAGGGACAAATTGGTCCCTTTCTCACTCTCAGTTTCTTTCTTCAAGTATCATTTAATAAGATAATAGAGCTTAACTATTAGTCTAAATCACAGAGCCATGATGATAATAATTGAAGATCATCATTCTTTAGATTTTCTTTAATAAGTGGCCAATTTCCAAATATTTAAACCTGGGTTTCCAAGTGCGTATCATTGAGTGAGTGATGACTGTGGCATTTGTTGACTGTTTTCCTGTGGGGTAAAATGATTTTTTTTTCTTCTTGTCTGAGTACCTCTTCAGTATGTAAAAATGTGTCTGCTTGTTTTTTAGGAAGAAATACGGCCCCAGTTTGAAGCCAAGTATTCCAAGAAAGAGCGGATGAATCCCATTTCTGGCAAGCCAGAACCATATCAAGCATTTGCAGATAAATGCAGCCGACTTATTGTTTCTGCATCTGGAATATTTTTTATGGTATGAATCCTTTTTTTTTTTTACACAACTGTGTTTCATAAAGTACAAACTTATAGCATGAGAACAATAATCATACCAGTATTTAAATACGTTTTTTGTACATTCTGATATTTAGACCTCACAACAGTTCTATATGATGATTGGGGGTGACACTGCTGTCCCATTTTACAGGTGGAGTAACTGAGACTCCAGAAGGTTAAGGGGCTCACCCAGGTTAGCCAGGAAATAGCCAAAAGCTCAGGTTCTTGAACTACTGTTCTTTCCATTTGTCTATGCCATAATGAAAGGAACTAAAATTATGAGATGGAACTTACAGCAATGTCATTCAAGCTTTCATTTTTACAATGCCCATATAATAAATACATTATTTGCCATAACCCAGTATATACTATGGAAATAGATGTATAAAACTGAAAATAGTTATTGAAACAATGCCCATCTTTATAATATTCAAGGAACTCTGATTTTTTTTGTTTTATTAGTCTGTTTTTTAATGCCAGCTCTAACTCCCTAACATTTATTTTGCTAATGGTTATGCTGCTGCTGCTGCTGCTAAGTCGCTTCAGTCGTGTCCAACTCTGTGCGACCCCATAGACGCACAGGGCTGACCCCTGTGCAGCCCACCAGGCTCCCCTGTCCTTGGGATTCTCCAGGCAAGAACACTGGAGTGGCTTGCCATTTCTTTCTTCAATGCATGAAAGTGAAAAGTGAAAGTGAAGTCACTCAGTCATGTCCGACTCTTAGCAACCCCATGGACTACAGCCTACCAGGCTCCTCCGTCCATGGGATTTTCCAGGCAAGAGAACTGGAGTGGGGTGCCATTGCCTTCTCCAGCTGATGGTTATATCAGTTTTCAAAACACTAATCTGAAGCTGGATTGTTAGCTTTTCCTAAAAAGAAGTCATTTTGTGATCCACTTTGACCCTATCAGTTACTGACCCACACATGCAATTTGACAGAAATGTCATTTTAGAACAGGAAGGAATGGTTAGGATCCTCCTTTTTCCTGTTTTCAAAGAGCACATGTGCATAAATATATATTCTAATTGGTTCAAATGGGAAGGACGGAACAACAGAAAATCCAGACAATCTCCTCGCTGTGGTAGGAAGAACCTGGGGAGATGGTGGGGTAGGCAGATTGCCCAAGTGTCCCCCAGCTTGGATCAAGACTCAGATCCGGCCCTATCTACAGATTCTGCTTTGTGAGCAGTGGTGTCAGGCTTTGCCTACTGTAGGTACATTTATATGTATTATTTGGGGTTGTATTTCTCACAATAAGACCTGCAGAGGCTAAAGCCATGGAGAGGACAAGCTACTTGCTCAAGGTCACACTGCCAGGTTGTAGCTGAACCAGGACTTATGACTTATGACTCTGAGTGCAGTGAACTGTCCATTGCAGCATATTGCCACCCTCGTCTAAAATTTAGTGTAGGTCTCACCTATCTCCCTATCAACAGCTCCAGGATTCAGACATGGGCGGTTTTTTGTTTGTTTTCTATTATTACTGCTATTATTATTTTTTGCCAGTTCAGCTAGGTTTCATACCTGGGCTTTTAGAGCATGTCTCTCACGGTATACCAAAGACAGAGTCTATGCGAAACATAGGAAAGCTCCTATAAAGAGGGGAAGCTCTAAGTTGCCAGAGCACATCCTGAGACCCCACTTTAAGATCTGGTTTTTGATGGCCATGTAAGCTAAGTTCTCTTCTCTAAGACACAGTAAGCGAGTCATCTAATGAAAGCCACAGAATTTTTTGGAATCTCAAATCCCCATTATTCACAGAGATAGGGATATGCTGTATTCTTCTCAAACACCGTCAAGTGTTCAGAGGAAGATGCGTCAGTTCAGTTTGTGTATCTATCTGATAAATAAGAGTATGTACCTTTCATAGGTTTATTCAGCAACAGATAACTGAGCACCTGGCATGATGCTAAGATGTTGCAGAAACCTTGAACTGCAGAAACAACAGTCACCGTCCCTACCTTGGTAGAGCTTACTGTCTGAGTTGGGGAAACTGACAATAAGCAGACAGTTGTTAGAAATTAGAAGTTTAGCAACTGAATAACAACAAATAAGCTGCATATTGCAAGAACGGCAGAGGTACCATGTGCATGCTCAGTTGCCAGTCATGGCTGACTCTTGGCAACCCTACAGACTGTAGCCCACCAGGCTCCTCTGTCCATAGGATTCTCCAGGCAACTGGAGTCGGGTGCCATACCCTCCTCCACGGGATATTCCCAAACCAGGGATCAGACCCATGTCTCTTCTGTCTCCTCCACTGGGAGGCGGGTTCTTTACTACTGAACCATCTGGGAAGCCATTGGTACCATATAACAACAACAAAAAGCCTGAGGAGTGGAGGGGGCGGGTCATGAAAAGCATTAATTATGAAGTAGTTCTTGAGCTGAGATGTGAAGAATGAATAGGTATTAAGTAGACTATGGGTGTACATGTGGGTGTGTCGTGTGTTGGGCAGGTCAGCGTTTGGGGCAAAGGAAGATTAAGGGTGCTTAGCCTATTTGAAACAATAAGGAAAGGTCTGGAGTCTTTGGAGGGAGTGGAAAAACAGTGGGGCTGGAGAGGCTCTTCAGGCCACTGTAAGGGCTTTGCTTTTATCCTAAGAGTAAAAGGAAACCAAGAAATAGCTTTAAACAGAAGAGCAACATGATAAGATTATTTGTTCATTAGCTTAATCTAATATTCTGATTTTAAAAGTGTCATTCTGTAGCCTAACCGTTTATCAGCTCTCAAGTACCATGGTTTTTCTATTTGGATAACAAAGAACATACAAACAGATGAGAGGAGGTATCAACCACATGGAAAGTGTGCCTTTTGTTATGCTGTCTCCACTCAGGACCACCATGACCGTATCTCCTTTTCCTGTCGGAGGATTTTCTTGGGGTGGGAGCCCCTCCCTGAAACATTCCACCACTGTGCTCACTGGGTGTCCTCTGTCTTCCTGCCAGATCTGCGTGGTGATTGCCGCGGTGTTCGGGATTGTCATTTACAGGGTGGTGACCGTCAGCACTTTTGCAGCCTTTAAGTGGGCGCTAATCAGGAATAATTCTCAGGTTGCAACCACAGGAACTGCTGTGTGCATCAATTTCTGCATCATTATGCTGCTGAATGTGGTAAGTGAGCATCTGGTAACTAGTCACGTGGATAAACTATGTGTGCAGCAGGTGACTGTGTCTTCTGTTTCTAAAGGGACCTGGCCTCAGAGAGATTGGTTAGTTATGTGACACTTGTGGCCTGGCATGAGGTCTACTTTTGGGGGGGTATAGAAGATTTGAGTCAAATCTGGCCTGTAGAATTTCCTACAGTATAAGATTGAGCAAGGCATTTGCCCTTTCTAAACCTCAGTTACCTTATGTATCCAATAAGGTAACACTATAAGCCCCTTGGGGAAATTTAGAGACAAAAAAAAAAAAGGATTTCCCTAGTATCTCACTTAGTAAAGAATCCACCTGCAATGCAGGAGACCGCGGTTCGATTCCTGGGTGGGGAGGATCTCCTGGAGAAGGGATAGGCCACCCACTCCAGTATTCTTGGGCTTCCCTTGTGGCTTAGTTGGTAAAAAACTCCACCTGTAATCCAGGAGGCTTGGGTTCTATCCCTGGGTTGGGAAGATCCCCTGGAGAAGAGAAGGGCTACCCACTCCAGTATTCTGGCCTGGAAAATTCCATCGACTGTATAGTCCATGAGGTGGCAAAGAGAAAAAATATATTTTAAGGCCCAGCTCAGAACCTGACATAGCTCAACAGTGTTGGTTCCCATTTCTTTTTTGATTCTGAATGATGGGAAGTTAATCTGTATCCAAAACATTCCTAGAGATAACTCAGCAAGGAATCTTCCAGGGTGGTACATGTTGCTTGTGTTGATTTCAGGCTTTTTTCAAGTGTGTTTTTCAGCCCAGCTGTCTCCCTTGAATCCCAGACTCCTCCTCACCTAAACATTCAACCCTCTTACTCCCCATCTTCTTTCCAGAATCAGCTCCTCCCATAGTCTCCCCATCATAGCTGCCCAGGCTGAAAACCTTGTTCTCCTTGACTTCTCTCACCATGAAAATGTATCCAGAGGCTGACCACCTTGCACACATCTCAAGTCCCACCTTGGTCCAAGTCCTCAGGATTTCTCACCTGGGTTATTGCGTGCCTTCCCCGATGGCTCCCAGCTTCCATGCCTGCTCAACCCAGGCTCATCACAGCAGCCAGAGCAAGCTTCACATGAGTAAGCCAGCCTCACTCACTGTATCCAGTGGCTCTCCTCTCACTCAAAGTTCAGGTCTTCACATGGCCGCTGGGGTCTCCCTCATCTGGCCCCAGGGAGGTCTTTGACCCTGTCTCCCCCTTCTCACCCTGACTCCCCTGCTGCTCCTTGGCCTTCCTTTGGTTTCTCACATGTGTGAGGCATGCTCTCACCCAGGACTTTGGACTTGCTCTTCCCTCCACCTAGAACCTTCTTCCCTATGGGATCTGTAGACTTTACTCCCGCACCTCCTTCAGGTCTTTGTTCAAAGATTACTTTTCTAATAGGCGGCTTCCCTGGTCTCTCCATGTAAAATTGCAACCCACTCCTGCTTTCTGACCATTGCCTAGCTCCTTGCCCACTCCATTTTTCTCTATGGCACTGTGCTATGCTAAGTCGCCTCAGTCGTGTCTGAATCTTTACAGCCTTATGGACTGTAACCTGCCAGGCTCCTCTGTCCATGGGATTCTCCAAGCAAGAATACTGGAGAGGGTTACCATGCCCTCCTCCAGGGGATCTTCCCAACCTAGGGATCAAACATGCATCTCTTACATCTCCTCCACTGGCAGGCAGGTTTTTTTTTTTTTTTTTTAACCATTAGTGCCACCTGGGAAGCCCTCTATGGCATTAATCGCCATTTAATAGGCTATTTTTAAACATTTATTGTGTTTATTATCTATCTTCTCTATCTCACTGTAGCCCCAGGAAGGCAGAAACTTTTGCCATTTTTTTTTCCTCTGTTGTTATTTCCCAGGGACAAAACAGGCTCCGGCTCATAGTAGGCACTCTGTAAACTGTTGTTGCTAATTACAGAACAAAAGGTAATGACTGACATTGTTAGCCTTGAGGTTTGTAGGAGAGAATAAACATATGTAGAGTGCCACGTATAGTGTTTGGCATGGAATAAGTGTTCAATTATAGTCCCCCTCTCTCTTATTTATCTGCAACTTAAATCTGGGCCACAGTGCTGAAATCACTGAGATAATGAAGTATATGTAATCTATTATTAAATATACAGGAACTTTATTATTGTAGGAAAAAAGTTTAAAAATCCATAAGGTAGGAAAAAAAGGAGCACTTGCTGATCATTTTGACATGATGGCTGTATAACGGTTTGGCCCAGCGGAGACTGAAGGTGGATGTTTGTCACTCCCTAAGGAGATGGCAACCCACTCCGGTGTTTTTGCCTGAAGAATCCCAGGGACGGGAGCCTGGTGGGCTGCCATCTATGGGGTCACACAGAGTCAGACACGACTGATACGACTTAGCAGCAGCAGCAGTAGCACTGCCCCATCCACAGTTCAGCTGGCCTTAAAGTTAATTGTGGAATAATCTTTGTAAAGGGGAGTGATTCATAATGAAATTAACGAAACAGCCAGAGCACTGAAAGATTCTGCATCCAGGTAGGATGTGGTAGAGTAAAATCTACTGTATTTTTATCATCTCTTTTCTCCAATGTCTTACTAAAGTTTAATTTATTCATCTTAAGAAATAAATTTCTGCATACATGCCTTAGGTCTAGAAACACACACTTGATTATACATTTTGATCAGATGCCAGTGCTGTCAGAGTAATAATTCACTTAACTTAAAATCATATATCCAACAATCTCTACTTTATGGAACACAGCCAAGAAAGAAAAAAAAAATAAATGAAGTAAAAATGAAGCAGGAGGGGAAGTGAAATAGTATATAATTAGGGATGGTACAAAGCACCTACTAGCAGCTAGACAGTTGTTTTAAATGTTTAATAAAGGGTTTCTGAGTCACCAAAATGGATAATAAAGTCCATACACACGCTTACATGTATCATCATATTTTTGAGAAAGGTTGTCTCACCAGTTAAATTTAATTTTCCTTGATAATTAACTTTAATGATATGATACTTTTGTAATATTAAAGTACATTTGATTAACATCAAATATATCTGTCCTATATGTTGTTAACCAGTATTTTGTATTTATATACAGTTGAGATATATGACTCATCTATACCACAAGACTTCATATTGAAAATTACACCAATCTCTTTTAATGCTGGACTCTTACGGAGTCTGAGGTTTCTATACATAAAATTTGTTACTATGGCCATATGAATTGTATTTTACTATAACAAACCATAATTATTGCTGAAAGTCTAAAGTCATGCAGTCTGAGTATTTTGACTGTAAGTAGTTAGCCCAGAAATCTGGGGTCGGTCAGTCAGTCAGTTCAGTCGCTCAGTCGTGTCCGACTCTTTGCGACCCCATGAATCGCAGCACGCCGGGCCTCCCTGTCCATCACCAACTCCCGGAGTTCACTCAGACTCACGTCCATTGAGTCCGTGATGCCATCCAGCCATCTCATCCTCGGTCGTCCCCTTCTCCTCCTGCCCCCAATCCCTCCCAGCATCAGAGTCTTTTCCAATGAGTCAACTCTTCACATGAGGTGGCCAAAGTACTGGAGTTTCAGCTTTAGCATCATTTCTTCTAAAGAACACCCAGGGCTGATCTCCTTTAGAATGGACTGGTTGGATTTCCTTGCAATCCAAGGGACTCTTAAGAGTCTTCTCCAACACCACAATTCAAAAGCATCAATTCTTCGGCACTCAGCTTTCTTCACAGTCCAACTCTCACATCCATACATGACCACTGGAACAACCATAGCCTTGACTAGACGGACCTTTGTTGGCAAAGTAATGTCTCTGCTTTTGAATATGCTATCTAGGTTGGTCATAACTTTTCTTCCAAGGAGTAAGCATCTTTTAGTTTCATGGCTGCAGTCACCATCTGCAGTGATTTTGGAGCCCAAAAAAATAAGAGTAAGAGAGTTCAAGTTAGTAAGGACCTCAAATGAGTGAGTCTCAACCACAGGTAAGGAAAATGATGATATTAAGAAGTTAGGTAACATGCCTAAGACCTACAGCTTTCTGGCTGGTAAACCTCTAATTCCAGCCTGGGGATTTTACCCAGTGTGAGTTTACTACTTTAGTTTAAATGTGATCTTCATTCCATATTTTTCAAATCCATTTGACTAGTTTTCTTTTTCCTCTTTATTTATTACATTTCATTTTAGAGGAAGAACTTGCTTTTTTTCTTTCAATGTATGTCCTCCTAGGAAACCTCTTAGAGGAGGGTTTGCCCTTAACTCTAACCACTCCACTTCCATACACAAACACATGGGCACACTCCCCTTCCATCGGGGTAGGGAGTACTTTAACTGTACCCCCTGCACTTCCATACATACACACATACAAACACATGGGCACACTCCCCTTCTGTCGAGCTGTCCATTTACCAGATGGTTAGGTGAGTTAGGGATGCACCTAATTAATGAATGGAAAAGCAGAGTACCATAAGTTTGGCAGTTCCTAATAATGTTTCATCACTTTATTACTTATGAATGCTATAATCTAGAAAATACAACAGCCAGTAAAAACAATGGGATTACAGACTCTTTTCAGAAGCAGTCAGAGATTTTACCCTGAGGATGCTGAGTTCCAGGAATATTATGACTTGCCCAGCATCACTAAGCAAGTTACTAATTAGTGGCAGCTGGCTTGTTGTCACAGAATTATTCATCCCAGTCAAAAAGTGAGATTTCAAAAATAGTAAAGTGGGCCCTTGGACATTTCTTTCTTGCCCTGAAAAGACATAATTGTAGACAATGTTTTCATTGTTTCAACAGGGGGATGGTAATTATTTTCATTAATGACTTAATTACCCATTTGCTTCATAATTACCTATCTTAGACCATCTACAGTTTGTTAAATGTAGGAAATTTATTTTACAGCTCTATGAAAAGGTTGCCCTTCTTCTGACAAATTTAGGTGAGTATAGAACCCTTTTAATTTCATGATACATTATTGTGGTCTGAAAAATGCCTTCTCAAAAGAGTCATATCTGAAACACTGCTGAAAAGAAGCATTCCCTTTATTTTGAATTGTGTACAACAGTTTGTTCTTTGCCCTCAACAGGACATGTTATATCTAAGAGCTGGGAGAATCTTTCCTATCTAAAGTTTTAAAACCCCCACACATACTGTCCTTTCATGAGCTAACACAATTTAAAGTAGGATTTCTCTTAATGCCCCAAAACTATAACATCACAAAAATACATGTGTATGAAGTACCTATAATCATTTAGGAAAGGAGTCATTTGCTACAGCCTACAATTTTTATTTAATTAAAAACATAGCCAGTCTTCATGGCATATAAAATCATAGCAAAGTTAGTTGCTTTGAAGACTAGGAGTCTTTTACCAGGAATATAGGCAGGTTAACTATCACAGACATTTGTAGAAATATTGATCTGGACAGTTACCCCTAAGACCCTGTAAAGCACCAGAGCAATCTGGTAACCAGCTATAGGCTGTGCGTTCACTACATTTTCAAGACAGAGGAACTGTCCCAATTTCATTAATGAGATATTAGTCATTTTACTCTATGAAATAGTCTGAGAAAATTATATGCTCCCACACAGAACCTGTTTTAGTGCATTCCCATATGTAGCTTTTCCAAAAGGGGAAAAGCACAGAAGTGTTTTTATTTATAATAATCATTATAATAAAAGATGCTGTTTATTTAGCTCTTCTATGTGCCAGGTACAGAGCTAGGCACTTGGCATATCTCCTATAAAGTCACAGAAATCTTCCATCACCACCACTCTTTGCCCCAAAAAATAAAAGTTCATGTCCACAAAAGAGATAACTGCCCATTGATATAGTCTTTGTCGAGGAGCAACTTGATGCAGGCTGGAAAAGATAAGAGATCCAGCCCTGGTCAGTCTGGTCCATCTGGGAAACCACCAGTTGGCTGATGACCTAGGAGACCTTCCTGTGTAACCAAGAGTTCAATAGCAGAAATGAAATGAAATGAAATGAAGCTAAAGCCCTAAAGCAGCCTTTGTCATTTCTTCCCTCCACAGGAGTACAGCCTCGTTCTGAAATCAACATTTAAACCATTTTAGATAAGATTCGCTTTGTCTCTCCCCTCCCTTCTCAGATACGCTCCTGGGAAGCATTTTGAGTTATCATTTGTGGGAAAGGAATTGATGAGTAAAGTGGTAAATGAGCAACTAGAAGCTCAGGGAATCTACGTAGAAACAGAAAGTACTGTTGCATTAAATGCATTTTCTCTGATGTTGTTTGAGGTGAGGATGGAAGTCCTAGTGAAAGATAAGTGCATTTGACGTGAGATTTCAGGTTGGAGGACTGAGCCATATTTTTGGCTGTATCACAGTGTGCAAAGAGCATTTGCTGTATGGAAGTTGAAATATGAGATGAAAACTGGTGCCTGACTGAGGTCAGGAAATTGTAAGACAAAGATGCTAGTATACAGTAAAAGCTCTAGAGGTGAGGTCATCTGGGTATTTGTACATGAGATTGAAAATGATGCTGGATGAGGGTGACAGGTAAAGGGGTCAGATGCTCATTCTGAGATAGGGGTCTGACTCCTCTTAGTCCAGAAGCACCTCACATCACAGTAGAAATAGAAGTCAAGACCAGGGAGTTATTAGGAGCTGGGAGGGGACCTGACCCCACACAGTTTCCACTTATGAGGTGGGTCCTAAGAGCAAAAAGAAGGGCTCCTGCCAGGAGCCAGGGTTGGGCATATGGTGCCTTCAGCCTGGCTGTGCCTGACCCAGGCTCTCGGGGCATCCTAGAACAGAGGAACAAACCAGATATCCCCTCCCCTCAGACAAGTGTAGCCACTTCCCACTTCCCAAACCCTTGCTGGGGCTGGTCTGGGAGCTTGAGGATCCCTTGGATGGTCCATTCCATCGCACACCAGCTACCGGCCAGCTGGGTCTCCTGCAGCCTCCTTGGACCGCCTGTGCACCTACCCTGTGTGTCTGGAGAGTGACAGAGGGAGCTGAGAGGGAGTCAGACGCAGCCTCGCTCAAACTCTACTCCCCTTGTGTCCACAGAACAGCCTCGCACAGAGTCCGAGTGGGAGAACAGCTTCACCCTGAAAATGTTTCTTTTTCAGTTTGTCAATCTGAACAGCTCCACGTTCTACATCGCGTTCTTCCTCGGAAGGTAAGAAGAACCCCATCTCTCCACACCTCCTGGGGCAGGAACAGCACACAAAGGTCATTGACCAGGGATGACAGAGAAGGCAGCCTTTAGAGTGCCTCATAAAGTATAAAAAGATCAGCCTCCTTTCCTTTACCTTCCCATTCCTGGGATGGTCTCTGTCAGAGTCCCTTGTACCTGTTCTTGCTAAGGTGAGTAGAAAAAAATAGTTTGCACATGTGAAGGATGAGTGTAAATCTTGCAGGCTCCATCGGTATCTGAATCAGGCCTTGGATCTCGTACCTGTAAGAGCAGGTGACAGCGTGGAGGAAGGCGGGGAGCATGTCCTACATCCCTGACCGCACAGAGGAGGGAAGGATATTCACATGGAAGGGGGGCTAACGTAGGATGCCGAGAGAGACTGGGTTACTTCTGAATCCAGCAGTTCTGAGGATCTGGAATGGCCGTGTCCCAGAATTCTATCACCACGAATTATGTTTGAGGAGACGAGAACCAGGAAAGAGCCAAGTGTTGGGTTTTGGTGAACAGGATGGGCAGCCTCTCTGCAGTTTCTAGCTACTTCATGGAATTCTAATCAAATAGTTTTCTTTAAAAAAAGCATTACTAATATTCCAAAAGATCAACTGTACCCAACCTGCTGCTTATACAACAAGCACTTAATATTAAACAGAAAATGTTAAAAGTCACAGCATGCAGCAAAAACTGGCCTCTGTGGTCAGCAGTCAGGCAGAACAGCCTGAAGAGAAATAGCTCCAGAGAATTCCAGAAGTTGCCATTATGCCATTTCTGGGGAGTTTTCCTACTTCCGTCAGACCTGTTCCTTACTGCACCATAATTTTCACTGGAGGATGTGCTAATCTGAATATAATCTTCATTGAAGGCTACAGGATGCTAATGGTTTGTTTTTCTGTGTGTGTTGAAGATTCACAGGACACCCAGGTGCCTACTTGAGGCTGATAAACAGGTGGAGACTAGAAGAGGTCGGTATTCTCCCATCACTCCTGGTTTCCTACAGACTTATATTAAGCAGCCTGAGGGCAACTTTGTGCAGATTAGAAAGCGACAGCCTTTCTTCCCATCCATTGATTCTTGAATTTCTGTGTTTGCTTACCTCGCAGTGCCACCCTAGTGGATGCCTTATTGATCTCTGTATGCAAATGGGTATTATAATGGTGCTAAAGCAGACCTGGAATAATTTCATGGAACTTGGCTACCCGTAAGTACCTTAGATATCTATACTTGAGAGGCAGCATGTCTCTTGGCTATTGGCTTTTCTAGGTGTGGCAAGTAAGATAAGCAATGCAGACTCAGCAGTTAAGCCCATACATATTATACCTGGACTAGTCTTCATGCTTAGATATTCAGAGACAAATTATGAAAGTAATAAACATGGGCCCTTTTGGAAGATTTAGCACAAACTGCATGAACAAAAGTGAATATTCTTTAAGAAGTCTCTGTGGACCCCTAAATATTGAATATCCACTTCAAGCTGCTTTAAATGATGACACATTAACAGATCTCTGTGCCTACTCCCCAGCCCCTGCAATAAATCACAAATGGTCATTTTTTAACTACTTTAAATTCAGACTATGTTGAAAAGGAATAAAGTGAAAGTGAAGTTGCTCAGTCGTGTCCGACTCTTTGCGACCCCATGGACTGTAGCCTATCAGGCTCCTCTGTCCACAGGATTTTCCAGGCAAGAGCGCTGGAGTGGATTGTCATTTCCTTCTCCAGGGGATCTTCCCAACCTAGGAATCGAACCCAGGTCTCCCGCATTGCAGGTAGATGCTTTACCATCTGAGCTACCAGGGAAGACCAAAAAGAAAAGGAATACCCCCCTAAAAATAGAATTTAAAAAACAAATTGGACTATTTCTAAGTCAGCATATCTTAACCAGTTAAAACTTTTATTATCACTAATAACAGTTTATGTTGATGGCAATGGGCAAAAATTTGCATTTTGTAAGGATAACTTTGAATTTGGCTGTGTTTACTCAGTTATGGTCAGTTAAGTTTTAAAGGGACATAAATCAACAGCAGTTCTATTTCTGCTTTAATTCTATACCTATAGGTTTCCATATCAGCCAGTGTCCCCATAGAGAACTCTAGGTTTCAGGGAGGACCACTCAGCCAGAACAATTAGCTGAAACTTAGTTCACTTTGGAAAGTCATCTCTTAGCTCCCTGTAAGAACCAATACCAGTAATTTTCTCTTCTCAGATTTACTTTAGAAAACTTCTTCCAAGTGTTTCATGTTTTCTATAAAACTTTTAAAAAGATAAAGCATAAAAATTAAAAAAAATTAGAAGCATATTCTCCTTTAAAGTATGATCCATAACTTATCAAAATGTCATAGACATCAAGGGAACTATATCTTCTATGAATATGGATATAGAACAATATTGTGAATTAGGCAGAATCATCTTTGATACCCATTTTCTTATTTAATTTCACATTTTTGTTTTGGCATTGCTACTCTCAGATACCCCTCAACTTTCTCCTTGCCTCCTACAGCATACAGACCTGACTCTTCCCGCACATTTCCTCAACTCCATTCCATATCATAAGATGCACTTCTGAACACTGCTAAGGTTAAATGTACTAACCTCACCAGTGTGAGCTGCATTTTACTAGGAATCAGAGCCCCCATTGAGTTCAAGCCAAAAGCAGACAAGTCCAGTGGTAGACCTACAGGCTTCTGTGTGCCAGGAGAGGAGGAAGCCTTTGTGGGTTTTCAGACCTTCTAGGATCCTCAAATCAGAGTTTGCAGGTCAGCACCCCATGGTAAGACTGCTCATGGCTCCTTAAATAAACCAGCAAGGCCAAACCCTCGTCTCCTTAGAGGTCTGAGTGTTGCCTTTACACTGGAGGATCAGTTTATCAACATTCTCAGTCCTCTAACCAACCCTCCAAGGCAACACTGAATAGGAGACAGTTTTGTGAATTATTAAAATAAGTTCATCAATCATTCTGTTCACTTACAAGTATAAGTGCTTGAAGTATAGCCTCCATTGTTACTTCCTTCCTAATCCAAGCTCCTTCCTAATCCTAGGAGCTTTAGCTCCTAGGCAGCCTGTCCTAAATTTTTTTCAACGATTGCTCTATATTTAACTCGACTTCTTATTGCTTAAGTCTTATGATCAGTTATATATGTGTATTTATATATTTTTTTTAATAAATTGATTTTATTGTGCAGGTTAATTCAGAATTGGTGGACTAGAAGAAAAGTACGACAAGAACATGGGCCTGAAAGGAAAATAAGTTTCCCACAATGGGAAAAGGACTACAACCTTCAGCCGATGAATGCCTATGGACTCTTTGATGAATACTTAGAAATGAGTATGAAAATAGTCTATTTTATTCTATTTTTTAAATTTTATTGAATTTTAGTTGATTTACAGTGTTAATTTCTGTTATACAGCAAAGTAGTTATACATATATAAACTAGTTATATATATGTAAAGTAGTTATACATATGTATAGCTCAGTTATACATATGTATATTTTTTCATATTCTTTTCCATTATGGTTGACCATAGGATATTGCATATAGTTCCCTGTGCTCTAGAGTAGGACCTTGTTTTCTATTTTATCCTATTAATTATAAATGTGAATTCTAGCTCTCTAGCTGCATTTAACTAGACATATGCCATTATTGTTGAGGCTGACTGTGTGGAGGGATTCTTGAGCTAAATGCAGAGGAAGGGTATCTTGCTTTAAGAAACTTTATTGATAGAAATAGTGCCAAGTCACTTCACATTCTTCATGACATTGTGTCCTGTCCCTTGCAATAAATCACCAGAGAAAAAGAGCTGAAAACCTGGAGAACCAAAGAAAAAGGAGTGATCACTCATGGTATGATTGATTCATTCAGCACACTTTTTTTAAAAAATTGAAGTATAGTTGATTTACAGTGTTGTGCTAGTTTCAGGTGTAAAACAAAGGGACTCAGTTATGCATATATATATAAAAGAACAGATATTCTTTTTCATATTCTTTTCCTACAAGACATTTATTATAGTTCCCTGTACTATATAGTAGGACCTTGCTGTTTATTTTATATATAGTAGTTTGTATGCAGCAGACATCTTTTGAACCATGTAATGTCCAGACTTTATGTTTGGCACTGTGCTGCTGCTAAGTCTCTTCAGTCATGCCCAACTCTGTGTGACCCCATAGACGGGAGCCCACCAGGCTGCCCCGTCCCTGGATTCTCCAGGCAAGAACACTGGAGTGGGTTGCCATTTCCTTCTCCAGTGCGTGAAAGTGAAAAGTGAAAGTGAAGCGCTCAGTCGTGTCCAACTCTTAGCGACCCCATGGACTGCAGCCTACCAGGCCCCTCCATCCATGGGATTTTCCAGGCAAGAGTACTGGAGTGGGGTGCCATCGCCTTCTCTGAGATACAAAAAGAAATGAGGCACAGTCGCAAGTCTCAAAGAGTGCTCCGTGGCGGGAAGTCAGAGATGTGAAACGTGAAGTGCAATAAAGTAGCAGAGATGCTGCAGGATGAGTTTCTAGCAGGTAGAATGGGCAGTCATTTTTCTTGGAAAGGGTGGCAGGAAGCTGGGAATGTATAAGCTTAATGCTACACTTCCATTGAAGGAAACTCATTTCTCTTTAATCAAACCCAAGCTGTTTATTTTACCGTGTATCTGAGAACGTGGACTTTAGAAACAGATTGCTGTTGTTGTTGAGTCACTGAGTCATGTCCTACTCTTTGCAACGCCATGAAATGCAGCATGCAAGGCTTCCCTGTCCTTCACTATGTCCCAGAGTTTGTTCAAGTTCATGTCCATTGAGTAATGCTGTCTAACCATCTCATCCTTTACTGCCCTCTTCATTTGCCTTTGATCTTTTGCAGAATCAGGCTCTTTTCCAATGAGTCAGCTCTTTGCATCAGGTAGCCAAAGTATTGGAGCTTTAGCATCAGTCCTTCCACTGAATGTTCACGGTTAATTTCCTTTAGGACTGACTGGTTTGATCTCCTTTCAGTCCTCTCAAGAGTCTTCTGCTGCTGCTGCTGCTGCTGCTAAGTCACTTTAGTCATGTCCAACTCTGTGTGACCCCACAGATGGCAGCCCACCAGGCTCCCCCGTCCCTGGGATTTTCCAGGCAAGAACACTGGAGTGGATTGCCATCCCAGCCCCTCATTATTAACTCTGAAACCCTGGGCAATTGCTTAATGTCTTTGTCTCACTTTCCACTTCTCTATCATGGGGATAAAAAGAGTAACCACTTCAGTGTATCTTTGTGTGGACTAAATAAATTAATGCATAGAAAGGGCTTAGAACTATGCCTAGCTCAGAGTATGTACTGGATATATGTTAACCATGTCATTATTATTATTTTTCTTTGTATCTCCCAGGGGAGAAAAACAACAAAATATCTTAGCAGATACAATGAGTGTGGATAGATTTTCTTGTTGTTTGGGGGTTTTTCTAATTATGTTTAAGCTCTGAGACATTGGGGTGGAGGTAGTAAAGGATGGGCAAGATGCATTAATTCTGAAAGACGCAGTTGTTTCTGGGAAAATCTGAAAATTAAAGGAGTGATAGAAGTGATGCTTAATGTTTCTCAGATCGCTTATGTCCTACGTATCTACTGGTGTTTTTAGAGTTTCAATTATAGAGTGGCATAATAGTATAACTTGGAGAAGAAATCAATTTGGGCATTAATAATAAAACTTAATAAAATGAATTCATTAAGAGAACTAACCACTTGGAGGACTCTTAATGGATTCTTCTCCCATTAAGAAGGAAATGAACAGTAATGTTGGTATATAGAGTGCTTGAAAAGAAGCTGTTATGGGGTTAGAACTGGTAGTGCTCCAAATACTACAGTAGCTTTGCAGTAAGAAAAAAATCTCTAAAGTATCACAAGAAGACTGGTGAATACTAATTGCTTGCTTCTGTTCTTGTTGTTTTTTGTTATTTTCTTAATGACCTTCCTGCTTTGTTATATTTTTAAAAATGTTTTCATTGAAGTAGATAAAGTGAGAAAGGCATATAAATCAAAAGTGTATGTATCAATGAATATTCACAAAGTTATGCATAGATGTAACCAACCTATGTAGGTGAGGAGTTAACACACTACTGGCATCAGACCCAAAGCCAGTCCACTGCCTGGCTTTGAAAATCATTCTGTTGGAAGACAGCAATGCCCATTTATTTACAATTATCTATAGATACTTTTTAAATTTAATTTTTATATTATAGTTGATTTACAGTGTTTTGTTAGTTTCAGGTGTACAGCACAGAGGTTCAGTTACACACTGTTGTTATTTAGTTGCTAAGTGGTATCTGTTTTGCCACCCCATGGACTGTAGCCCCCCAGGTTCTTCTGTCCATGGGATTTCCCAGGCAAGAATACTGGAGTGGGTTGCCATTTCCCTCTCCAGGGGATCTTCCAGACCCAGAGATCAAACGTGTGTTTCCTGCACTGGCAGGCAGATTCTTTACCACTGAACCACCAGGGAAGCCCCTCAGTTATATATGTATATATAGATATAAATACATATCCATTCTTTTTCAGATTATTTTCCCTTATAGATTATTACAGAATATTGATTAAAGTTCCCCACGCTATACAGTAGGTCCTTGTTGATTATTTTATATATAGTACTATGAATATGTGAATAATGAACTCTTATCTCTTCTCCCCAGCTTTCCTGTTTGGTAATCATAAGTTTGTTTTGGAAATAAGTTCATTTGTATCATGTTTTTAGATTCCACTTGTAAGTGATATCATATAGCATTTGTCTGTCTGACTTATTTCACTTATTTTACTAATAGTATTCTCTAGGCCCATTCATGTTGCTGTAAATGGCATTATTTCATTCTTTTTAATGTCTGAGTAATATTCCATTGTATATATGTACCACATCTTTTTTATCCAATTCTCTGTCAACAGACATTCATGTTGCTTCCACGTCTTGGCTATAGTATATAGTGCTTTGATGAACATTGGGGCCACGTATCTTTCGGAATTATGGTTTTCTGTGGCTATATTCCCTGGAGTTGGATTGATAAGTCATATGGTAGCTCTATTTTTAGCTTTCTAAGGAACCTCCATACTGTTCTCCATGGTGGTTGTACCACTTTACATTCCCACAAAGCATGTAGGAAGGTTCCCTTTTCTCCACACCCTCTCAGGCATTTGTTACTAGACCTTTTGATGATGGCCATTCTGACTGGTGGAGGTGACACTTCATTGTAGTTTTGATTCGCATTTCCCTAATAAATAGCAATGTTGAGTGTCTCTTCATGTGCCTGTTGGTCATCTGTATGTCTCCTTTGGAGAAATGTCTGTTTAGATCTTCTGACCATTTTTGATTTGGCTGTTTTTTCCATAATAAGCTGCATGAGCTGTTTGTATATTTTGGAAACTAGTCCTTTGTCAATCACTTCATTTGCAAATATTTTCTCCCATGTTGTAGGTTGTCTTTTCGTTTTATTGTTGGTTTCTTGTGCGCTGCAAAAGCTTTTAATTAGGTCCCATTTATTTTCTTTTTTATTATTCTAGGAGGTAGATTCAAAATATATATTCCTGTGATTTATGTCAGAAAGTGTTCTATGTTTTCCTCTAAGAGTTTTATAGTATCTGTCTTATATTTAGGTCTTTATTCTTTTATATGTAGCTGTCCAGTTTTCCCAGCACCACTTACTGAAGTCTTTTCTCCATTGTATAGTCTTGCCTGCTTTGTCATAGATTCATTTACCATAGATGCATGGGTTTCTTTCTGGGTTTTCTGTCCTGTTCCATTGATCTATAATTCTGCTTTTGTGCCAGTAACATACTATTCTTATGACTGTAACTTTGTAATCTGAAGTTGGGGAACCTGATTCCTCCAGATCCATTTTTCTTTCTCAGGATAGCTTTGGCTATCTGGGATCTTCTGTGTTTCCATACTAATGTTTGAGATTTTTTTCATTCTAGTTCTGTGGAAAATGCCATTGGTAATAGAAATTGCATTGAATCTGTAGATTGCCTTGGGTAGTATAGTCATTTTGATAATATTAATTCTTCCAATCCAAGAACACAGTGTATCTTTCCATCTGTTTGTGTCATCCTCATTTCTTTCATCAGCATCTTAAGAGTTTTCAGTCTTTTGCCTCTTTAGATAGGCTTATTCTTGGATATTTTATTCACTTTGATGTGATGGTAAATGGGATGATTTCCTTCACTTTCTCATCTTTGTTGTTAGTATACAGAAATGCACAGAATATACTATTTTGTTTCCTGCAATCTTAACCAAATTCATCAATAAACTCTAGTAGTTTTCTGATAGCATCTTTAGGGTTTTTTGTGTACAGTATCATTTCATCTGCAAATAGTGACAGTTTTACTTCTTTTCCAAATTGGATTTCTTTTTCTTCTGATTGCTGTTGGCTAGGATGTCCTGTCCAGAACTATGTTGAATAAAAGTGGGGAGAGGAGACCTTTTTGTCTTGCTCTTGATCCTACAGGAAATGCTTTCAGCTTTTCTCCATTGAGTATGATGTTAGTAGTGGGTTTGTTATATATGGCCTTTATTATGTTGAGGTATATTCCCTCTAAGTCCACTTTCTGGAGAGTTTTTATCATAAATAGGTGTTGAATTTTGTAAAACATTCTATTAAGATGATCACATAGCTTTTATTTTTCAGTTTGTTGACACAATATATTGCACAGACTGATTTGCTCAAGTTGGCTTTAGGCAGTCTATCTGCTGATGGCTAGAGCTACATTCCCACCCTTTTGGTGTTTGAAAGTGAAAGTGAAGTTGTTCAGTCCTGTCCAGTTCTTTGCGATCCTATGGACTGTAGCCCACTAGTCTCTTCTCTGCCCATGGGATTTTCCAGGCAAGAATACTTGTGGGTTGCTATTTTCTTCTCCAGGGGGTCTGCCTTCCCAGGGACCAATCTCAGGTCTCCCACATTGCAGGAAGACTTTTTACACTCCGAGCCACTAGGGGGTCTCTAAGGCATCTCAACACTGGAACCTACCTGCTGTTGAATGGGGCCAGGTCTTGATGAGAAAAAAGGCAGCCTCCAGCAGAGCTCATGTCAGTGAATACTCCCCAGTACTTCTGCCACCATTGTCCTTGTCCCCACAGTGAGCCACAGCCATCCCTTGGAGATCTTTCACCCCAGGAGACACTCCAAGGCCAGAAGGTAGGTCTGGGCCAGGTTCCTATGAAGTCACTGCTTTTTCCTTGCCCAGTGCACACGAGATCTTGTATGTACCTTCTAAGAGTGTTGTTGCCTCAGTCCTGTGAAGTGCCTGTGATCAATATCCACTGGCATTCACAGCCAAATATTCTGCTGAGGGTTTCTCCTCCCAGTGCCAGATGCCCAGACTGGGGATTCTGATGTGGAGCTCAGAACTGTTACTCCTATGGGAGAGCCTCTGTGATACAATTATTTTCTCTTTCAGGCAGGTATGGGATTTGATTATACCACAAAAGTGCCCCTCCTACCGTCTTGATGTAGCTTCTTGTCTTTGGATACAGAATATGTTTTCTCATGGGGTATAGTCTTTTTTGTTGATGGTGGTTCAACAGCTGGTTGTGATTTTGGTGTTTTTAGGAGAGGAGGTGAGCTCAAGTCCTCTACTGTTTTGTCTCTAACTGGTATCAAACCTTTTTCTTCTTGTGTCATTGATTTTTAATTCTGCTGTGGTCAAAGGGTACTCTGTGGAATTTTAGGCATTTAATATATGCTGAGGTTTGTTTTATGTCTCTGCATATTTCTGTTTTGATAAGTGTTTAAAGTGTGTTTTGCAATTATTGAGTATAATCTTCTGTGTCTATTAATTGGCAAGTTTAACTGTGTTGTTCAAATCTTACATTCATGTCCTATTAAACTTTGTCTATTTCCTCTACTAGTTACCAAGAAAAGAGTGTTAAAGTCCACAATCATACTTGAGAATTTTTTTTTATGCTCCTTCTAGTTTGGTCAATTTTTACTTTATATACTTTGAAGCTGTATTGTTATGTGCAAACAGTTTAGGATTATTTTATTTTACTGTTGAGATTTTATCTTAAAGTCATTCTTTATCTATAATAATGTAATATTTTGAAGATGTGATGGGCAAGCAGCTAAGGAACTAACTAACTGTAAAACCTCCCCAAGGACAGAACTGAGCCTCTGTAGTCATTGGCAGAGAAAAAAGTCCACCCTGTTCTCAGTCACAGCCAGGCAGGTAGACTGAGCTTTACAAAAACCATACCCCAGGACCAACTTGGCTTAACTCATGACCACACTAATCATCTCCTTCTTTGTACAAAAGAACATCACTAAGAGCAGAGATCAATAACTTATTCTTAAAGGGCTAGATAGTAAATAATTTTGACTTTGGGGGTCATGATGCAAGATTGAGGCTATTATATTTTAAATGGTTGTATAGGTATTTACATAACTACTTAAAATGTAAAAACTATTCTTAACTCACAGGTAGGTTTAAAAAAAGAAACAAAGCAGAGTCTTATCCAGATTTGGCCTTCAGGCTATAATTTGCTGACCCTTGATCTAGAACTTTTATATGTCTGGCATACAATAGAAATTACTAGATTTAAAGACTATTGAAAGAAGCAAAGTAAGTATAAATTCTTAGCTGGGGTACGTGTCTGCTACTTCAAAGATGAAAGCAGAAGTGTGTGTGGTCAAACACCATGAAAAATCAAGGAAATGTGGTATTACATAAAGAAAAATAATATTTCAATCTAAGTGGTAAAGAATTCAAAGCAGTTGTAAAGAAAATCATTGAGCTACAAAAAAATCATGGGGAGGTAATTAATTCAATGAACTTGTGAATAAAATTAATGAACAGAAAGAGTCCTTTACTAAAGAGATTGAAATTATAAAAGAGAAATTCTGGAGCTGAAAATTCAATGAATGAGATGAAGGTAACAGGACAGACCAGATGGAAAAAAGAATAAAATGACTGGAGGATGCTGCTACTGCTAAGTTGCGTCAGTCGTGTCCGACTCTGTACAACCGGTAGCCCACCAGGCTCCCCCATCCCTGGGATTCTCCAGGCAAGAACACTGGAGTGGGTTGCCATTTCCTTCTCCAATGTGTGAAAGTGAAGTCACTCAGTTGTGTCCGACTCCTAGTGACCCCATGGACTGCAGCCCACCAGGCTCCTCTGTCCATGGGATTTTCCAGGCAAGAGTACTGGAGTGGGTTGCCATTGCCTTCTCCAGACTGGAGGATAGGAATGTAGAGATAATTCAGTCAAAAGAAGACAGAAATTAGACTTTTTAACAAGTAAAGAAACCCTATGTGAACTATCAGATTCAATAGACAAATCTGAGAATAATTGGTATACCAGAAGAAAGTGGGGAGTAGGGGCCAGAGAGTTTATTTAAAAAAATAAATGGGAACTTTCCAAACCTGGTTCCTTTGCCATCTTGATTTTGAAACCTGAGATCAAATTGCCAACATCCATTGGATCAAAGAAAAAGCAAGAGAATTCCAGAAAAACATCTACTTCTGTTTTATTGACTACGCCAAAGCCTGCCTTTGCCAGTGAGAATCACAACAAACTGTGGAAAATTCTTCAAGAGAGGACTACCTTACCTGCCTTCCTCTAATTATTAGAGAAATGCAAATCAAAACTACCGTGAGGATTAGAATGACCATTATCAGAAAGTCTACAAATAATAAATACTAGAAAGGGTATGGAGAAAAAGGAATCCCTCCTGCACTATTGGTTGGAATGTAAATTAGTGCAGGCACTATGGAAAACAGTATGGAAGTTCCTCAAGAAATTAAAAATGGAGTTGCTATATGATCCAATAATCCCACTCCTGGGCATATAATGGGACAAAACTAGAATTCAAAAAGATACATGTACTCCTATGTTCATAGAAGCACTACTATAATAGCAAGACATGAAACAACCTAAATGTTCATTGTCAAATGAATGGATAAAGAAGTTGCGGTATATATATATACAGTGGAATACTACTCAGCCATAAGAAATAATGAAATAATGCCATTTTCAGCAACGTGGATATCTAAAGTAAGTCAGAGAGAAAGAAAAATACCATATGATATAACCTAGAAGAAATAGATGTTTTTAGAAATACACAATCTACCAAGGCTGAATCAGCAAAAAATAGAAACTATGAAAAGATCAATAATGATTAAAGAGAGAGAATCAGTAATCAAAAGTCTCCCAACACAGAAAAACCACAGGACCAGTCAGTTTCACTGGTGAATTGTACCAGACATTAAAAGAATACAAATCCTTCTCACTTACAAAAAATTGAAGGAGGGAACACCCCCAAACTCATTCTTCAAGGCCAGCATTACCTTGATCCAAAGCCATATAAGGATACTACAAGAAAAGATAACATTGGACCAATATTCTTGATAAATACAACTGCAAAAACTCTCAAAATATTAGCAAGCCAAATTCAAGAACACAATAAAATAGTTGCTTACTACAGCCAAGTGGGATTTATCTGTGATGCAGGACTGGTTCAACATATATACATTTTAATGTAATATATCAGATTAACAGGATGAGATACAAAAATCATATGATATCTAAATAAATACAGGAAAAGAATTTGCAAAATTCAACATTCTTTTATGATTAAAAAAGAACCGTTGACAGATTGTTGTATGTGGCTAAAGTTGTTTGTCCTATACACAAACTCTTGACTTTTGCCTGCCATAGCCCTGGAATCAATCATTTCTCCAAGGAGCCCTGGTTCCTTTTACTAGAGAATGGTATTTAGAAAACTTGAGATATGATTACTACTCCTTCCAGGCTCAGGGAGCAACTGTTTTTCAAGTGCCCTGGCCATCTTTCTAGACGATATGTTCCCTGTGCTTTGGGGGAAATAGGGCTTCCCAGGTGGCACTAGTGGTAAAGAATCCACCTGCCAAATGCAGGAGATGCAAGAGATGCGGGTTCAATCCCTGGGTCAGGAAGATCCCCTGGAGGAGGAAATGACAACCTACTTCAGTACTCTTGCCTTGGAAATCCCATGGACCGAGGAGTCCATGGGGTCACAAAGATTGGGACACGACTGAGTGACTTAGCACATGCACAAGCACATGGGTTAAAACAGTGGCAGACTACTAAGCTTCCGAAAATAGTACTGGAAAGCCAATACGCTCTGTTCTTTTTCCTTCCCTAGTTCTTCAGTTTGGATTTACAACTATCTTTGTGGCAGCTTTTCCCCTAGCACCACTTCTGGCCTTACTGAATAATATAATTGAAATTCGACTTGACGCTTATAAATTTGTCACACAGTGGAGGCGACCTTTAGCTTCAAGGGCCAAAGATATAGGTAAGTTGGATTTGGGGGTGTTTTTAAAAGATAGTAATCTCTGGTAGATAAAATTAAAAGCCACTAACTTTAGATATTTACATATAGTTTCTATGTATGATGACTAAATCTTGCAAAAGAATAATTAATATTAGCTTTAAATAATATTAGATAACAAGTACAGTTACCTGTTTGAAAATTTATAATTTCCAGTGCTAGAGAATTTGTGCTTAAATAGATTCTCAGTTTGATTGTTTCTATCCTAGGATGCTAGAATTTAAAAATTTGATTTATTACCACTTCTTTTTGAAAGTAGATCTTGTATTTGCTTCAGTTTGTTTTGCTCTTTCCTAAATGTCTGCCTGAGTCACAGGAAGCAGGGTCCCATTTTTTGGGAGGCAGAGATGGCTTTTGTTTTTGACCAGAGATGCTAAGTTGAACCAGGTGTCTTTTATTCGTTTCTGCATTCGGTGCTTCATATAGAGCTGGCACGTGCCCAGCCAGTGTGTGTGGAAGAGAATTCAGTGTGAAAAAAAAGAGAATTCAGTGTGGACGTTAGCTCAGTGGCCTCTTAACCTCCAGATGAAACAGACAGACATTCAGTGAGCACCTACCTTGGGTCATGCATCAGGAACTTGGTCCATAAAGATGAACTGGAAGGATCCTATACTTACCCAGAGGATCTCCTAGTCTGGTGACAGCTTGACACTGCATCTGCCAGCCAGTCTTAGCAGATGGTGTTTGGTACCTTATCATCAACCAGAATTCTCTCCTTATGTCTGAAGCTGATTGAGTTTTAAGTCATGAGCATTGGCACTTGCATGCAAATTTCTTCAGTGCCAAGGTGTTTACAAGTAGAAATTCTTCCTTCTGGTTGCAAGTATCAGTATTTGGAATGATGGAAGGACCCATGGAAAGGACTATTGAAAATTAGTTACCCCAGTTGTTTTCATACTTATTTGCCTCTGCTCTTGTATCTGGAATTAACTAACATTTCTGTTTGAATAGGAATTTGGTATGGGATTCTTGAAGGCATTGGAATTCTCTCCGTGATTACAAATGCATTTGTGATAGCGATCACACTGACTTTATCCCTCGCTTGGTGTATGCTTATAAGTATGGACCTTGTGCGGGCCAAGGAGAAGCTGGGCAAAAGTAAGTTCGCCATAAAGCCATCATGGAATCCCCATTCCCTAGCCGTTGTGTACGGCTGGCCACCCAAACAGAAGCCTCTGCACTGGAATTCATGGGACACAAGTCCAGGACAAGAAGGCTTGTTGTAGGGGAGGCGGGATTATTGCAAGTCATATAGATCATACAAGTTTTAGATGGAATCAAATGTGAGAAGAGCAATTAATCATTTTCCCCACTCTTGCCCAGCATGAATTTAAAGTGTGTGGTGTGCTGTGTAGCAAAAAAAAAACAAAAAGTACATGATGTATAGTATGCCATTTTTATGAGTTTGTAAAAATATAATTTGATTCCCCTTGTGTCATTGGGTAGACTCTGCAAATTTTATATGGGAAATGGGCAACCACATTCCAGGTACCCATAAAGTACTCAATAAATACTTGTGGAATAAGTTACTGAATGCTTCTTTCCTGGCTACTGACTTGACCAGTGTCAATATTATAGGCAAAGTGGGTGAACTTAACTTCCTGAGAGGTCACTTCTATAGCATCACCTCCGTGATCCCCAAAGCTGTATCTCTGGTCAGATAAAGCCTTGACAATATCATAACATGTCCCCTAGCTTTCACTTCTATTAATACATCCTTGGAAAAAAAAGATATAAAAAGTCCTAACATACTTCAATGGTAAAAAATACAACAACCCTGTTTGGTTAATCTCACAATAATCTAATTGTGGGGTTTAAATGTCTGTAGGTCGGAGTGGAACGTGTGTCGGTGTCACAGGATCATTTCAGTGCCCCAAAAATCATCTCACTTGGGCTATTGCTTATTCACACAAGCAGCCCTACCTCTTGGCTTACTGGTTTGAGCCAAATTAATTCATCCTCTGTAGCTATTATAGTTCCATCAGCCCTCAAGGAGGACAGTGCCACCAAACGAAGTTGGCTGAATTCATGCATGTGTAGTCTAGGTCAGCTCACAATCCAGTTATTTGAGGAAATTTTTATAAAATTCATTGCTATACTAGCCACGTGGTTGTTAAACAGGTATACTCTAGCAACTTTAAGTGAGCACACCATCCCCTTTTAAGAAATATTTAAAAACTTATCTTGTACTATGTGTGCCTTTCTTTCTAACTGTAACCGTTGTCAACATTTTGTGCTTGACTTAGCCTAGAAAAGCTTACCTATGTTCAAGCCACATTCACCTATGTTTTGATTCTCCAAACAATTCAGGGAGCAAGGACATGTAGTATTACCCTCATTTTGAAGAGCAGAAAGAGATTGAGAGATTAAATCCAGAATCACAAGGCAGGCCTCATCCTGAACCTCATAGCTCTCAAGGCCTGTGCCAATAAACCATTATCCAACTCATCAGTAGTCAACTCCGTGGGGTTTAAATTCCAGTGGTTATTCCCATTCTTCCCTTATTTCAAATATTGTGAAACCTGTCTTGTTCTAGAGGGAACCAAAAACAAAGTAGCAACATTATGAACAGTTAATAGTGAATTAATTCTTTAGACTTTTGACAGCCTATTAAAGACAGTGTTCATGGTGATTAGAATTTATCTAAATGGCCTCATTTCAGTTTT
Organism: Aepyceros melampus; assembly: GCA_006408695.1. Taxonomy (NCBI): domain Eukaryota; kingdom Metazoa; phylum Chordata; class Mammalia; order Artiodactyla; family Bovidae; genus Aepyceros; species Aepyceros melampus. Next base: position 232,404 of record SJXQ01000260.1, read on the forward strand.
ATTGTGCTCTCCAGGCACCCCGCCCCCTTTTTTAAACAACCTTTCTCTTGACCTTTGCCACCTTCAATATTTATACATCTACTTTTTAATCTTCTACTACTGCATTGTTCATTTTTGAATGAACATTGTTCAGTTTTCAAGTAGTTACATTTGTCTGTTTCTCTATGAATCTTATTTTCTGCCCCACCAGCTACTCTATTATCCTTTTTAGGTTTCTTCTTTTTCCAATTTAAAAATGCTTCAGAGATGACTGAACTCATAGAGGAGCAGCAGTATCAAATTTTAGATGTCATAGGCTTCCAGGGTAGTACGTGCAGTCATAGTCAAATCCCACTCATGATTTAGTCCAGTTGTAGAAATGTCATATTTCAATTTAAATTGACCCTAAATCAACAGTACTCCACGAGTCCCATCACCTTTCTCCAAACCTGCAGGTTTCCTTCCGGCCTCCTTAGCTTTCAGGCTTCCCTGGCTCCTCCACGGATGAGAATTTCAGGCCTACATTCAGGGTCATTCAGCTCACAGGCCCCTTGTCCCTGTGACAGCGTGCTTCAGTTACTCTTAGTCATGTGTCCCAACTAGTCTCTCCACCAGCACAGATGCTCTGCAGACAAGTCTTCAGTGACACAGTGGGGAAGACCGTCTCATTTTCAGCCAGATCTGGAACACTGTGGTTTGAGGCATGGTCTCCACACCGTGGGGTATTTCAGATGTTGTCACCTTCCCTCTTAAGACACTCTGTCTTTCCTGCTGCCTGTGATCAGACTGTGTATTGTTTATCAAATGAAGTCACTTCCTCTTTGAGGGTATCTTCCCAGGGGCCCTTTAAAAAAGAGCTTACACCGTGGCAGATTCATGTCAATGTATGGCAAAACCAATACAGTATTGTAAAGTAAAATTTAAAAATAAATAAATAAATAAAAAATAACAACAAAAAAGCTTACTGCTGCTGCTGCTAAGTCGCTTCAGTCGTGTAGACTCTGTGTGACCCCATAGACGGCAGCCCATCAGGCTCCCCCATCCCTGGGATTCTCCAGGCAAGAACACTGGAGTGGGTTGCCATTTCCTTCTCCAGTGCATGAAAATGAAAAGTGAAAGGAAGTCGCTCAGTCATGTCTGACTCTTAGCAACCCCATGGACTGCAGCCTACCACGCTCCTCCATCCATGGGATTTTCCAGACAAGAGTACTGGAGTGGGGTGCCATTGCCTTCTCCGAAAAAAAGAGGTTAGATAACTGAAATCACCTCTGGGCAGACATCAGGAGGCAGAAATTGTGAAATAAAATTGAAGGTGCAAATTATAAAATTGTTCATGCCAATCAGAGTTAAAATTTCAATCAACAAACTAAATTTTTTTTTCCCAGAAAGCACAAATAACCGATTTTATACCCTCAGTGAATACATCAAACTAATTACTTTGATATCGACAGACATAGATTACAGTTTGGGAACTTTCTCTTACAGTTTGGCAACATTCTCTAAGGATATATGCAGGCCCAAGAATTACTGTGAGGTATGTACCTGGTGTACATGATGTAGTAATAAATAAAATCAAGCTAATTTTCCTGTAGAAATAGTGATCCTATAAGGAGTTACAGACTTGATCAAGGACACTGCTCAAATTTTCACAGAATAGGTTCTGAATATCTGAATGAACTATATTTATAAACTATAAGTCAGTTAAATAGATCACCATCATAATCAGTTGTAAAGTTGTATTTCAAAAGATAAAGCTGATGGTTAAGTGAAAGTGTTAGTTGCTTAAGTCATTTATTATAGTCATCTAAAAAACATGTCTGACTTTAAATGCACAAACCTGATCTCATTTCCCCTGGATTTTTTGCCCTTTCACCCCATGCTTTGTAAGTCACATGCTTAAAACCTCAAAAGCAAATTTATTTTGGCAGAATTCAAAGATACTCTGCAGTGAGTTTGACCTGGAATCAACAGATTCAAAAGTCAACTTCTCATTCTGTTCTCTCCCAGATAATAGTTATAGTAAGTATAATAATGAGTGTGTGTGTTAGTCACTCAGCCATGTCCAATTCTTTGTGACCCTATGAACTGTAGCCTACCAGGATTCTCTGGAATTCTCCAGGCAAGAATACTAGAGTGGATTGCCATTCACTTCTCCAAGGGATCTTCCCGATCCAGGGATTGAACCCAGGTCTCCTTCATGACAGGTAGATTCTTCACTGTCTGAGCCACCAAGGAAGCCAAGTATAATAATTATCTCTAGTTCATCCTTTTCCCTCATAGTAAAGGATGGAAAGCAATAAATAATGAATAGTGTTAAAACCAAAATTCTCACATTTAAATATGTCTTCTCAGATATTATTTGGACAAGGTATGCACTCTAATTCAAACAATGCTGCCTTTTCATAAGACGTTTTTCTGAATCTCCTTCTTTAGAAATGCCTGCGGAGGCTTAAGGGGCCGGCCAGCCCTTAAGGAAATTATTGTTTTATGTTCCCAGGAAACACCTCTTTTGTTTGATACCTATTTCTCCATTCCTCTCACTTCTCCATGATGGTCAGTGTAGCCTCATCTTCCCTGTGTCTCACTTGGAGCTGGGGCTGGGTCACACTGAGGGTACATAGACCACCTGGTAGCAGGCTGAATAGTAGACACGGGGTCTGCCGCTGCCTGCGGCCTTCCTCCCGTAGCAGGAGGCCACTGCGCTGACACGAGGATGCCGCTGGGGATGAAGCACACCACACAGCGGAGCGTGGGAAACCTCACTTCCCTGAACTGATGGTCGTCCCAGCTATTCGATGTTGGCAAGCCAAGATTCTCCCACAGTGGAAACAGAACTGCCCAGACAGTTCAGCATTAGGAGTCCTCCTCCTCCTCTGATTATGAAAATAACATGGAAAAAAGACTTACACAGTTGACAATTATGCATATATGTACTAGCTCCACATGAAACGCTTTGGACCCAGAGGGAGTACACGCCCACTAAAGGCACATTTTCAGCTTGATTTATGAGTGACATCAAATGAATATGCTTAATAAATAGTTCAGTGACATACCCTTTTTATTTTGAGGCTTTAAGGTGCTCAGCCCATGAGAGAGGTATTTCATTTGAATTTAAGTTCTCAATTGAGGTTTTTTAAACAGAGCCGCCATTAGACAAGCAGCTTTAATCTTAGTAAAGCTCAGGGCTGCTTTATGAGAGAAGAGTGTAGGAGGGCCTGGAAATAATTATTCCATTTCAACAATGGCCTGTTTTTTGCCAGCTTCCAGAGCACCTTTCCCTTCCCACAGCCCAGCTCCTGAGAAGACTGCTCTGTATTTCACAAAACCGGCTCCCTCTCTGACAACTAATTATCATCAAAAGACTGATTTGTTTTCATGTCATGTTCTAGGCAGTTCATATATGAGGGAGAAATCATTTCAAATTACCCTTTTAAGGAGTGATGGGGAGGCCTGCTGCCAGTGGGAGAAGGGCATGTTACACACACTGACCTTATTTTCACTCTTGAATGACTTGACAAATGAGCCCTTCTGCTTGGTTCACTTAAGGCCAGCCTTTTCTTGAGCAAGACAACACACATACAGAACCCATGTGCTCTCAGAACTATATCTGTATCATCACTTGGGTTTGATATTCAGCAACTTTGAATAATCACATCAGACATATTAATGAAAAGAGTCTGAAAACCATTATTTATTCTTTCAGTTGATAATTATATGTTGACCTCTTGCTAGGTGCATGCAATAAAATGAATAATAGCCACTCACATTTATTAAGATCTTGCTATATGCTAAGCAGTATATCATAGTATATAAGCAGTACATAAGCAGATATGCTTTACACATATCATTTTATTCCCACAGTGACTCTATGAGGTGGCACTTTTGTTGCTTTAAAGAAGTTGCATAATTTGTCAATATGACATGGCTAGAAAGCAGCAAAGCTACAATACATGACCCTAAAGCCCAAGTTTCTTGTACTGTAATATACTGAATCCCCAGCACAGGCTGAAAGCCATGTCCTCAAGAAGCTTATAATTCTAGGTAATAATTTTATTCCTGATCCATCTTCTGAACCTTGATAGAACCCCTGGTACTTTAGGTCCTCTCCAGTCAAATCCATTAAATTCAATATTTACTGGATTCCTACACTGCGTGAGACTATTCTAGAATACCAAAGTATCAATGATACCTCTTTTGATCCAAAAATAAAAAACACTACAGTCCAAAGGAGAAGACATACATGTATGCAGCCAACTCTAGGATAAGCTATATGGCCATTATGAAGTAAATACAGCAGGACCACAGAGAGAAGGGAATGAAGCTTCTGACTAGGCATATTAGGACATCTTCACACAAGAGATGGCATCTCAGCTGGCCATCGGAGGATGGACACTGTTACCACTTGTACAAAATGAGTAAAGAATCCCAACAAAAAAGACAACAGAAGCAGAGGCATGAAAGCATATCATACATGAAGGAAATAATCTAGCATGATTGTAGCATGGATGAATTGGGAAGGGGTGTCATATCCATACCAGTTATATTCAGGTCATTATAAGAAAGTATGTGCTGTGCTCATTCACTTCAGTCATGTCCAACTCTTTGCAATCTATGGACTGTAGCCCATCAGGCCCCTCTGTCCATGGGATTCTCCAGGCAAGAATACTGGAGTGAGTAGCCATGCCCTCCTCCAGGGGATCTTCCTGACCCAGGAGTCGAACCCATCTCTCTGGCGTCTCTTGGATTGCAGGGAGCTTCTTTACCTACTGAGGCACCTGAGAAACCCCACCTAAGAAAGTATAGACAACCAGTAATGAAGGAATGTGATTATGTGTACATGCATGTGTGTGTTTATGAAAGAAGTAGTGACCTAATTTATATTGATTATGCAATGCTGTCACCATTTCACCGAAGCATTGATTGGGGTAGTGCTGTTGTATATGATGATTCTGCACAAAAAGGACCAGAACAAAAGAAATGACTTGTTTCTCATTTAACATAGCCAGGGTTTTCAGTATATTCCAACTTGAGTGCTGTGACAAGACAGGGTCAGGTAAGACACTGATAACTGCAGGAATTGCTAGCAAGTAGACCCTCGGTGGATTGGATGCAAAGGTGGTCAGAGTCCTAATTACAGAATCTTTTTTCATTTTTAGGTGCATGGTTGGCTATGTGAATGCCAGCTTGTCTGTATTCCGAATTTCTGACTTTGAGAACAGATCTGAACCTGAGTCTGATGGCAGTGAGTTCTCTGGGACTCCTCTCAAGTACTGTAGGTAAGTGCAGCACACTTAGCCTCAGCTGGCCTGGCTCTGCTGTGGGGAGGTGTTGCTCAGATAACAGCCTTTTTGACTGAGCAGCTTTAAAGCAGGGGTTCTCAAACTTAACTATGCACTACAGTCCTCTGGAGGATTTTTAAATCTCTTCACCAAGCTGTGACCCAGACTGATTAAAACACAATCTCTGAGGTGAATCCCAGGCTTCTAGATCCAGGAAGCCCATATAAGAGGAACCCAGAGAGATCCCCACTAAGAATTATAATTAAAGTGTCAAAAGTTAAGAAAAGTAGAGAATATTAGAAGCAGCAAGAGAAAAGCAACTTGTTACACACAGGCATATCTCATTTTTGTGCACTTCACAGATACTGCATTTTTTAAAAAAGTTTAAGTTTTGTGATGTCTCTGATAGCTCAGTTGGTAAAGAATCCTCAGGAGACCCCGATTTGATTCCATAGTTGGGAAGATCCACTGAAGAAGGGATAGGCTACCCACTCCAGTACTCTTGGGCTTCCCTTGTGACTCAGCTAGTAAAGAATCCTCCTGCAATATGAGAGACCTGGGTTTGATCCCTGGGTTGGGAAGATCCCCTGGAGAAGGGATAGGGTACCCATTCCAGTATTCTGACCTGGAGAATTCCATGCTCTGTATAGTCCATGAGGTCGCAAAGAGTTAGACATGGCTGATATGGAGAAGGCAATGGCAACCCACTCCAGTACTCTTGCCTGGCAAATCCCATGTATGGAGGAACCTGGTAGGCTGCAATCCATGGAGTCGCTAGGAGTCGGACACGACTGAGCGATTTCACTTTCACTTTTCACTTTCATGCACTGGAGAAGGAAATGGCACCCCACTCCAGTGTTCTTGCCTGGAGAATCCCAGGGATGGGGGAGCCTGGTGGGCTGCCGTCTGTGGGGTTGCACCGCCTCGGACACGACTGAAGCGACTTAGCAGCAGCAGCAGCAGCAGAGCGACTTTTACTTTACTTCACAAGGTTTGTGGCAATCCTGGGTTGAGAAAGTCCATCAGTGCTGTTTTTCCAATAGCATTTGATCACTTTGTGACTCTGGCATGTTTTGGTAATTATCACCATATTTCAAAATTTTTCATTATTATATTTTCTGTGGTGACCTATAATCAGTGATCTTTGGTGTTACTATTGTAATTGTTTTGGGGCGCTACAAGCCATGCCCATGTAAGAAAGACAGTGGATTTACTTGATAATGTTATATGTGTCCTGACTTACTCTTTTTTTCCCTGCTCTCGCTCTCCTTGGACTCCCTCTTCCCTGACACAACAATATTGAAATTAGGCCAAATAATAACCTTTCAGTGGCCTGTAAGTGTTCAAGAGGAAGGAAAGCCTCACATCTCTCACTTTAAATTAAAAGCTAGAAATTAAAATTAAAAGCAAGAAATGACTAAGCTTAGTGAGGAAGACATGTTGAAAGCAGGGGTAAGCCCAAAGTTAGGCATCTTAAACCAAACAGTTTGCCAGGTTATAAATGCAAAGGAAAAGTTCTTGGAGGAAATTTAAAGTGCTACTCCAGTGAACACCCAAATGAGAAGTATAACAGCCTTACTGATGATCTGAAGAAAGTTTTAGTGATCTGTACAAAAGATCAAACCAACAACAACCTTTCCTTAAACCAAAACTTAATCCAGGGAGAGATCCTCACTCTTTCAATTCTGTGAGATCTGAAATAGATGAGGAAGCTACAGAAAAGTTTGAAGCTGCAGAGGTTGGCAGAGAAGGCAATGGCAACCCACTCCAGTACTCCTGCCTGGAAAATCCCATGGGTGGAGGAGCCTGGTAGGCTGCCATCTATGGGGTCACACAGAGTCGGACATGACTGAAGTGACTTAACAGCAGCAGCAGCAGCAGAGATTGGTTCATGAGTTTAATGAAAGAAGCTACCCCTATAACATGCAAGTGCTAATGTAGAAGCTGCAGTTATTTATCCAGATCTATCTAAAATATTTAATGAAGGTGACTTGTAAACAACAGATTTTAAAGATAGATGAAACAGCCTCTATTTGGAAGATGTCATCTAAAACTTTCATAGCTAGAGAGGAGAAGTCAATGCCTGACTTCAAACTTCAAAGGACAGGCTGACTGTCTCATTAAAGAGCTAATGAAGCTGGAGACTTGAAGTTGAAGCCAGGGCTCATTTACCATTCTGAAAGTCCTAGGGCCCTTAAGAATTATGCTAAGTCTACTCTGCAGGTGCTCTATAAATGGAATAATAAAGCCTGAATCACAGAAAATCTGTTTACAACATGGCTTTCTGAATATTTTAAGCCACTGTTGAGACCTACTACATAGAAAAAAGGTTCCTTTCCAAACATTGCTGCTTAAGGCAGAGACTAAATGATAAGAGTGGAAGGATGTAAACTCACCTCTTCTTACAAAAGCACCAAAATCACAAATAACTGCTGAACAACCATCAACTAATAACCACAGAAACCTACAAAAATAGATATTCTATGCCCAAAAATAAAGAAGAAGCCACAACAGGATAGTAGGAAGGGTGCAATCATGATAAAGTCAAATCACAGCCACCACCAAGTGGATGACCCACAAACTGGAAAAGAATGCCACAGAAATTCTCCCACAGGAGTGAAAGTTCTAAGCCCCATGTCAGGGTCCCCTGCAATGGCAGGCAGAGCCCCAGAAAATCTGGCTTTGAAGGCCAACAGGGTTTGATCACAGGAATTCCACAGATCTGGGGAAAACAGAAACTCCCACTCTTACAGGGCACACACAGGGTCTTGTGTGCACCAGGACCCAGGGAAATAAACAGTGACCTCATAAGAGCCTGGGTCAGACCTACCTGCTAGTATTGGAGGGTCTCCTACACAGGAAGGGGGCAACTGTGACTCACTACAGGGACAAAAACACAGTCAGTGTAGTTCTAAGGAGTACTTATTAGCATCAGGCTTCCTGGAGGCCATCATTTTCTCACCAAGACCTGGCCTCACCTAACAGCTGGCAGGCCAGGACACTTCAGGCCAACCAACCAACCAAGTGGGAAAACAGCCCCACTCATCAGCATACAGGCTGAGTAAAGTCTTCCTGAGCACACAGCTGCCTGATAAACACACTTCTTGACATGGTCCTGCCCAGAGTGACAAGACCCAGTTCCACCCACCAGTGGCAGGAACCAGTCCCTCCCACCAAGAAGCATGAACAAGTCTCTTAGACCAGTCTCATCCACCAAGGTGAAGACAACAGAAGAAGAATTACAACCCTGCAGCCTTCAGAATGCAAACCACAATCACAGAAAGTTAGACAAAAAAAAGACAGCCAAAGAATATGTCCCAATGAAGGAACAAGATAAAGCCTCAGAAAGACAACTAAATGAAGTGGAGACAGGCCATCTACCCTAAGAAGAATTCAGAACAATGACAGTAAAGATGATCCAAGAGCTTGGAAAAAGAATGGAGGCATAGTCAAGAAGATAAATGTTTAACAAAGACCTAGAGCTAAAGAACAAACAGGTGAACAGTACAGTAACTGAAATGAAAAATCCACTAGAAGAAATCAATAGCAGAATAGCAGGCAGAAGAATGCATAAGTGAGCCGGAAGACAGGACAGTGGGAATCACTGTCATGGAATAGAATTAAAAAAAAAAAAAGAATGAAGAGAAATGACAATCTAAGAGATCTCTGGAATAACATTAATTGTGCCAACATTTGTATAACAGGGGTCCAAGGAAGAGAAAGGACCTGAGAAGATATTTGAAGAGATAGTAGCTGAAAACTTCCTTTACATGGGAAAGGAGTCACTCAAGACCCAGAAATGCAGAGAGTTCCTTATGGGATAAACCTAGGGAGGAACATGCCAAGACATATAGTAATCAATTTGACAAAAATTAAAAACAAAGGAAAGATACTAAAAGCAATGAGGGAAAAACAGCAAATAACATACAAGGGAATTCCCATAAGTTTATCAGATGATTTTTCAGCAGAAACTCTGCAGGCCAGAAGAAAGTGGCACAGTGTATTTACAGTGATGACAGGGAAGAACCTACAACCAAGAATACTCTACTCAGCAAGACTCTCATTCAGATTTAACAGAGAAATCAAACGCTTTACAAGCAAGCCAAAGCTAAGAGAATTCAGCACTACACTACCAGACCAGCTTTGCAACAAATGCTATAGGAACTTCTCTAGGTAAAAAAGGCCACAACTAGAAACAAAATTATGAAGATAGGAAATCATCCCATACACAAATACAATATCAAAACCAGCAGTCTTGAGAAAAGGTGAGCACAAATGCAGGACACTGGAATTGCATGTGAAATTAAGAAACCAGCAACTTAATCTTTTATATGTATGTTTGTTACATATACAGATTGCTATATCAAAACCTCATGAGAACCACAAACTGAAAATCTACAATAGATACACACAAATAAGAAAAAGGAATCCAAACACGACTTTAACGGTAGTCATCAAATCACAGGAGAACAAAAGAGGAAGGGAAGAAAAATGAACTACAAAAATAAATGCAAATCAATTAACAAAATGGCAATAAGAACATACATATTGATAATTATCAGAAACAGATTAAACACTGCAATCAAAAGGCACAGACTGGATGAATGGATACAAAAAACAAGGCCCATATATATGCTGTCTACCGGTGGCTCAGTTGATAAAGAACCCACCTGCAAACACAGGAGACACAAGAGATGCAGGTTCAATCCCTGGGTTGGGAAGATCCCCTGGAGAAGAGAGTGGCAACCCACTCCAGTATCCTTGCCTGGGAATCCCATGAACAGAGGAGCCTGACAGGTTATAGTCCACAGGGTTGCAGAGAGTCAGACACGACTGAGTGCACGTGCACACACACACATACAAGACCCACTTCAGATCTAGGGACACAGACACATTGAAAGTGAGAGGAATGGAAAAAGGTATTCCATGCAAATGGAAGTCAAAGGAAAGTTGGAGTAGCACTACTCGTATCAGACAAGATGGACTTTGAAGACTGTTACGGGAGACAAAAGAAGAGAACTACATAATGATCAAGAGATCAGACCAAGAAGAAAATATAACAATTGTAAGTACATATGCACTCAACAAAGGAGCACCTCAATATATAAGGCAAATACTAATAGCCACAAAAGGATAAATCAACAGTAGCACAATAATAAAGGGGGACTTTAACACCCCACTTTCTTCAATGGACAGATCATCCATATAAAAAATCAATAAGGAAACACAGGCCTTAAATGACAAATTAGACCAGATAGACATATTTTTAGAGCTTTCCATCCAAAAGCATCAGAACACACATTCTCAAGTGCACATGGAGCATTCTCTGGTTTGATCACATGCTGGGCCACAAGGCAAGCCTTGGAAATTTAAGAAAACTGAAATCATATCAACCATCTTCTCTGATTATGAGATTATCTATCAGCTACAAGAAAAAAGAAACTTAAAAAACACAAACACGTGGAGGTTAAACAATATGCTCTTATACAGCCAATGGATCACTGAAGAAATCAAAGAGAAAATTGAAAAAATAGAGACAAATGAAAACAAAAGCATGATGATGCAAAACCTGTGGGATGCAGCAAAAGCAGTTCTAAGAAGGAAGTTACAGCAATGCAGTCTTACCTCAGGAAACAAGAATCTCAAACAACCGAATCTTACACCTGAAGCAACTCAAGAAAGAACAAACAAATTCCCAAAGTTAGTAGAAGGAAAGAAATCATAAAGATGAGAGCAGAAATAAATGAAATAGAGACAAAGAAAATAATAGAAAAGATCAACGAAACTAAAAGCTGACTCTTTGAGAAGGCAAACAAAATTGATAAATCTTTAACCAGACTCAGCAAGAAAAAAAGGGAGAGGGCCTGATAAAATAAAATAAGAAATGAAAAAGGAGAAGTTACAATGAACATGACAGAAATACAAAGGATCAGAAGAGACTACCACAAGCAACTATATGCCAATAAAATGGACAACCTAGAAGAAATGGACAAATTCTTAGAAACTACAATCTCCCAAGACTAAACCAGGAGAAAATAGAAAATACGAACATACCAATCACAAGCACTGAAATGGAAACTGTAATTTTAAAACTCCCAACAAACCAAATGAGTTTGAGCAAGCTCCAGGAGCTGGTGATGGACAGGGAAGCCTGGTGTGCTGCAGTCCATGGGGTCACAAGAGTCGGACGTGACTGAGAGACTGAACTGAACTGAACAAACCACAGTCTGGGGCCAGACTGCTTCACAGGTGAATTCTATCAGATATTTAGAGAAGAGTTAACACTATCCTTCTGAAACTGTTCCAAAAAATTGCAGAGGAAAGAGCACTTCCCAAATCATTCTATGAAGCCATCATCACCCTGATATAAAAACCAGATAAAGATACAAAGAAAATTACAGGCCAATATCACTGATAAACATAGATGCAAAAATCCTAAAACAAAATACTAACAAACTGACTCGAACAATACATTAAAAGGATTATACACTATGATCAAGTGAAATTTACCCCAGAAACACAAGGATTTTTCAATATTGGCACATCAATCAGTGTGGTATATAACATCATATATTGGAAAATAAAAACCATATGGTCATCCCAATAGTTTCAGAAAAAGCTTTTGACAGAGTTTAACACCATTTATGATTTAAAAAAAAAAAAAACTCTCCAGAAAATGGGCATAGAGCAGACATGCGTACATGCATAGCAAGTTGCTTCAGTTGTATCTGACCCTTTGTGACCTATGGACTGTAGCCTGCCAGGCTGCTCTGTCCATGGACTCTCCAGGCAAGAATACTGGAGTGCATTGCCGTGCCCACTCCAGGGGAACCCAGGGATCAAACCCATGTCTATTACATCGCCTGCATTGGTGAGCATGTTCTTTACCACCAACGCCACCTGGAAGGCCCAGAGGGGACATACTTCAACATAATAAAGGCCATATATGACACAGAAGAACTATACAAAAAAGATCTTCATGACCCAGATAACCACAATGGTGTGATCACTCACCTAGAGCCTGATATCCTGGAGTGCAAAGTCAAGTGGCCCTTAGGAAGCATCACTACAAACAAAGCTAGTGGAGGTGATGGAATTCCCGTTGAGCTGTTTCAAATCCTGAAAGATGATGCTGTGAAAGTGCTGCACTCAATATGTCAGCAAATTTGGAAAACTCAACAGTGGCCACAGGACTGGAAAAGGTCAGTTTTCATTCCAATCCCAAAGAAAGGCAATGCCAAAGAATGTTCAAACTACCATACAATTGCACTCATCTCACATGCTAGCAAAGTAATGCTCAAAATTCTCAAAGCCAGGCTCAACATTACATGAACCAAGAACTTCCAGAGGTTCAAGGTGGATTTGGAAAAGGCAGAGGAACCGGAGATCAAAGTGTCAACATCCGTTGGTCACCAAAAAAGCAAGAGAGTTTCAGAAAAACATCTACTTCTGCTATATTGACTAGGTCAAAGCCTTTGACTGTGGATCACAACAAACTGTGGATAAAAGAGATGTGAATACCAGACCACCTTACCTGCCTCCTGAGAAATCTGTATGCAGGTCAAGAAGTAATAGTTAGAACTGGACATGGAACAACAGATTGGTTCCAAATTGGGAAAGAAGTATGTCAAGGCAGTATACTGTCACCCTGCTTATTTAACTTATATGCAGAGTACATCGTGAGAAACGCTGGGCTGGAAGAAGCACAAGCTGGAATCAAGATTGCCGGGAGAAATATCAGTAACCTCAGATATGCAGATGACACCACCCTTATGGCAGAAAACGAAGAAGAACTAAAGAGCCTCTTGATGAAAGTGAAAGAGGAGAGTGAAAAAGTTGGCTTAAAGCTCAACATTCAGAAAACTAAGATTATGGCATCTAGTCCCATCACTTCATGGCAAATAGATGGGGAAACAATGGAAACAGTGACAGACTTTATTTTCTTGGACTCCAAAATCACTGCAGATGGTGACTTCAGCCATGAAATAAAAAGACACTTGCTCCTTGGAAGAAAAGCTATGACCAACCTAGACAGCATATTAAAAAGCAGAGACATTACTTTACTGATGAAGGTCTGTCTAGTCAAAGCTATGGTTTTTCCAGTAGTCATGTATGGATGTGAGAGTTGGACTACAAATCAAGCTGAACAGTAATGAATTGATGCTTTTGAACTGTGGTGTTGGAGAAGACTCTTGAGAGTCAAGAATAAGACTCTCAAGACTTCAAGAAGAAATCCAAGAAGACTCTTGGACTGCAAGAAGATTGAACCAGTCCATCCTAAAGGAAATCAGTCTTGAGTATTCATTGAAAGGACTGATACTGAAACTGAAATTCCAATACTGTGGCCACCTGATGCAAAGAACCGACTCATTTGAAAAGACCCTGATGCTGGGAAAGATTGAAGGTGGGAGGAGAAGGGGACAACAGAGGAGAGATGGCATCACCAACGTGATGGACGTGAGTTTGAGTAGGCTCTGGGAGTTGATGATGGACAGGGAAGCCTGGTGTGCTGCAGTCCATGGGGTCGCAAAGAGTCAGACACGACTAAGTGACTGAAATGAACTGATGACAAAGTTACAGCTAACAACATACTCAATGGTGAAAAACTCAAAGCTTTTCCTCTCTGACCAGAAATAAGACAAGGATGTCCACTCTCACCACTTTTGTTCAATATAGTTTTGGAAGCCCTAACAAAAGCTCCCTAATTAGTGACAAGAAAACACATGAAACTGTAAAACTCCCTGGTAAAGGTCAATATATAGAAAATGTAGTGGAATAATCAGTTATAAAGTTAGTATGAAAGTTACAAGAAAAAAGTCCAAAAAATGACTATAACTACAATAATTAGTTAAGGGATACACAAGATAATAAAAATGTGAATTGTCACATTAGAAGCATAAAACATGGTGAGGGGAGCTTTAGAATGCTGAAAATGTAGCACTTTAGAAAACAGTCAAACTTAGGTTGCAATCAATTTAAAACAGACTGTTATAAATACAAGCTGTTATATGTGTGCCTTATGCTAACCACAAAGCAGAAACCTATAGCACAACACAAAAGATAGTAGACTCTGATGATAACACTGAAGAAAGTCAAACCCAAAAGGAAGAAAGCAAGAGAAAGGGAAAGGAACAAAGAGAACTACATGATAGCCAGAAAAGAAGAAACAAAATGGAACTAAGTACATACCTATCAATAACTATTTTCAATGTAAGTGAATTAAATTTTTCAGTCAAAAGACATAGAGTGGCTGAATGGAAGAAAAAAGTAAGATAGCTGTATGCTGCCTACAAAAGACTCATTTCAGATGCAAAAACACAAACAACTCAAACATGAAGGGATGGAAAAAATGTATTTTGTGAAAATGGAAATCTAATGAAAGTTGGAGTATCTAGACTTACACATCAGACAAAATAGACTTTAAAACAAAACAATAACAAAAGACTGTCATTAATACTGATAAAGGGGTCAACCCAACAAGAAAATATATTTCCCAACACAGGAGCACCTAACTATATAAAAGAAATATTGACATGCCTAAAGGAAGAAATGAACAGCAGTACAATAATACTAGGGGACTTTTATACCACAGTAGATCATCCAAACAAAACAACAACAAAAAATCAATAAACATTGGTCTTAAAGGACTTTAGACAAAAGGACGTTATTAACAGATAAGTACAGAACATTCCATCAAAAGAAACAGAGTTTACATCTTCTCAAGTGCACATGGAACATCCTCCAGGATATATCATGTTATGTCACAAGTCTTAATAAATTTAGAAGACTGAAATCACATCAAGCATATTTTCTGACCATAATGGTATGAAATGAAGCAAGAAAACTGGAAAATTTACAAATATGTGGAAACAAAACAACATGCTACAGAACCACCAATAGTTCAAAGCAATCAAAAGAGAAATAAAAAATTACCTTGAGCCATTTGAAAATGAAAAATACAACATACCGAAACACAGGATGCAGCAAATGCAGTTCTAAGAGGCAGGGTGACAGCAGTAATGCCTACCTCAAGAAACAAGAAAGGTCTCAAGCAGCATAACCTTGCATCTCAAGGAACTGGAACAAAGTCCAGAGTTAATAGAAGGAAGGAAATAAAACTAAAAAGGTGAAACTAAGAGCTGATTCTTTTAACAATGAACAAACTCAACAAACCTTTAACTAGACTCACCAGAAAACAAAGAGGACTCAAATAAAACCGGAAATCAAGAAGAGATATTACAACTGATACCACAGAAATACTCATGATCCTGAGAGACTATTAGGAACAATTATATGCCAACAAATTTGGCAACCTAGAAAAGATGGAAAAATTCCTAGAAACGTACAACCCACCAAGACTGAACCAAGAAGAAAGAAAATCTGAACTGAGTACTACTAATAAAGAGAGTGCATCACGAATCAAACACCTCCCAACAAACGAAGTCCAGAAGCAGATGGCTTCACTATGAATTCTTTAAATAGTCAAATAAATTCTACTATTAGTCAGATTCTACTAATATTCTATTAATACCAATTTTTCTCAAACTCTTTCAAAAAACAGCAGAGGCGGGAATGCTCCAAAGTCATTTTATGTTGCCAGCATTATTGGGACAAGGGCACCGCAAGACACAAACAAGACACTGCAAGAAATTACAGGCCAATGTTACTGATGAATATAAATGCAGAAATTCTCAACAAAATATTAGCAAGCCAAATTCAACAATATATTAAAAGGCTCATACACCATAAGCAAGTGGGATTTATCCTAGGATTGCAAGGATGGCTCAACCTATGCAAATCAATGTGATATACCATATTGACAAAATAAAGAATAAAAATCAATCATCTCAAAAATGCAGGAAAAAAAATTGACAAAATTTAACATCAATTATGATAAAAAAAAAAAAAACCTCTCAACAAAGTGGTTATAGAGTGACTACATGCATGTCAGCATAATCATGGCCTTATAGGACAAACCCATAGCTAAGGTCACACTCAAAGGTGAGAAGCTGAAATGAAAGCTTTTCCTCTAAAATCAGCAACAAATCAAGGAGGCACTCACCACTTTTTTGCAACCTAGTATTGGAAGTCCTAGGATAAAAAAGAAAAGAAATAAAATGATCCAAATCAAGAAGGAAAAGATAAAATGGTCACTATTTGGAGATGACATGATATTCTATATAGAAAATCAAAACACTGTTTTGAACTAATAAATTCAGTAAAGTTGTATGATATAAAATCAGTATACAAATAATTCTATATACTAACAACAAGTTGTCAGAAATAGAAATTAAGAAAACAATCTCATTTACAATTGCATCAAAAATAGTGTCTAGGAATAAATTTAAGTAAGGAAACAAAAGACCTGTACACTGAAAACTGTAAGACACTGATAGAATAAACTGAAAATACACATTTTAAAAAATGCTTCAAAAAAAATAAAATAAAATAAAAATGCTTCATACTTATGGATTATAGGAATTAATATTGTTAAAATTCCATACTACCCAAAGCAATATACAGATTCAGTACAATCCTTATCAAAATCCCAATGGCATTTTTCACAGGAGTAGAATAATCATAAAATCTGTGTGGACAGGGAGGCCTGGTGTGCGTGGGGGCACAAAGAGTCGGACACAACTGAGCGACTGAACTGAACTGAACAAAAGACCCAGAATACCCAAAGTAACCCTAAGGAAGAAGAAAAGGCTGGAAACATCTCTCTTCCTTATCTCAAAATATATTACATCTCTCTTCCTTATTTCAAAGTATATTACCTCTCTCTTCCTTATTTCATTTTTTTATTTTATTTTACAATACTGTATTGGTATACTACATCTCTCTTCCTTATTTCAAATTATATTACAAAGAAATAATAATCAAAACAGTCATAGTAATAGTAATTAGTACTATTAGTTGACATAAAAACAGGCAGATAGATCAGCAAAACAGAATCAAGAGCCCAGAAATAAACCCACACAAATATAGCCAATTTATGACAAAGGAGTGAAGAATAAACAATGGAGAAAGGATAGCTTCTTCCTTTCTGGTGCTGGGAAGATGAGACAGCCTCATGCAGAAAATGAAGCTGGACCAGTCTTACACCTTACATAAAATTTAATTCAAAATCAATTAAAGATTTTAATTTAAGACTTGAAACCATAAAAGTTCTAAAAGAAAACATAGGCAGTCAGCAAGTTGACAACAATTTTGGTGATGATGTCTTAAATCTGACACCAGAAACAAAGCAGCAAAAGCAAAAATATACAAGTGGGAATATATGAACCTTCACAGCAAAGGCAATCATCAGCAAAATGAAAAGGCCATCTCCTGGACAGGAGAAAATATTTGCAAATAGTTTTTCTGATTAGAGGTTAATATCCTAAATATATAGAGAACTCATATAATTCAATGGTAAGGGGAAATGTTATTTTTAAATGGGCAAAGGATCTGAACAGACATTTTTCCAAAGAAGGCATAAAGATAAGTCAAGAGGTACATAAAAAGATACTCAGTGTCCTAATCATCAAGGAAATGGGAGTCAAAACACAATGAAGTAGCACTTCACACCTGTTAGAATGGCTATTATCAAAAAAGCCAAAGAATAACAAATGTTGGCAAGGATGTGAAGAAAAGGGAACCCCCATGCACTGTTGGTGTGAAAGTAAATCTAGGCAGCCACTATGACACTAGTATTGGAGAAGGAAATGGCAACCCACTCCAGTATTCTTCCCTGGAGAATTCCATGGACATAGGAGCCTGGCAGACTGTATAGTCCATGGGGTCGCAAAGAGTCAGACACAACTGAGCAGCTAACACACACACACACACACACACAACACACACACGGCACTAGTATGGAGGTTCCTCAAAAAGTTAAAAATTGAACTACCGTATGATTCAGCAATTCCACTACTGGGTATTTATCCAAAGGAAATAAATCCCTAACTCAAAAAATAGTCTGCACCCTCATATTTACTGTAGCATTGTTTACAATAGCCAAGACATAGACTTAGAAACAATCTTAAGTGCCTACTGACTGATATACATGTATAAAGAAAATGTGGTGTGTTTATACAATGGAATATTATGCAAACATAAAATAGGAAATCCTATTGTGACAGCATGGATGGATTTTGAGGGTATTATGCCAAAGTGAAATACGTTAGACAGAAAAAGACAAATACTATATAATTTCACTTATATAGAGAATCTAAATAAAATCTGAACTCACAGATTCAGAGATCAGACTGGTAGCTACCAAAGGCTTGGGGTGGCATGGGCAAAATGCATTATAAAGTAAGTTAATTCTTGGGATGTAATGCACAGTATGATGACTATAGTTTTAATACTGTATTATATATTTGAAAATTGCTAAGATTGCCTTAGGTGGTATAGTCAATTTTAACAACACTGATTCTTCCAGTCCCAGAACATGGTATATCTTCCCATCTCTTGGTGTCATTTTTGACTTCTTTCATAAGTATCTTATAGTTTTTGGAGTACAGGTCTTTTGCCTCATTCAGTTCAGTTCAGTTCAATTCAGTCACTCAGTCGTGTCCAACTCTTTGCGACCCCATGAATCACAGCACGCCAGACCTCCCTGTCCATCACCAACTCCTGGAATTCACTCAGACTCACGTCCATCGAGTCAGTGATGCCATCCAGCCATCTCATCCTCTGTCGTCCCCTTCTCCTCCTCCTCCCAGCATCAGGGTCTTTTCCAATGAGTCAACTCTTCGCACGAGGTGGCCAAAGTACTGGAGTTTCAGCTTTAGCATCATTCCTTCCAAAGAAATCCCAGGGCTGATCTCCTTCAGAATGGACTGGTTGGATCTCCTTGCAGTCCAAGGGACTCTCAAGAGTCTTCTCCAACACCACAGTTCAAAAGTACAATTCTTCAGCACTCAGCCTTCTTCACAGTCCAACTCTCACATCCATACATGACTACTGGAAAAGCCATAGCCTTGACTAGATGGACCTTAGTCGGCAAAGTAATGTCTCTGCTTTTCAATATGCTATCTAGGTTGGTCATAACTTTTCTTCCAAGGAGGAAGCGTCTTTTAATTTCATGGCTGCAGTCACCATCTGCAGTGATTTTGGAGCCCAGAAAAATAAAGTCTGACAGTCTGTTTCCACTGTTTCCCCATCTATTTCCCATGAAGTGATGGGACCAGATGCCATGATCTTCATTTTCTGAATGTTGATCTTTAAGCCAACTTTTTCACTCTCCTCTTTCACTTTGCCTCATTAGGTAGGTTTACTCCATTAGGTAGGTTTATTTTATACTTTTTGATGCAATAATAAATGGGATTGTTTCCTTAATGTTTTTTTCCTTAATGACTCAAGGCAATCTACAGTTTCAGTGAAATCTCTATCAAATTGCCAATGACATTTTTCACACAGCTAGAACAAAAAAAAAGTTAATTTATATTGAAACACAAAAGACCCTAAATAGCAATAGCAACCTTAAGAAAAACAAGAATCAGGCTCCTTGAGTTTAGACTATATTACAAAGCAAGGGTAATCAAAACAATATGGTACTGGCACAAAAATAGAAATATAGATAGATGGAACAGAATAGAAAGCCCAAAAATTAACCTACATATTTGTACTCAATTAATCTACAACAAAGGTGGCAAAAATACACAATGGAGAAAAGACAGTCTCTTCTATAAGTAGTGCTGGGAAAACTGAAAAGATACATGTAAAAGAATGAAATTAGAACATTCTCTAACACCATATACAAAAATAAACTCAAAATAGATTAAAGACCTAAATCTAAGACTGGTTACTATAAAACTTGTAGAGGGAAATATGAGACCTAATATAATATGAGACCCGGACTCTCTGTAACATAAATCACCACAGTATCTTTTTGGATCCATCTTCTATACAGAAGATCTAATAAAAGATCCATCTTCTTTTATTTTAGTAATGGAAATAAAAACAAACAAATGGAACCTAATTTAACTTAGAAGCTTTTGTACAGCAAAGGAGACCATCAACAAAATGAAAAGACAACCTACAGAATGAGAGAAAATATTTGTAAATTATTCTACTGACATGGGTTTAATATCCAAAATATACAAACAGCTTATACAATGCTACAACAACAAAAATCCAATCCAAAAAATGGACAGAAGATATAGACATTTCTTCAAAAGAGAGACACAGATGGCCAAAGGCACATGAAAAAATGCTCAGCATTGCTAATTATTAGAGAAATGCAAATCAAAACTAAAAGGAGGTATTGCCTCACACTGGTCAGAATGGTCATCATCAAAACGTCTACAAATAACACATGCTGTTGGTTGGAATGTAAATTGGCATAACCAACGTAGAGAACAGTGTAGAGGTTCCTTAAAAAACTAAAAATAGAGTTACCTTATGATCCTGCAATTCCACTCCTGGGCATACATCCAGGGAAAACCATAATTCGAAAAGATACCTGTACCCCAGTGTTCACTGCAGCACTATTTACAGTAGCCAAGACATGGAAGCAACCTAAATGTCCATCAACAGAGGAATGGATAAAAAAAGATGTAATATATACGATCTAATATTACTCAACCATGAAAAGAATGAAATAATACCATTTGCAACAACATGGGTGGACCTAGAGCTTACAATACTAAATAAACTATGCCAAACAAAGGCAAATATCATATGATATTGCTTACATGTGAAATCTTAAAAGAAAGATACAAATGAATTTATGTCCAAAACAAACAGACGCATAAGCATAAAAAACAAACTTATGGTTATCAAAGGAGAAAGAATGAGCAAGGGATAAATTAGGAGGATGAGATTAACATACACACACTATTATATACAAAATAGATATAAGGACCCACTGTATAGCACAGGGAACCATATTCAATATTTCCTAAAACCTGTAAGAATTACTACAAACTCTGATATTTATATATGTGTGTGTGTGTGTGTGTGTATTTTCTGAATTTCTGTGCTCTCTGTCTGAAACTCACATGATGCTCTACAGGTGCTCTACCTCTGAAGCTAACATGATATGGTCTATCAACTATACTTCAATTTTTTAAAGTTGCAGGGACTTCTCTAGTGGTCCAGTGGTTGAGAATCTACCATCCAGTACAGGGGATGTGGGTCTGATCCCGCTGCAACTAGAAAACGCCTGTGTGCTGCTGTGAAGACCCAGTGCAGCCCAAAATTAATAATATTAATAATGAAGTTGCAGAGGAAGCAGATCTTAAAAACTCTCATCACTGGAAAATAAATAAATAAGTAAAAGCAGAACCCAGAGTGCTATGCAGAGCACTGCAACCAACTTTTACCCAAAGGGCATTTGCTGAACTGGGTAGACTTAAGCTTTATTTTTCAAACCTTTGATGCTTAGGGAATCTGAACGAAAAGAGAGAAATGACCAGCTTGTGAATATAAATCTGAACACATACTACATAAGACAACAACAATATTCATACTACAGTCTGCTATACAGCAACGGCCACAGGCAACAGCACAGACAAATCTCAGCCGCACAACAGTGGAAAAAAAGAAAGTCTCAGAAGACTACATACGGGATAGCACACTTTCTAGAGAATTCACAACAAACCGAACTGAACAAGATCATTCAGACAAATACATGTTAATGATAAAAAGGAAGTTCAGGATAAGGGAAGCAAGGAGATGAGATTAAGAAGCCCAGAGGTAGATAAAAGGTGCCAGTGATGTTTTAATTCTTAGGTTGCATGGAGGATTTATGAGCATTCATTGTGTTATTACAGTATTAAATACATAAACATAAAAATTAGAGAAATAAAGAACATGAATAGACATATAAGATTAGTTATAAAAACTAAGAATCATAATTAGGCCAATTCTCTGCAAAATAACGTTATAAAGAAATGTAGAGAATGAAGACAAGTCAAGATATTTTTGAAGAATAACAAAGTGGAGATTTACCTTACATTAGACACAATATAAAATTATAGTAATTATATCAGTGTGTTGTTTAACATCTGAATAGAAAATGGAATAGAATTGAAAACTCAAAATTTAAGTTATATAATATTTAATCCCAAAATAAAACATACAGTATGATTCCATTTATATAGAATTCAAAGCAGATAAAATTGAGCACTGCTATATTTAGGAACACTTGCATAAGTAGTATAATTATATAGAAAAGCAGAAAATTGCAACAGTTTTCACCTCTTGGGATGTCTGGCATTGACAGGCATTTTTGAGGCACAGAATTTAAAGTGGATAAAACTAAGCACTGCTGTATTTAGGAACACTTGCATGAGTAGCATAATTATATAGAAAAATAGAAAACTGCAACAGTTGTCTCCTCTTGGGGTGTCTGGCATTGACAGTAAGACCCTGACCACACTGTTTTAACTTGGATGAGTTTCACTTATCATTCTTTTAAACATACATATGTTTTTATTTTCACAGTTCACAAAAAAATGGGAATTAATTAGCTAGTTCTAGAATATACCTGGTGCTAGAAAAATAATATTTGCAAGCCAACCATCCGTTTCCTGAGAATAAAAAGCAACTTTAGAGAATATACTAACTTAAAAGGGAACATCCTGCCTTTCCTATGTGTAAAGTTGAAACCAAGAAACTTAAAGCTTTACTTTCAAAAAGAAAATTCTGACTCACTTGAGAAAATTCCTCCACATGTTAACATTACTGGACTGTTTAATGTCTTGGAAGGTACTAGGCTAAAAGATCAGAAAAATGACACTGATTTATTAGTTTGAGGCTTGGTTTCCTGGCTGTTTCTACAGAAGGGCAAGGAAGTGTTTTCTTTGTATTGATACAAGTGCCAGAGAACATGTAGCCAACCATTTTGCAAAATAAAGATTAGACTTTGCATCAAAAACAAAGACATGGGACACAAATGCATCTGAGCACAGCCCTCTCCAAAACATCTGTCAAGTGGAAAAAACAAGGAGATCAGGGGTAGGTGCTGGAGCGTGAACTGAGAGCGCCACTTATAGTCATTCACAAGCTCATAGAAGAAAAGAGTGAGTCCAAAATTTTGGAGCAGGGTAACACAGACCCTAAGTTTGTTGAAAGGGAAAGCTCATGTCCAGAGATGCTTTGTGCATCATTTAGTCAGGCAAACCCCGAGCATGGTTCTAATGTACTCTCTAGTGCATAATTCTGGAGACAGTTGCAGGCAGCAAAGAAGATGACAAACTCATTGCTACCACTGAGTTTTAATTCCCTTAGGGTAGCAAGAAGAAATTTCTAGAGAGAAACTTGACTTTATGGTATAATGGCTTAAGAGAGTTGGAAGCCAGAAATCTGCTGCTTCTGAAAATGAACTTCCTAAGAATTTCACAGAGAAGGCAATGGCACCCCACTCCTGTACTCTTGCCTGGAAAATCCCATGGACGGAGGAGCCTAGTAGGCTGCAGTCCATGGGGTCGTGAAGAGTCGGATATGACTGACTTCACTTGCACTTTTCACTTTCATGCATTGGAGAAGGAAATGGCAACCCACTCCAGTGTTCTTGCCTGGAGAATCCCAGGGATGGCGGAGCCTGATGTGCTGCCATCTGTGGGGTCGCACAGAGTCGGACACGACTGAAGCAACTTAGCAAGAATTTCACAACTTCTGATTCTTGTTCTTAGAACCTAAGTGGCCACGTAGACATGTTGCGTTCCTTTGGGTACAGGTTAGCAGAACTCTGTGACCACAAATGGGCATATATGACTCACAGTCTAAATAAATAGATGCACATTCTCAACAACTCGAATCCTGCATAGAAATTTTCTAAAATGTTGCCAACTCACCATAGCCATGAGTTTGTGTTTTATAAATATGAAAAAGCATATAGTAAAGAACATTAATTTTTTAAATTTTGAAAAAACATAAATTAACATTTAAAACCACCACCTAAAACCTTTTGCTTCCCTTTAGCTCAGTTGGCAAAAAAATCTGTCTGCAATGGAGGAGACCTGGGTTCAATACCTGAGTTAGGAAGATCCCCTGGAGAAGGCAACCTACCCAGTATTCTTGCCTAGAGAATCCCATGGACAAAAGAGCCAGGCAGGCTACAGTCCATGGGGTCACAAGAGTCAGACACAACTTAGCAACTAACCCAACCAACCTAAAATCTTTTAAACATATGTGTGTTTTTATTTTCACAGTTCAAAAAAATGGGAATGAATTAGCTAGTGCTGGAATATACCAGGTGCTAGCCCATCAAGCTCCTCTGTCAATGGAATTCTCTAGGCAAGAATGCTGGAGTGGGTTGCCATTCCCTTCTTCAGGGGACCTTCCTGACCCAGGGATCAAACCCCGGTCTCCTATACTGCAGGGAGATTCTTTATCATCTGAGCCACCAGGGAAACCCCAAAACCTTTTATCTTTTGTGAATTTACAAATAGTCATTGTGTTTGATAATCTATTCTCGTTGAGTCATGACAAGTATTTTATTGTTCTAATTTTCATACTTATATTTAGAGGCTGTTTATATTTGACATGTCCCTAATTTATTCAGCTATGCTGAATGAATTCATTTATTTGCTATGAATTTATAGCAGGACTTATACATATGGGGCTTCCCTGGTGGTCCAGTGGTTAAGAATCTGCCTTGCAATGCAAGGGACATAGGGAATGATCCCTAGTATGAGAAGATCCCACATGCTGCGGAGCAACTAAGCCCACGTGCCACAACTAAGATTGTGCTCTGGAGCCCCTGAGCCACAACTACTAAGCCTGCCTAGAGATTGTGCTCCACACCAAGAGAAGCCGCCACCACGAGAAGTCCATGCACCATAAGGAAGAGTAGCCTCTACTCTCCACAGCTAGAGCGATTCAGCAATGAAGACCCAGAGCAGCCAAAAAGTAAAATAAACAGATAAATCTTTAAAAAAATGAGACATCTGAATTGTATTTTATAGAAATAGTCAAGGGAAATGGTCCACAAAAATCTAGAAAAGCCATGATTTTCTACTCAGCAAGTTTAGAAGGTATCTGGGGAAGGTGAGATTTGTCAAAATTCTTCAAATGAAAACCCAAACAAGGTCTGAGAAGCTACAAAATAGAGCAGGCAAAACAAAGGGCAAAAGACAAGAATAGGAAAGAGAAGAGTGTGTCCTGAAAAGAACTTCCTTTTCTAGTGAACACTATTGTGGGAAAAGTTTAAGGGGTCAATGAAGGTGACTCTTGAAACAATATAGGCTCACTCTTCTTATATATACTTTTGTCTAATAATTAAGTTTGTGTATAATAAAAAGCACACTGCTATTTTTCTACTAGATTGTTGTCTTGGACTATATTTGAAATACGTGTAGCTAAAGACAAACAAAGGAACTACATTCGTTGTCTTAATTGAAGAAAATACAAATTAATGCCAACCTTAAGTTAGGTACTGTCTTATAAGAAAGTGAAGTCGCTCAGTCGTGTCTAACTCTTTGTGACCACATGGACTGCAGCCTACCAGGCTCCTCCATCCATGGGATTCTCCAGGCAAGAAAACTGGAATGGGTTGCCATTTCCTTCTCCAGGGGATCTTCCCGACCCAGGGATCTAAGCCAGGTCTCCCACATTGCAGGCAGACGCTTTAACCTCTGAGCCACCAGGGAAGCCTTATAGAAGAACCTAGGCAATCATAATTTTTATTCAAAGGAAATCTGGTATGTCTGCACAGCAGACCTGTTGTAATAACCAATATTTCTAGATCTTTTCACATTTCTGAAGCTAATGAAAAGAACATTCAAAACACATGAAAGCACTAAGGTGATGACAGTCATTTCTTAGTTCTCCCATGTAATAGTACTAATGGATAGTAAAGGATAAAGTGTAGTCACAAGGATTTAAGTTCCTAGGATAAGACTTGGCACTTAGTTCATAATATTCATGGAAGTTGATGACTCACAAGTGACAGGTGGAGCATATATTAGGAAGGACTCTAGTGGCAAGTGACAGAAATCCAGTATAAACTGACTTAAACAGAATCCATTGGTTCAGGTGACCAGGAGGTTGTTAATGATCTTAACATTAACAACTAGATTCCAACCCTCCAGCAGCATCAGCAAGAGACTGCCTTTGTGCTGGCTCTGCTTTGCTATGTTGACTGCATTCTCGAGCAGGCTGGCTTCACAGGCATCTGTGACACCCACCAGAAGCTCCAGGCTCTTACTTTCTGTGGACTTAGTAATAATTCACTAAGTGATCATTCTTAGCAGAAGACCTGGTAATGAGTTTCACTGACCAGGTCTGATTCATCTTCTGAGCTAGGATCAGGGAAGAGGCAAACCCTGCCCAGCCCACAGGGATGATTCCCCAGAGAAGAAGAGTCTTTCACCAGAAGAGATGGAAAACCACAGACGTCTAGTATACAGAAACTTTGTATACTTGTCTCCCATGAATGAGGGTTACATAGTAGGGAGAAGAGATTTGGGAGGCAGGAAAATCATAATTTGGAATGTAAGATTCTCCTGTATGTTTATAGATACCGAGACTACCGTGACCCTCCTCATTCACTGGTGCCCTACGGCTACACACTACAGTTCTGGCACGTCCTAGCAGCCCGACTGGCTTTTATCATTGTGTTCGAGGTAACTTTTCTCACCCAATTCCTTGATTTCCTTTGACCTAATGAAGTAAATAGAAGTAGCAGATGAATATAAGTTACAAGAACTTTGTATTGTCTAGAAGCAGGATAAGTAATACTGTGCAATCTTTTTCTCATTTTCTTCTCTTGAATTAAAGTACTTGAATTTTCTAAGAAATATTTGAAAGTCCACTGTTGATTGTTAATGGATAAGTCAGGAATCTTTGGTCCCAAGCTTAATATTCTAGGGCTGTGGTTCTTAAAATTCAGGAAAATTGCCATTTTTCCATCCCCACTCCCAGAGATTCTGATACATCATGCCTACAATTTGCTTTTCACAGTCCTCCAAGATGCTTCTGATGTTCAGGGACAGAGTTTAGAAAACACTGAAATGACTGTTACAAGTGGCAGCCTCTGGTTGTCATCATCATGACATTACTTATGAACTTATAAAGTATAATCTACCTAGTAGATTATGCCTGTATTACGTGTCAATAAAATTACATCATCTATTTTCTCCTAGTCTTTAAGAAAATTGTACTAAAAATAGTTTGCATTCCCATAACTGTATCCCAAAATGGAAATTTCATCTCTCATTACATATATTAAAGCCAGATTAATGCAAGTGAAGGCTGCCTCTTGGCTCAGACTAAAAGTTCCTATACAGGCATACCTCAGAGATACTGCAGGTTTGGTGCCAGACCACCACAATAAAGTATTTTGCCATCTGTGGAGCCTTTTAAAATATTTTCTTCTAATTATCATAATAACACCCATTTTGTGGGTGACGGAATTGAGGTTGAGAGTGGCTTATCCTCAGATAAACCATCTTAAGTGCTAGCAGTGGTGCTGGCATTCAGACCTGGCCTTCTGACTCCATGGTCCTTCCTTCTGGCTCGCCTTTGCATTCTCCGGCCATTGCTTCTCCACCTTCTTTCCCGAATCCTCACTTCCTATGTGGTGCTGTCCCACCAGGTTCAGTCCTCGCCTACCCTGTGACTTTCTCTCCTCACACACACCTCCCCTGGCTTCATCCCACTTTCCAGAAACTCCAGAGGCTCCACATCCCTGATCTTGACCAGCTCCCAGAGCTCTTTCAGTTCAGGCTGCACAGTAGACCTGACTCTGCTGTATTCTCCCCTGTGTTTTTAGCACCTCGTGTTTTGTATAAAGCACCTCATTTCATATCTGATCCCAGACCTCCCAAAAGATCTAAGGGATCGAATGAGAAGAGAGAAGTACTTGATTCAGGAGATGATGTATGAAGCAGAACTGGAGCGTCTCCAGAAGGAACGAAAGGAGAGGAAGAAAAATGGAAAAGCACACCACAATGAGTGGCCATGATCAGGTCGGTGAGAGGTACGTTCATGGTCTGAAATCTCTCCTTGGCTGGGAGGGGCGCTTTTAACTCCTTAAGACAGAGCTTGCCATTGTTTTCTTGATAGGATGAAAATAAATCCTTTAAAGTTAGTTGCACAGTCATGTCCAGCTCTTTGTGATCCCACGGACCACGCCAGCCAGGCTCCTCTGCCCATGGAATTCTCCAGGCACGCGTATTGGAGTGGGTTGCCATTTCCTTCTCCAGGGGATCTTCCTGACCCAGGGATCGAAACCAGGTCTCCTGCATTGCAGGCAGGTTCTTTACCAATTGAGCCACTAGGGAAGCCCAGTAGTAAATAATCCTTTAGAAGCTTCCAAAACCAGCTTGTTTCTTACTTAAATTGCTAATTTAACTGAATCTTCCCTTTGCACACAACTCCTGCAGCTCTTCTCTGCCTCTGTGTCACACTCTGGCCTGGCAGCCAAGATCTTCACAAGTTGGCCTATGTGTCCCCCAAAATAACCTTGCCCCACTACCACATCCACTCCAGTCTGGCTGTTCTCTTTCATCAGAAAGAAAGGGCAGATTACCCTGGGGATATTAAATCACCTTTTCATCTCACCCACAACGGCCTCCCCTCCATCACCCAAGCATCATTTCCTCCCAGGTTGACCCATGTCACGCCACACCTTCTAAAAAGGTTTCCTCAGACTCATCAGCCCACAGAGACTCACTCCTGATAAACACCTCCAGTTACTGCATCAGTACCACATGTATTGACAGATATTGATATTAATATGTGATTTTCAAACAGTTATTAATTAGGCTTCCCCAGCACAATTATAAGCATCTTTAGGAAAGTCCCTATGGATTGTAATCGATTCTTCCAACTGTCAGTGCAGTGTTAAGCACACAGCACCTATTAAATAAATTCACATTTAGGGGCTTCCCTGGCAGTCCAGTGGTTAAAACCTTCACTGCCAATGCAAGGAATGCAGGTTCCATTCCTTTTCAGGGAGCTAAGATCCCACATAAATTGTGGCCAAAAAATATATATATAAATAAAAGCAATATTGTAAAAAATTCAAGACTTTATTAATTAAATGTGCATTTTTAAAGGTCAGGTTCATTACACTGAAGAAAGTCCATGAAGTTCCCACATATCTTATGCAAAAGTTCTTCTGAAACCTTTCTGACAAGGCAATTACTATCTGTGTGTCCTTGGACAAGTCACTTGCTTTTCTGGGCTCAATTTCTTCAGTGATAAGATGAGCTCTCAGTTCTGATACTCCATGAAGCTAATGTTGCAGCATTTGTTTTTCCTTCCTTCCTCTCTCCACTTGTTTGGAGACTAACTTTGAAAATTTGGCCTCCAAAAGAAAAATGAAATAAATAGGAAAAAGTATGTTTTTTTACTTTTCACATAGGTAAAAATATAGCAGATATCTGCAGAAATGTTTGTTGTTAAATTAGTAAAGTTCTGTCAATCCAGATCTGTATTAATAGTCCAGGAGTTCACTGTGAGTCAGGGATGACAGTGGACTTGGGGTGAATGCCCCTAGCCCCAGGCCACAGGATAGTAATGGTATATGGATGCTGATGATGATCAGAACCATCCCCAAGAAAAAGAAAGGCAAAATGGGTGTCTGAGGAGACCTTGCAAATAGCTGAGAAAAGAAGAGATGCAAAAGGCAAAGGAGAAAAGGAAAGATATACCCATCAGAATGCAGAGTTCCAAAGAATAGCAAGGAGAGATTTAAAAACCAAAAATGCAGAGAAATAGAGGAAAACAACAGAATAGAAAAGACTAGAAATCTCTTCAAGAAAATTAGAGATACAAAGGAACATTTCATGCAAAGATGGACACAATAAAGGACCACAATAAAGGTATGGACCTAACAGAAGCAGAAGATATTAAGAGGTGGCAAGAATACACAGAAGAACTATGTAAAAAAGATCTTCACAACCCAGATAATCACGATGGTGTGATCATTCATCTAGAGCCAGATATCCTGGAATGTGAAGTCAAGTGGGCCTTAGGAAGCATCTCTATGAACAAAGCTAGTGGAGGTGATGGAATTCCAGCTGAGCTATTTCAAATCCTAAAAGATGATTCTGTTAAAGTGCTGCATTCAATAAGCCAGCAAATTTGGAAAACTCAGCAGTGCCACAGGATTGGAAAAGGTGACAGACTTTATTTTCTTGGGCCCCAAAATCACTGTGGACAGTGACCACAGCCATGAAATTAAAAGATGCTTGTTCCTTGGAAGAAAAGCTATGACCAACTTCAACAGCATATTAAAAAGCAGAGACATCACTTTGCCAAAAAAGGTCCGTCTAGTCAAGGCTATGGTTTTTCCAGTAGTTATGTATGGATGTGAGAGTTGGACCATAAAGAAAGCTGAGCACCGAAGAATTGATGCTTTTGAACTGTGGTGTTGGAAAAGACTCTTGAGAGTCCCTTGGACTGCAAGGAGATCAAACCAGTCAACCCTAAAGGAAATCAGTCCTGAACATTCATTGGAAGGACTGATGCTGAAGCTCCAATACTTTGGCCACCTGGTGCGAAGAACCGACTCATTAGAAAAGACCCTGATGCTGGGAAAGATTGAAGGCAGGAGGAGAAGGGAATGACAGAGGATGAGATGGTTGGATGGCATCATCAACTCAACAGACATGAGTTTGAGCAAGCTCTAGGAGATAGTAAAGGACAAGCCTGGCATGCTGCAGTCCAAGGAGTCACAAAGAGTCGGACACAACTGAGCAACTGAATAACAACAACATAGATGCTGAACACTGGTTCTGCCCTCAATTCCAAAAGTAGCCCTTCACTTCACTAAAGGCAAGAAATGTTTTGCTACTAAGTAATTTTGCCATTTTCCCCAGCTGTCATTTGGCTATGTGAGTTCAGGAAAATTATATTTTTCTGAGTCTGCTTATTTGGTGTAACTAATATACAGCTCAAATAAGGCAAAATATGTTCAGTTCAGTCGCTCAGTCGTGTCTGACTCTGTCACCCCATGAATCGCAGCACGCCAGGCCTCCCTGTCCATCACCAACTCCCGGAGTTCAAACTCATGTCCATCGTGAGTCTGTCTCATCCAGCCATGGATGCCATCCAGCCATCTCATCCTCTGTTGTCCCCTTCTCCTCCTGCCCCTAATCCCTCCCAGCATCAGAGTCTTTTCCTATGTACAAAACAAAGTGCTCTGGAATACTATATGGGATTTGCACTGTGGCTGAGCACCATGTTCTAGTCCCAAGGACTGCAGATCTGGCTTTTCCATTCTCTGTCTGGCCTGAGTTGGAGCATTCCTGTGGATTCAGTTTCCACATTTGCAAGGAAAAAGGAGTTGGACTAAACAGTCCTTTAAGAGCCTATCTGGCTTTAACCTTCTGGGATTCTAAAATTTGCTCCACTCCCCTGGCCCACGCACCATTTTGACCGCCTTTTCCCTGGCTCTGGTCAGCTCTCAGAGGAGAAAGGCTGACCATCCAGACATCTTGAGTTGGAGTAGGAAGCAGACATTAGTGAAGAGAACTGCTCCAGGGCCCAGAGACCAAGGTGCTGCTGCGGATTATCCCCGCCTCACACCCCAGGACTATTCTGCACTGCAGGGCCCTTCACGTTTGGGAGCTGGGAGTTCCTTCTGGCCTCGTCATTTGATTTGCTTTCTCCCTAAAGAGGCCATTTCTCAATTTTTCTTGAAAGTGTAGTCTTTGTCTCTATTTTCCCAACAGTTGGCAGGAAGCCACCTTCCTCCAGACTGTGCCTCCATCTGTTCATCTGTAAAGTGGGCACAGTAATGTTTATACCCTACCTGACTTGGTTCAGGATTATAGATTCCTTGAATATCTTTGATTTCATGCTAACAAGTATAGACCATTGCACATTCTGTCCTTTCAGCCAACATGTATACTTAGAATCTTAATACTTTCTCCTTTTTTTCCCAGATAATCATTCATTTCCAGGCCTAGGACCTGAATACTTGTTTACTTCTCCCGGCTGTGCAAAAGCACATTCAAGTGAATGACTATAATGCAACCGCAGTGCATGTCGCCGAGGTCGGCAGCAGCAGAGGGTCAGCCCCTGAAAAGACTGCCTGGGAAACCACGCTGCTGTGAAGCACATTGCAGCCCAGCACACAGATGCTATCTATCCACAGACCATTCTTGACCAAGCAAGCATGCACATCGTGGGCCGTTACATTCTCAAGTTTTTAAACCAAGGGGAACTTGTATACTGGGCCTGTTTTTCAGCCTGTTTGCTATATTTTTTGCATTCTAACCCATATGAATTTTACAGACACTGGGCTAAAAAGGGTATTCGGACACCTGGACACATTCCTAGAATGTCATCATGTGGTCCTAATTCCGTGTCATCAAACAACACAAACAAGACCCTGTTTACAACTTTTTCTTTTTTTAATTTCAGATCTTTCTGAGGAGATTATTATATATGACATATCTATAGCTATGTGTATGGCCATAGATGTATTTCTGTGTGTACATATGTATAGTCATATATTCTTACATATGTACATACAAATACAGAGATATATAAAGTACATAGAACTTCCTTAATTGTAAATAGCCAAAAGGTACTGACATGAATGACAGATTTTCACATTTAAATAGTCATCAACGTGAAGCCATGTTTAATGCTTGTATAATGTGATGCAATAAAATTTAAAATTTATGCACATGGAATATTTTTAGCTGGGTCTTCTGAAATTTTGTTGTCATTTCTTCTCACAGAATAAGAGGGATCATAGAGTGTTATCTTTAAAGAAAGTCTGTCACTCCCAAACACTCCTGAGAAATGACTTCATCCTTCAGAGAGATTGCATTTTTCCTCCTAAGGCCCCTCTTCTATCTTTCTTGATGCTGCCTTCTTAGGGTACCAAGCTGACTAATTAGAAATTATTCAGAAGAGGAGAGAAAATGCCACTGACATACTTTGTGGAGGAAATATGGAATACAACCAATGATACATACAATGCTTTTGATTACCCTGCCTGCTAGTATGCTCTGCTAATCCTAGCAAAGGGACTGTCTAGATGGGCCATGAGGGCAGGTTGAGGAGTGCACTTCTAAGCAATGCTTGTTGTTATAATTACTCTTTTTCCAGAGATTACAGAACCTGACCTGAATTATGATATCACCTTGCTTGTGCCAGTCAGGGAAATGGGAGTGCACCTCATCCCTCAACATTGTCTCATTCTGGCTGTGGAATCCTGAGCTGATGGGGTGCCAAGGTCCTTAAATGTTCCCTTAGATGGGGACAGTTGGTCAGCGGGGCTTCGGGCAGGCTAGAACTTCAGCCATTTAGTACTTTTATCTTTCTAGTATTCCTTCTGACCGGCTGTTGCTGGGAGTGAAATGCAGTTAACCCTTGAACACCACAGGTTTAAACTGTGAGGGTTCATTTATAAGCAGATTTTTTTTTCAATAAATATACAGTATAGTACTATAGTATCTGCTATTGGTTGGATCCATGAACCGTGGACATAGAGGGCCATCAGTATAGTTCTATCCACATTTCTGACTGGACAGAGATTGGCGCCCACAGCCTTTGCATTATTCAAAGGTCAACTATATTAACCCTAACAGAGCCTAAACTAAGGATATGTATGGGAACTGAAAACAAGAGGCCACTGGCAGAGTTTTCAATCATGGTTAAGAAGTCTGAAATATTTCACACGTTGGCCAGAAGAATTTCCATGGAAAGTCTCAAAAGATGAAATACACAGAGATGCTCCAGACAACTCGCCCTGCTGACCCAGTCCTGTGGCTTTTGCTTGTTATGCCTAAAGCTCTATCTTGAGCATCATGGCCCCAGAGGGCCCTGCTTTTGACCTAGCCGTAACTTCTCTCCTGCTCCTTGGAACAGGAAGAGTGGTGGGGACAGGGAAAGGAACTGAACAACTTGGGTTTGCAATGGGCCATGAATATTCAGAACTACACAGAGGACCATGTAACACACTGGTCAGGATAAGGAAGTAACCATTTGGTAAGTACCAGCTTATACCTGGTCTAAGCATAGACTGAACTTCAGATTCTCTGGCCAGAAATATATTTTTCCCCATGGAATTCTGCCTTTGCTATTGTAAGTGCCTCTGGCAATCAGAATTCTTGATAATGTTTCTGACATAAAACCTCTTCTCTTTCTCCTCCCATCTCTCCCTTCATTTTTTTCAACCAACACAGTGAATACACTTATTCATCTTCCCTGTTTTTGGTACAAGGAAGACACAGTGAACATCTTAAGATGTTTGTAAGTTTGTAGAGGCAGAAAGACAAAGAAGATTGCAGAGGGGAATTTCTGAGGGACTTAGTAAGAAATCAAGTGTTAGGAGTAATGATATAGGTAGTTAGGAGTTAGGACATAATGACATAGGTAGTTTCTGACTTCCCTCTCCCTCCCAAGAAGAAAACTAACAATTATTTATGTGTAAGACACCACTAAGAAAATCCTAGAACATGGGCCAGTGTGAGGAACTCCACCCATGGCAGGAATGGGACTGAAGCATCTCCTCCACACCACAGGGACCAAGACCGGTGACAGTATGCAGGTTCCTTAAAAACTAAAAACTACCATATGATCCAGCGATCCCACTCCTGGGCATGTATCTGGAGAGAACTTGGTCCAAAAGGATACATGCACCCATGTCCACTGTAGTGTTGTTTACAGTAGCCAAGACATGGAAGCAACCTAAATGTCCATTGACCAATGAAAGGATAAAGATGTGGTACATATATATAATGGAATATTACTCATCCATTAAAAAGAATGAAATAATGCCATTTGTAGCAACACGGATGGACCTGGCAACTATCACACTAAGTGCAGTAAGTCAGACAAAGACAAATATCATATGATATTGCTTATATTCAAAATCTTTAAAAAGGTGATATAAATGAACTTATTTACAAAACAGGTATGAATACAATGTTGTAAATCAACTATACTCCAATACAATTTTTAAAAAAAGAAATAGACTCATACATAGGCTTAGAGAACAAACTAATAGTTCCCAAGATGGGAGAGTGGTAGGGAGGGATAGATTGGAAGTTGGGGATTGACATGTAGACACTGCTATATTTAAAATAGATAATAAAGACCTACAGTATAGTGGCAGGGAACTCTCAGTATTCTGTAATAACCTAAATGGGAAAAGAATTTGAAAAAAAAAATAGGCACATGTATATGTATAACTGAATCACTTTGCTGTACACCCGAAACTAACACGACATTGTTAATCAATTATACTCTTAAATAAAAATTTAAAGAGAAAGAAAATCCTAGAACATAGAGGTGAGGTTGAAGCACCTCCCTCACACCATGGAGATCAAGTCATGAAATTAGGAGGGTAAGAAGAATGGCCACATGCTGACCACATTGCCCTTCCCCCAGGGCAGCACAGCACCCCATTAAGAGGTCTTCCCCTGAGCCTAGCATTTCTCTATTGGAAAATGAGAGCCTAGAGTGAACCTCTAGCCTCCACAGTGTTGGTAGCCCCAGTCTGGTCTCATTCCACGGGAATTGTGGGGAAATCTGTGGGGCTTGATCACTGAAATTATGATTATGATGGAGAAGAGGTAGGGGTTTGCAAGAATCAGCATTTGCATCTTGGCAGACCCAAGTTCCAACTAGTTGTCCCAATCAGAGACTCTGCTCGCGTGCTGAGCTATGACCAGGGAAACCTATGGGATACAAGTCTGCCTGACTCAGATCCTCAAATGAAGAGCCTTGCTATCCCTAGAGCCTGGTGTGCCCCACTGCAGCAGAGGAGCTGAGTCATAGCCTAACCCACTGCTGAGTGCAATTCCAAGTACCCCCTGACCAGAAAGCCTGGAAGCTACACAGCTCGGGAACACAGAGCTATATAGCTCTGCTTGAGCAGAGAATGGCAGGCTGTTATGATCATTGCAAAGCAAAGTCTGTCAGTATAGGGCCAGGGTTCTTGGAAGGACCAAGTCAGATTGAGTCAAAACCACAAAGAATCTTGCCGGGCATGGGTGTGTTCTGGGCTCCATCAAAGCAGGAAAACTAATTCATATACCCATCCATTACTGAGTATAGCGTCTGGCCTCTCCCGACCAGAAAACCTGATCCAGAACACCTGAGAACAGCTTGGAGCTGACCTTTCCATTTCACCCCGGCAGAGGAGTTAAACCATCCCTTTATCAACTGGTAACTGTACCTCCTGGCCACCTGGCCAAAACACCTGGAAGCTGCATAGCTCAGCAACACTCAAGTAGAGAGTATGGCAGGCAGAGATGATAGGCTGCAAAGCCAAGCCAGTGGCCCTGTTTGGCCAGGGAACTTGGAGAATGGGTTGACTTGAGACAAGAGCACAAACAGCCTTGCCAGCCTTGGAGATAATTCTCCTGTTCTACCTGGGCAGGAAACTGATTTGTTGCCCTCCCATTGCTACACATAGCATTTAGCTTGCCCAGCCAGGAAAGCTAACCAGAGCAGACTGGAAGCTGTACAGCCCACCCAACAACCATACTTACAGTGACGCCTGAACAGAGAACACAGGCTGTGGCTTTTTGGTCTGCAGGGCACAACCAGAGATCTCATCTGGCCATATAATTCAGTGCACATACCTGCCTGATTCAGATCCCCAGACAATGAGTTATGCAGGCCCTGGAGCCTGTCCTGCTGCCCTACTGAGGAAAGGAAGCTAATTCATAGTTCTACCTCCTGTGGAGATTAGTATCCAGTTCCAATTATCTAGTAAGTCTGACCAGAGAATGCAGGTAACCATGGAGACCATCCTACTACCTTACCTAGGAAGGAAACAGAGCCAAAAGTCCTAACTAACCATTCTCAGTCAGAAGTACCACCCCAGACCCCAGCCTGAACAGTGGACTCATCTGAAAATACACCCTGATGGCAAGTCCCACCTGTCCAAAGATATGACCATCAAACACATCCAGAAACCCAAAATGAGCCAACTGGTAAAGGTCTGTGCCAAAGTAAATTTTAAAAGTCTGGAATTAGAGACTTTTTACTAAAATGCACAAATGTCAACATAAGGAATCAAGGATCAAAAAAAATCAGGTAAACGTGTAAATGTGACACAAAAGGATATAAATTTCCAATAACTGAACCTAAAGGAATGGAGACATGAATTGTCAGACAAGGACTTTAGAATGATTCTCCTCAAGAAATCTGGTGAACTATAAGACACAGCAGACAGTAAATAATCAGGAAACCAATGACAAAAAAAAAAAAAACAAGTTCAACAAATAGAAACAATCAAAAAGCCAGACAGAAATCCTAGAGCTAAAAATTATAATGATTGAACTCAATCACTAAAAAGTGAAACTGTCACAAATTCTTGACTCAAAAGTCAACAGACTTGATCTAGCAGAAGACCTAGAAGACAGAACATTTGAAATAATCCAGTCAGAGGAGCAAATATAATAGAAAACAAAGAATGTGAAGAGTGAAGAAAGAATATGTAACTTATAGCACACAACTGAAAGAAACAATATTGGCATTATGGGAATTTCAGAAGAAGAGAAAGGGAAAGAAAGCATATTTAAAGCAATAATGACTAAAAACTTCCCCCATCTTGGGAAAGAAATGAATGCCCAAATTCATGAGGGCCAAAAGTCCCCACATAGGTGAACCCAAGTAGGGCTACACCAAGACACATTATAATTAAATTGTCAAAGTGAAAGCTAAAAAGAAGTTTGAACTCAGTGGAAGAAAAGAGTGGAGCTACACACAAAAGAACACTCATAACATCAGCAGCTTTTCTCACAGGAGCTTTGAAGGCCAGGAGAGAATGGAATGATATATTCAAAACATTGAAAGAAAAAACTGTCAGCTGAGAATTCTATACCTGGAAGAGCTGCCCTTAAGTAATGGATAAAGACTTTCCCAAACAAACAAAAGCTGAGAGAGTTCATAAGCACTAGGCATGCCTTATAAGAAATGCTAAATGGCATCATTTAGCATTGTCTTGAATAAATGACATCATTCAAGATACTGTCTCTGGAGGAGACAGAAAGCCATGGAAGCTCTTCCTCTGGAAACAATATAGAGCCTTTTAGAGAGTGAGATGATCAACAGGTGCTTATCCAGAAAGTTGTTCACTAACAAACTGTAAGACTTGTAAGCCTGTAAAACAAGATGTCAGACTCATATACTGGAAAAAGAATCTGTGAAATCCAAGCTGTTGACAATACTGCAATATCCTCATTTACAGTGAGAGAATGTGAGAGCTCCAGTAGGATGGCTCAAGGCCAAGGCGCTACTTATTCTCAGATCACACAAATGGCCGCATTCAGGTGTGGGATATGACCACTACCATGTATATGGTTAACAAAAGTGAGGATAAGGATGTAGTGGTCTAACTGAAGATTGGCTCAGAAGACTGGATCAGTGTGGTCTGTGCACATCTCACTGTACTTCTGTGGTTCAGCATAGCCATCTTTGGATATCAGATTCTAGTCTGCAGCTCCAGTACCACGAAACCATCCATGAAGCAGTTACTTATGGTTCCATGAGAGCTTACCAGAGAAAGTCCTTTGTAAGCAAGAGCAAGGAGGACTGAGAGCTTCCACAGTTACAGGGACTTCCAGACTGTAAACTTCAACAGAAATATAGAAAGCATTGTCCCTAAAAATAGTAATTTGGGTTCAGTACAAGCTGAAGTAAAGCAGGCAACAGGGTAATGGAATGTATCTAAGAGAAAGTCTCATGGAACAGAAATTTAAAAGTTTGAGAGGCTCAGATAGGGGAGTGGAGGTGTATAAAATAGCCAAAGATTTTCTAGAATCCAAGAAAAGGTCATCAGAAGATGAAAATGAAAACAGAGTTATAGAAGAAAGGATTTGAGGGAAGAGGATTCCTTGAAAGAAAGGAAGTTTCCCACCTGGCATCATCACCAAGTATGTCTGATGGAGGAGCTGACTCACCTGGTACAGCATCCCCATCTCCTACAGGGATCACTCTATCTCCTCAGCACAAAAAAGTGATTCTTAGGTCAAGAGTACGGCTTGTGAAAACTCAGCAAAGTGAGTATTTGTTACATTAATTCAGACAAGAGTTAAACTTTCCTGGATTTCAATACATTACCTTTTACATCAAAACTTTACAAATTAAGATTGGACTTCATTTTGTATCTTTTTATCAGAAATATCTGGGGTAAGGAGATAAAATAACCATATTTCTTCAATCTTTTGGAAAATTTTTTTAGTTTTACGAGCACATTTAATAGATTTTTTGTAAAGCAGGAGTCTATTTCAATGTTAATCTCTTTGTGGACTTTAGAGCATACTATGTCTTAAAAAGATGGTTCCGATGTAGATAAGCATCCCCTTAGAGTGTGGAAACCAACAATTTGCATTCCTAATGTTGATTAAGCAAATTTAAAAATTCCCTTTGGAACTTAGTCTTCCAACCCTTATTGTGATGGCAAAGTGGTTTACCAGGTATTTAATAAGGTGCTATATTTATGAAAAAACACCGTGTAATTCAAAAACACAATTAAATTGCTTGGTGTATCAGTAAGTTGTTTAAGATAATTTTAATTGTGGTCATTTCCTGAGTCTCATTACTGAAATTCTTAAATGTTAGCAAACATCACCAATATTCAATGTCAAAAGTTCATTTAAACTTTCTTTAAAGTTAGAGCAATTGTCTGTGCTTAAGCAAACGAAGTAAAAATAATAAAGACAGCTTTAAGTACCCAGAAAGAACACTGTACCAATTGCTGGTCTGCCTTATTTTAGAGCCACCATAGTTTTTTCCTGTGTTAATAATCAAGATAATTAAATTAGAATGTAGCCATTTTGTTAAGCTTAAGAGATTGAAGTTCTGAATTTTTGGTTAAAGGTTTTGGCTGCTGCAGAAATGTTACTTTAAATATATTTTGAATTATAAGAACAGAAAAATTGTACTTTTCCCCCATTTAATTAGCATGCTTTCCAAGTTTCTGTAAATAATTGTAAATTTAAAGCATTAAGCATTTATTGGTAAATAATGTATATATTCCCATTCTGAGAAATATAAGTGGGTCAAATCAAAATAAACTCTTTTAACTTCAAACTCTAAAACAAAACCCCAAAAAAACAAACAAATGCTAAAGGGAGTTCTTTATGTGGCGATGAAAGGACACTAATCAGCATTATAAAAACATAAGAAAGTAGCATTAAACTCACTGATAATGTTAAATATAAAGTCAAAGAAAGAGTCTATAATATAGTAATGGTGGTCCATACTTTATTTGCAACTCTAGTTTAAAAATTAAAAAGCAAATGTAGTAAAAAGAAAAACAGAAAATGACCACAATAATCTGTTATTTGATACAAAACATAAAAAAAAACACATAAACTGTAACATCAATAACCTAAAATGTGAGGGGCAAAGTAAAAATTAAAAAACAAACAAATGCTAAAGGGAGTTCTTTATGTGGCGATGAAAGGACACTAATCAGCATTATAAAAACATAAGAAAGTAGCATTAAACTCACTGATAATGTTAAATATAAAGTCAAAGAAAGAGTCTATAATATAGTAATGGTGGTCCATACTTTATTTGCAACTCTAGTTTAAAAATTAAAAAGCAAATGTAGTAAAAAGAAAAACAGAAAATGACCACAATAATCTGTTATTTGATACAAAACATAAAAAAAAACACATAAACTGTAACATCAATAACCTAAAATGTGAGGGGCAAAGTAAAAATATAAAGTTTAGGAGTGCTATCAAAATTAAATCATTATCAATTCAAAATAGGGTGATAAAATTTTTTAATTTTATATTCAAGCCTCATGATAACCACAGAGGAAGAGCTACAGTAATCACATTCACACCATGATAAAGAGACTCATTTAGCTTTAAAGACACACAGACACACAGAAATTGAGAGTGAAGATATGGAAAAAGATTTTAGCAAACTAAGGGTTAAAAAATAGAGTCACTCTATCAGAGAAAAAATATATTTTAAATTAAAAATGGTTTGAGGCAAAAATCATTCATAATAAAAAAAAGGGCCAACCAATCAAGACTTACAAGCATAAATATTTGTACCCAATATCAGAGCACCTAAAAATGTAAACCAAAAACTAACAGAGCTGAAATAAGAAATATAAACAGCAACATAATAATAGTTGGAGACTTTAATACCCCACTTTCAATAAGACAGATCATCCAGACAGTCAATAAGGAACCAATAGTTTTGAACAATACTACAGTCCAAACTAACAACACACAGAATATTCTGTCTGAAAACAGCAATGCTCATTCTTCTCAAGTGCGTGTGAACATTTTCTATGTATATCATTATTTTAGGTCACAAAACAAATCTTAGCAAGTTCAAAGAGATTGAAATCATACCAAGTATCTTTTCTGATCACAGTGAGATGAAACTAGAAATCAGTAATAGGAAGCTGAAAGCTTCACAAATACAGGGAAATTAAACAATACTCTCTGAATAAGCAAGGGATCAAAGAAGAAATTAAATGGGAAATAATAAAAAATATCTTGAAATGGAAACAGTGTACCAAAACTTCTGTAATTCAGCAAAAGCATTTCTAAGAGGAAAGATTACAAAAATAAATGCCTAGATTAGTCAAGAAGAAAAACCTTAAAACAACCTAGCTCTATGCCTACAGGAACTAGAAAGAGAAGACCAAACTGAGCCCAAAACTGACAGAAGGAAGGAGATAAGATTAGAGTAGAAATAAAATATAGAACAGGAAAACAATAGAAAAGAGCAACAAACTAAGAGCTGACTCTCTGAAAGAGAAAATTGAGAAAACGTTAATCAAAGAAAAAACAGGAAACAAACCAACAAAATCATAAATGAAAATGGTACTACAAAGTACATTACAACTGGTACTACAAAGATACAAAGATCATAAGAGACCACTGTGAACAGCTATATGCCAACAAATTAGACAACCTAGAAAAAAATGGAAAAATTCCTAGAAACATACAACCTATCAAGACTGAATTAGGAAGAGAGAAAATGTGAACAGATCAAGTAATAGTAAAGAGACTAAATCAGTAATCAAAAGTCTCTTGATGAAGAAATTCTAGGACCAGATGGCCTCACTGGTGAATTTTACTAGACAGTTAAGTAAGAACTAATGCCAATCTTTATTAAACACTTTCAAAAAGTCAAAGAGTAGCGAACACTCATATTAGGAAGCCAGCGTGGACCCAATGTCAAAGCCAGAGAGGGACACTACAAGAAAATAAAACTATAGGACAATGCCCCTGATGAATATAATTACAAAAGTCTTCAACAAAATAGTTTCAAACCAAATTCAGCAGCACAATAAAAGGATCATTCACCATGATCAAGTAGGATTTATCTTTGAACTACAAGGATGGTTCAACTTACACAAATCAATAAATGGGATACATCACATTAATAGAAGGAAATAATTATATGATCATCTTGATACATAAAAAGCACTTAACAAAATTCAACATCCACTCAACAAATTATAAACAGATTTATGTATCAATATAATAAAGTTCATATATGACAAGGCCACAACTAACATCGTACTTAATGATGAAAAGTTAAAAGCCTTTCCTCTGAGATCAGGAAAAGATAAGGGTGCCTGTTATTTCCAATCCCATTCAACATAGTACTGGAAGTCCCAGCTAGAGCAAACAGCAAGAAAATAAATAAATAAATGGCATCAAAATTGGAAAGGAAGAAGTAAAATGGTCTCTATTTACAGATGACATGATTTAATATACAGAAATCTTGAAGACTCCACCAAAAAAAGAAAAAACCTGTATATCTAATCACTGAATTCAGTCAAGTTGCCTGACAAAAAATTAACATACAAAACCCAAAGTTTTTCTATACACTATACAGATTATCTGAAAAGGAAATAAAACAATGCCACTTAAAGAAAACTAAGATACTTAAAAAATAAATTTAATTAAAGAGGTGAAAAACCTCCACATTGAAAATTATAAGATATTGATGAAAGAAACCAAAGGCAACACAAATAAATGGAATCCTTGTTCAAGGACTAGGAAACTTCATATTGTTTAAATGCCATATTTAAATGACCTCCAGTGGCTAAGAACTGCCTGCCAGTGCAGGGGACACAGGTTCTATCCCTGGTCCAGGAAGATTCCCCAAGCTCAGGGCCACAAAGATCACATGCCGCAACTACTGAGGCC
This sequence comes from Aepyceros melampus, assembly GCA_006408695.1. NCBI lineage: Eukaryota > Metazoa > Chordata > Mammalia > Artiodactyla > Bovidae > Aepyceros > Aepyceros melampus. Next base: position 275,716 of record SJXQ01000260.1, read on the forward strand.
TTTGCACCTAAACCCCATGTTCCACAACGAGACGCCACCACAGTGAGAAGCCTGAACATGCAAACTAGAGGGTAGTCCCCACTCACCACAACTACAGAATGCAATGATGAATATTTTTAACAATCAGTTAAGCCATTTATAGATTTGATGCAACCCCTGTCAAGACATTAATGGCATTTTATTTTACAGAAGTAGAAAAAACAATCTTAACATCTATATGGAACCGCAAAAGACCCTGAATAGGCAAAGAAGTCCTAACAAAAAAGAACATAGAGAGAGGTATCACATTTCCTGATTTCAAGCTACATTATAAAATTATAGCAATATGGCCGTTTCAAGATCATAATGTAGGAAGTCCCTGAACTCATCTCCTCCAATAGACACACCAAATCTACAGATAAATATGGAACAATTTCTTTTTCTGGAAAAAACAACAACAAAACCTAAAATTAGGTGAGCAACCCCTACACATAGGGAAAAAGAAGAAAAAAAAACCCCACAAAGTGGGTAGAAGAGGCTGAGATGCAATCTCACCATAAACCCCATCCCTAGTGTGACAATCTATAATCAGAATTCAAAACCAGGACCTTCTCCCTGAGAAGGAAAGAGTCTCAACCCCACATCAGGTAACACAACTTTTAAGACCTGCACCTGAGGGATGAAACATCTTGCTTTCAAAACCAACAGGACTCGCATCCTTAGGAGCACAGCAGAACTTCCCTGGTGGCCCACTGGTTCGGAGTCTGCCTGCTGGTGCAGGGGACACGGGTTCAATCCCTCGTCCTGGAGAATCCCACATTTCTCAGGGAAGATGAGCCTGTGCCACAACTGCTGAAGCCCAAGTGCCCTAGGAGCCCGTGCTCTGCAACAAGGGAGTAGCCCATGCTCACCACAGCTAGAGAAAGCCTGTATGCAAGCGACAAAGCCCAGTGGAGCCAAAAATAGTTAAAAAAAAAAAAAAAAAAAAACTTTTAAAAAAAGAGCATAGCAGACTGATAAATGACTCTGAGAGAGCTCACATGCTCAGACTCGCTCGTCCCAGGGACTAACACATAGGCCGCCAATTACAAGGTGCTCAGAATACATATGGGCTTCCCTGGTGGCTCATCAGTAAACAATCCACCTACCAATGCAGGACACATGGATTCAATCCCTGGTCGGCAAGATCCTCCGGAGCAGGAAATGACAACCCACTCCAGTATTCTTGCCTAGGAAATTCCATGGACAGAGGATCTTGGTGGGCCATAGTCCAAAGGGTTGCAAAATAGTCAGACATGGCTTAGTGACTAAACAGCAGAATACATATACAGAGAACAAATTGGTGGCAGCCAGGGGTGGGGGCAGGGAATAGGTGATATGGGAAAGTGAAAGTGATGTCGATCAGTCGTGTCCGACTCTCTGCGACCCCATGGACTGTAGCCTACAGCACTCCTTCGTCCATGGGATTTTCCAAGCAAGAGTACTTACTCAAAAGTTACAAACATCTAGTTATAAATAATTAATTCATGGACATATAATGTACAGCATGGTGATTACACCTAATAATACTGTTCTGTATATTTGTTAAGAGAATAGATCATAAAGTTCTCATCAAAAGAAAATAAACTGATAACTAACTGTGATGGATCTTAACTAGGCATACTGTGGTCATCACTTATGAATATACACATCACTTACCATACACACTATATATCAATGTGATATATAGAAATATCAAAGTATTATGTGGCATACATGAAGCCAATGTATATGTCAATCATATCTCAAGAAAAGTTAAATAAGTATTAATGTTAGGGATATGCTGCACAACATGATGGCTACAGTTAACACTGCTGAATGGCATATTTCAAAAGAGATCCCAAGAAGTTTCACAAGGGAAAAAAACATTTTTTTCTTCTTTTATATTTACATGAAATAATGAATGTTAGCCTATATCGATAATCATTTACAATGCATGTAGTCAAATCATTATGCCGTACATCTTAAACTTACACAGCACAGTATGTTAATTATATCTCAATAAAACTGGGAAAAGAAAAAAAATCAAGTGTTTATTGGATGAATGTATGCAGAAACAATATAGCCAACAAAAGATTAGCATATATTTCTGATGAATTCTCTTTCCCAGTGTTGGTGGAGAATGATTTTAAATATCACATATAATGAGTATGCCATAACTTGAGGATTTTATATAATCTTATGAGTCTTCATAAGACTAGAATATTGGAAATACACAACTTCAACACTATAATCATCATTAAAATCTAGACCGTGTGGATATAAAGTTATCCATTAATAGTTAACAGTGGGCATTAATCTTAGAACTGACTAAATTTTATTTTAGCTGATTTTTTAAATGGAAATCTCTCTAGAAATAAATTTCTATATAACTGTTTTATAAAAACACTTTCCATGGGTTCTTAACTAAAGGAAACAAATTTATCCTTCTTTTGATGATTTATTACTCTATTACTATTTATTACATTATATTGTCTTATGCATGGTGGAAGTATTAGTTGCTCAGTCACCTCCGACACTTTGCAACCCCACTCCTCTGTCCATGGAATTCTCCCAGGCAAGAATGCCGGAGTGTGTTGCCATTCCCTTCTCCAAGGGATCATCCCAACCGAGGGATTGAACCCAGTCTCCTGCATTGCAGGTGGATTCTTTACCATCTGAGACACTAGGGAAGCGCTAGTGTATGGTAGAGGCAGATTAAGAATATAGCAAATACACCTACCAGGTCAGCAGACCCTCCTGGATTCAAAGAGAAGATCTGGTAAAAGTCCTAATTCTACATTCTGTTCCTTCAAACCAGCCCCTTTACCTGTACAATGTTTCTTTATCTTAGTACCAACCTCTCTGCTAGCCAAGATCTCCTCAACTCCCCAAGAAAAGCAGATTTCCTCACTCTTCCCAAAGCATTACTTATACCTTCCTTCAGGCACCATACACCCTGGAAAAACATATTCCTTTTCTCTTTGCTTTTTCATATCATCTCTAGTTTTAAGGTCTAGCTTGGACTTCAACTTTTTAGTGTGCCTCTCATCTACTCCTGTCCACTGGCATTCCTTTCCCCCAGAAGCCTCCTGCTGGAGAATATGCCTTACTCATTTGGACTCTTTCCCATGTTTTATTCCTCCATCAGTGCATGAAGATCTGTCTTATATCCTCAGACAGCTTGTAAGTGATAAAAGAAAGAACCCCATCTGCACTTTCTCCAGCACCTAACAGTGTATGAGGCCTACAGTCAAGTGTTTAGTGCTTACAGGATGCAATGTTAACTCGTTTTCCTGTAAGTAAATTTCAACATGAAAGAGCTAAGTGTAAAAGCTCAACTTCACACAATCCATGAAAATTTAAGCCCACTCAAGTCCAGCTATTGTTTTCCCAGCAGGGACATTAGTTTCCCCAGATCATACACAGACTCTCTGGCTTTGAACCAGGGTTGTGACCTGGGATCCTTTGCCGCTGTGCTGTAACACTTACACCTGGATACACCTCTCCTTGAGCAACAGAATACAAAAAACTGTGTGGGACTAAACATAACCGCACGCACGCAGTTGGGGCAAATTCTGGACCCAAAAGATATAAAGACACACACACACACACACACACACACGGAAAAAAGACTATTTAAAGGTCATCTTTCAGTTCAGTTCAGTTCATTCAGACCTCACTCATTAGGATATTGTGACTATTTAGGAGGGCTGAGATCCAACATGAAAGCAAATCCAGTGAACAGAGGAAACATTCAAACCATTTAAAAAGGAATCAGTTACATACAGTTTATTTGCTAATTACAGTGTAGGTATGGAGGCATTTGATGAGCTCCTATTGATTGATGTTCCCTGGGTTCAGGAGTTCTATGATGTTCTCAGGATTTGGGTTTAAGTCTCCTGCTTCTGGGTCTCAGTTTTACTTTTACAATAGCCTCAAGGCTTCTCCATCTATATAGCGCAACTGATAAAACCTTTAGGTTAAAGATGAAGAGTTTCTCCACATTGAGGGAGACCCAGAGAGGTTCATTGAGTTACGTAGAGAAAGGTCACACGGGCGTTGAGAAACACGACACCCAGGTTGGGGGAGATCAGCCGGCGGAGCCGGTCGTCCCCGGAGCCCCCGCCAGCAGCGGCCTCGTCGCGCTCCGCCAGCTTGCGCCGCAACAGACTGTTGAGGCCTGGGAGGCTGTCGGCGCCCGCATGGGTCACCAGCACGGCGTCCACCCGGTCCAGGTGCCGCACCAGCTTCCAGAAGCTCGACTTGGGGTTGGAGCCGCCGTTGACCAGCACGGTGAAGCCGTTGACGGCGAAGAAGGCGGCATCACCGAGGCCACCGGGGAAGACGTAGCAGCACGGCCGGGCCAGCCTGAGGAAGCCCACAGAGGCCGGGGGCTCGAGCAGCTCGAAGGGGGAGGGTGGCTCCAGGGACTCGGCCACGTACTCCAGGAACTCGCGCAGGCCCTCGGAAGCCGGCAGCTGCACTGGAGGGTTCAACCGCAGCCGGAGCACGCCCTGCAGGCCGGGCACTTCGGGGGACAGCCGGGCCCAGTCACCGAAGGTCGGGCAGGTGATGGTGAGCTTGGGCGGCTCTGGAGGCGGGGGTGTGGAGGCCAGGAGATCCCGGATCTGAACAAGGGGGAATGGTTAAGGTAGGAGAGGGAGGAGGTAGTCAGAGGTGGCCAGGAGGATAAATGAGGGAAATCAAAAGGGGGAGAGACAGATCCAGCCCGTAACCAGTTCTCTAAGTGTTCTTCATCATCTGGAACACACTGGGATTCACAGGGTTGGGTAGAGAAGAGAGGGGAGAGGGAGGAGAGACAGACAACCTACTGGGGAGAAAGAAGAGTCCAAAAGAGGAAAGAGTGGTCAAACCAGTAATCTCACTGTCAGGTAAAATTGGGTAATGAAGATTGGGTTTTTAAATGTAAAAAATTTACAACAATGCCAAAAAGCAAAGATTAAAAATTTAAGAGTCGAGGTTGGATTTTCAAAAATACAGTATTAAAGAAAAGAAGAAGAAGAAGAAAAAGAAAAAAAAAGTCACAGGAATTATTAACGACCAACACCAACAGCTACTCAAAAAAAAACAAACAAAAAATTGTGTATATATGTGTGTATATGGCATTTGCTTTAAAAATAGGGTCTTTTTTTATTTTGAAAAGTGATAGTAGGTTAAAAAAGTTAAAATTAAAATTAAAAGAGTAATAGAAGACTTTAAAAATTAAAAAAAAGGAGAAGAAAAAAATAGGAAGAAAAAACAATCAAAAACATCTACCAGAAAAAATAATAATACTAAAAAATAATAATAATAATCAAAACGAAAGAGAATGGTCGAAAAAATAGTAACGATATTACTGGGACTTTTTCTGGTGTTGTAGGCAGTGTGGGGTCACTTCCAAGGCGGTTCCCGCTGTTCAGCTTCCTCTGTTTGCTGGTCTCTTCAGTGTCCTATTTCTGCCCTGACACAGAGGGGCGGTGGCAGTCACTCTTTTTTTTTTTTTTCTTTTTTAGGCTCACTTGGTCAGTCACGCTGTGGGGAGGGAGGGATGCTGCTACCTAATAGCTCTGGCGTATATTCGCAGTGTCTCAGCCCCGCTGGGCCTGCCCCTACACCCGGCGCACAACGCTCAGGCTCTACGTTTCTCCGCCGGGACCATCTGAGGCCGGCCCTAGGCTGCCTGCACCTCCCTGGTCTAAGCCTCTCGGGCTCGGCGCCCAGGTAGTCGCAGACTCGATTGGGCCTGCGCTTTGTGCCCTTCCCAGGACCGAGCAGGTCAGGTGTTTGGCGAGCGCAGTCAGCGGCTTATCACCCTCTTCTGCTGCTCAGTTTTCTGGGTGTAACCCAGGACTCCTATCAGGTAAATTGAATCTGTCCAGCACCCCGGGAAGTCTCAGTTAGCAAAGAAGCCTGCTTGCAGTTTGATCAGCAAAGTCCCTCCGGGGCTGCGATTGCCACGTTCCAGCCCTTATGGCTCTGGCTGCCTGTCGCCGGCGGGGGCTGGCGGGCAGCTGGCTATTTCTGTTCCGTCCTTTGTTCTGTGCGAGGTCCTGGTGGTGTCTTATGTTCGAGCTTTTCGCGTGGTAACTGTCCCACAGTCTGGTGCGCTAGCCCGAGTTAGTTCGCTCTGGTTACGCGCAGGTGTTCCGGCCCGATGGCCGCCAGCGTCTCCCGCGCCTCCTTGCCCAGCCCCCACTTGCTAGTGGCGGATGCAGGCGTCTGCTCTGCCTCTCCGCCGGGCTCGCAACCTGCTGGTCTCAATCACCATTCATTTTTCCTCCCTGCCATGTGCCTCCAAGACTCGCCACAGATTCGGCAGTGAGAGTGTTTCCTGGCATTTGGAAACTTCTCTCCCTTTAAAACTCTTTTCCCGGGACAGGACTCCCTTCCTGGGACAGAGCTCCCTCCCCACCTCCTTTGTTTCTCTTTTCATCTTCTGTGTTTTTCCTACCTGTTTTTGAAGACAATGTTCTGCTTTTCTGGATGCCTTATGTCTTCTGCTCGCATTCAGAAGCTGCTCTGTAGAATTTACCCAGCGTTGAGATGTTCTTTTGATGAATTTGTGCGGGAGAAAGTGGTCTCTCCGTCCTATTCCTCCACCATCTTAGGAGCCCACCCCCCATATATCCTTATTTCTAACCAATCAGTTGAAAGGTTAAGGTGCATAACTTAATATCTTTATGGCTTCTTCTGATCCCTTTTTCATGCCCCCTGGCCACTTTACAATGGACCAGATATGTATGGGCTTGATTAATGATTACCACTTGTTTTTCCCTCAGGCATATGGAACAAAAGCTAATTACTACTCTTCCCTGGATCTAGTCAGCTCAGTCACTCAGTCGTGTCCAACTCTTTGCGACCCCATGAATCGCAGCACTCCAGGCCTCCCTGTCCATCGCCAACTCCCAGAGTTTACCCAAACTCATGTCCATTGAGTCAGTGACGCCATCCAGCCATCTCATCCTCGGTTGTCCCCTTCTCCTCCTGCCCCCAATCCCTCCCAGCATCAGAGTCTTTTCCAATGAGTCAACTCTTCGCATGAGGCGGCCAAAGCACTGGGGTTTCAGCTTTAGCATCATTCCTTCCAAAGAAATCCCAGGGTTGATTTCCTTCAGAATGGACTGGTTGGATCTCCTTGCAGTCCAAGGGACTCTCAAGAATCTTCTCCAACACCACAGTTCAAAAGCATCAATTCTTCAGTGCTCAGCCTTCTTCATAGTCCAAATCTCACATCCATACATGACCACAGGAAAAACCATAGCCTTGACTAGATGGACCTTAGTTGGCAAAGTAATGTCTCTGCTTTTCAATATACTATCTAGGTTGGTCATAACTTTCCTTCCAAGGCGTAAGCGTCTTTTAATTTCCTGGCTGCAGTCACCGTCTGCAGTGATTTTGCAGCCCAGAAAAATAAAGTCTGCCACTTAGATCCCTGGATGTAAGTGCTGATGATTTCTCACACTGAGGACACATCCCAGGAATTCAGGACAAAGGATATAGCTTTAGGCTAATGTTTATTGAAAACAAGACTGATGTCTCAGAGTCCTACACTGACTGCCTAGCAATTTCTACCCCAAGAGGTTCTCAGAACCTTCTGGATATTTGTGCAAGTGTCCTTCAACACAAGGAGACCCAGGAAACCTTCTTGGCCTTGCCTGTCGCCATGCATATTCATTATTATACCACAAGTGTGTTGATATTATATTAATAGATCAGTTTGGCGAAATTGGCATTTTACAAATAGAAATACATTTGATTTTTGTATATTGGCCTTGTATTTTGCAAGTTTTAACTTAGTTTAAGCAGTTGTTTTGTTTCTTTTTAAAGATTTCTTCAGACTTTCTTGTGTTGTCTAAAAATAAAGACTATTTTATCCTTTTTTTATTTCTATTCTATTAGCTATAGTTTTGGTTTCTTTGTTTTTGTAAGTACTATGTATTTGCAAAGATATTCCTTTCTATGCCATTTTGCATGTTTTATTGTTTGTTTTTTGGTTTGTTTTATTTAATTTACCATGAATGAATATTATCAACACTCCCAGGTTGATTTTCAAATTAGTAAGTCTTATATTCTTGAGATATGGGCATTCGATCTTGATGTCTTATCACTTTTATACATTGTTGGATTTGATTTTATTTAGTTTTGTTGAGGGTTTTTGCATTTGGAATCATAAGAATATTGCTCTATAATTTTCTTTTTCTGTGATGTCTTTTTCTGATTTTTGGTATCAGCATGAGATGAGGTCACCCGCATAAAATAACTCAGCAAGTTTTCCCTTCTCCTCAATATTTTGTAAGAATTTTTGTGGTATTTTTCTGGTATTGTTATTGTTGTTTTTAAATGTTTACTTGAATTTAGTAAGGTAGCCATCTGCACCTGGAGTTCTCTTAGGTTGAAATCTTTAACTTCTTTTCTTTAATTGACATCAAACTATTCAGATCATTTGTTTTTTCTTAAATGATACTTGGTACTTTGTATCTTTAAAAGAATTAGTCCATTTCATCTAAGTTATTGAATTTATGGTCATTAAATTGTGCCTGCTGCTACTGCTGCTGCTAAGTCACTTCAGTGGTGGCCTCCTCTGTGCGACCCCATAGACGGCAGCCCGTCAGTCTCCCCAGTCCCTGGGATTCTCCAGGCAAGAACACTGGAGTGGGTTGCCATTTCCTTCTCCAATGCATGAAAGTGAAAAGTGAAAGTGAATTCGCTCAGTCGTGTCTGACTCTTCACGACCCCATGGACTGCAGCCTACCAGCTCCTCCATCCATGGGATTTTCCAGGCAAGAGTACTGGAGTGGGGTGCCATCACCTTTCCTGAAATTGTGCCTAATATTCCCTTATTTGGAGAAGGAAATAGCAACCCACTCAGAATTCTTGCCTGGGAAGTACCATGGACAGAGGAACCTGGCAGGGTACAGTTCATGTGGACACAAAAGAGTCAGACACTAAACAAAAACATTCTTTTTTTTATTTATTTTAATGTCTGTAGGATCTGAGATCATACCTACCTTTACATTCTTGATTTTCTATATTTAAAATTTTTTTCTTCTTAGAGGTTTATCAATTTTATTGATCTTTTTATAGAACTAACTTTTGATTGTATTGATTTCTACAGTTTACCTATTTTCCACATTATTTATTTCTGCTCTTATCTTTATTATTTCCTTCCTTTTGCTTGCCTTTTACTTTCTAGCTTTGTAAGACTGAAGATAAAATTAGATAAATGATTTGAGTCTTTCTTCTTTTCTAATGTAGGCATTTAACAATAAATTTCCTTTTACCTATTTAACTATGCCCAAAAGTTTTGATATGCTGTTTTAAATTTTATTCAATATAAAATGCTTATAATTTCCCTTATGAGTTCTTCTTTCATCCAGGGGTTACTTGGAAATGTGTGGTTTAATTTCAAATACTGGGGAATTTTCTAGATTTAGGGGAAAAAATGTCATAGAAAGCATTCTTTACTTTACATAAATTATAATGTTCTTTTACATTTTTAAGGCTTATTTTATTGCCCAAGATATAGTGAATCATGGATAAACTCTCTTGTGTACTTGAAAATATTAAGTGTTCTGTTGTTATTGGTGGAGTATTCTATAAATAACAATCAGGTCAAGTTGATTAATAGTGTTTTTTACATCTCTTGCAAACTTACTGATTTTGGTCTGCTTGCTCTGTCAATTGTTGAACAGACTGTTGAAGGCTCTAAATATAATTGTGGATCTATCTAATTCTCCTTTTAGTTCTATTAGCTTTGCTCAATATATTTTAAAGCTCTTAGATGCTTATACATTTAACATAGCTACATTTTCCTGGTGGTCTGACCCATTTAGCACTATGCAGGTGGCGTAGTAGTTAAGAATCTACCTGCCTATGCAGGAGACATAAACATACAAGTTTGCTCCTGGGTTGGGAAGGTCCCCTGGAGGAAGAAATGGTAACCACTCCAGTATTCTTGCCTGAGAAATCCATGGACAGAGAAGCTGGTGGGTTACAGTCCATGCAGTAACAAAGAGTTGATGGGATCACAAAGAGTCAGATATGACTGAACAACTGAGCACGCATATACACCATGTGTACACATATACAAATATCACTCTTTACCCTGTTATAAATCCTACTTTGTCTGATATTAAAATAATCACTTTCTTTTGTGTGTTTGAAGGATATAATTTTCCTGCACTTTTAATTTGGCTGTGTCTTTGTACTTAAACCAGATTTCTTTTCAACAGCATATACTAGACTCCTTTTTTTTTAATCCATTTTAAAATGTTTATATTATAATTGATGTGTTTAAATCACTTATAGTTGATGAAATTATTGATATGATTGTAACATAATAACTTTTACTTTGTCTAAATTCTAAATTATTAACATCTTTATATTTAATTCACCTTGCACACAATATGAACTTAATAAGTTTATTAAGTTTATACTTCTTTCAGGTCAATTCTTTTTCCCTCTAGATTTGTTCTAAATATAGTATGAATGTTCAAATCATAATTTTTCTCATGTAAGTTATAAATGAATAGAATATTTATTACAGGTAAATTTAAATCACATTTTATTATGATTGCATTTCTCATGTCTATGCAGTATAAAAGTAATATAGTAGCTGCTGAATATATCAATCAGTGAATATTAAATCACTTATCATTTATCATCATCTGCCCCTTATGTGTTTTACTTTTCATAATAACAGTATGAATCTGTTGAAACAGAAGAAGAAAAAAGGAATAAATTGATACATGGTTTGGTGCAAAAATCAGTAGCAGCATATGGTCATGAATAAAGTATTGCCATTTCAATATCTTTGTCTATTTTTGTTCCCGGTAGTATTATCTGCAGAGAAAACCTCTACCTTACAATAGACAATATCCTTAGCATTTGAAAAAGGTGCATTATCTGAGAGTAGGAGGACATGATAATGGTTTAACATTAGCATGTTTATAACAATAGTGAACCTAGTATTTTGTTTTCATCCAAAATACTATTAACCTTCCCGTGGCAAATAAAGCATTAATGGAAGCATGAATGTTCTAAAGAGACATTGGTGGTACATTATTTTCTAACTAGAGGAGAATCCCAAAGGTGAGCTGAGAGAAAAGAAGGTTGCAGAGACAATCATTCAGTAGCCAGTATATAATCCTGGCAGATGAAAGGTGGCATTATCACCGATTTGATGGACATGAGTTTGGGTGAACTCCGGGAGTTGGTGATGGACAGGGAGGCCTGGCATGCTGCAATTTGTGGGGTCGCAAAGAGTCAGACATGACTGAGCGACTGAACTGAAGAATATTTTAATTTAGAGATTTTGTTGAGTCTTATTCCCATATTCTTCACAAAACCTGATTGGTTTTTTAAGCACTGCTGCTGCTACTCCTGCTAAGTCACTTCAGTCGTGTCCAACTCTGTGTAACCCCATACACCGCAGCCCGCCAGGCTCCCTCGTCCCTGGGATTCTCCAGGCAAGAACATTGGAGTGGGTTGCCATTTCCTTTAAGCACAATGGTATATAGTGAAGTCAGGTGAAGTGAAGCGAAGTTGCTCAGTTGTGTCCGACTCTTTGCCACACTATGGACTATAGCCTACCAGGGTCCTCCCATGGGATTTTCTAGGCAAGAGTACTGGAGTGGGTAGACTAATCTTGAAAGTAAGCAATATCCCAATTGTCCCATACCTGAAAGAAAGCTCTTTTCCAATTTTCCAGTGGATCACAGACTATTACATTGGTTTGCTTTGTTAGGTTTTGTTTCTTATGACTTGGAATCTGTACAAATTTAGTGTTTATCACATGGCTTCCCTGATAGCTCAGTTGGTATAGAATCCACCCACAATGCAGGAGACCCTGGTTCAATTCCTGGATGAGGAAGATCAGCTGGAGAAGGGATAGGCTACCCACTCCAGGATCCTTGGGCTTCCCTTGTGGCTGTGAAGAATCCACCTGCAATGCGAGAGAACTGGGTTTGATCCCTGGGTTGGGAAGATCCCCTGGAGAAGGGAAAGGCTAACCACTCTAATATTCTGGCCTGGAGAATTGCATGGACTGTATAATTGTTAGGGTTGGAGAGTCAGACTTGACTGAGCAACTTTCACTTCACTACCTATATCTAGTGCTTATCACATGCAGATATATATCTGAGCTATTCTCCATGACTACTCATTTACTTATTCTTTCCATAGATATTTTATTATGGATGTTAGGTACTGTTGTAGATACTGAATAGGGCTCTCTTGCCATTAAAAGCAGTTTTAAGAAGTGATTCTGGAATTGAGAACCATTTTTAATCTTGGTAGAACAAATGCCCATATTGAAGCTACCCAAAAACTACTGAAGTCTTAGAAATAATATGCCAGACTAATAATGTATTTTTTAATGCATAAAGTTTTAATAAGAATTAACTAGATTGTGACTGAAGAGCTATCAGAAATGTAGAACTCCAGAAAAATATGCCGATATTAGTAAGGGAAAAAAACTTGAAATTCTCAGTATTGTCAAGGTATAAGATGCCTTAAAAAACTCTTTAAGAATTATTTCAAGTGTGCAGTGACTCAATCGGGAAGGATGCAACTTGAAATTAGTGATGTTTTGAATAGGGATGTGGTCTTTGTTCAAGAGCCATTATTAGTATTACCCCACTTAAGAAGATGGAACTGTTTTCTGACTTTATATAAAAGTGCCAGACTACTATTATTGTTCTGTCTGAAGCTGCTACCCCTCAACTAAAACACAGGCTTATCAAAATCATAGTGGCAGACTCTTCAGATGTAAGTAACATTGTTGAATTTATAGCCATTAAATTGAGCTTAATATCCCCCCACACATCTTTTTTTAATTGTGACTCTTCAGTCACAATCTAGTTAATTCTTATTAAAACTTTATTCATTAAAAAATACATTGTTAGTCTGGCATATTATTTCTAAGACTTCAACAGTTTTTTGGTAGCTTCAATAGGGCATTTGTTCTACCAAGATTAAAAGTGGTTCTCAATTCCAGAATCACTTCTTAAAACTGCTTTTTATGGCAAGAGCCCTATTCAGTATCTACAACATTACCTAACGTCCATAAAAAAATATCTATGGAAAGAATAAGTAAATGAATAGTCATAGAGAATAGCTCAGATATACATCTGCATGTGATAAAATGTGATTCTTAGGCCAAATCTGGCCCACTTCCTGGGCCAGATCTGGGATCCTTCCTGTAGGGCCTGAGATTATGCTGACCTTCACATTCTTGATTTTCTATAGTCTTTCTTTCTCTTTGGTCAGTCTGGTTAGAGGTTTACCAACTTTTTTTTGTCTCTTTTATAGGACTAACTTTTGGTTTTACCGATTTCTTTATCATCATTTATCTTCACTTTTCAATCTAGAGTAATGTGTGTAAAGTGTGTAATATTTAAGAAACCATCCATCACCCCTGTGGTCCAGTGACAGAATGATATTCTCATTAAAGACACACAAGTCATTATCAAAAAACAATTCAAATATGTTGCAATTTTCAGACATGGTGAAAAGAATAAGTAGACCACAGCATCAGTACTTTATTTCCATTTTACTTTTGCATATATTATATGGTGCTATATGATATGATGTTACATATTATAGATATTCTGTGACTTCCCACATGGGAACCTTACAGAAAACTATTTTCCCCAGCCCTGGCAAGCATGTTCATCTTATCCTCCTGCCCTTTCCTACTTAAATCGCATTATAAAAATCTTTAAATCATCTAGAACACAATTTAAGGAAGGAAAATCTAAGTAGGAATAGCAAGATTCCATTTTTGCTACAGGGGATTTCTAGGCTTTTGCATTCTTTAGTAGAATCTTAATCTTAAAGGAGTGTCATGGAGCAGTTACTCCAACTCACAAGTGAGAAGCTTTTATCATAAAGTTTAAAGATCTGCTGCTGATTAGTAATATTCAAGGTGTATCTAGGAAGCCAAGGCCCCAGAGATATATTCATTACTGAGCACTTACCCATCTTTGCCCACAAAAGTTTTCAAAATATGATTCTTAGGCCAAATCTGGCCCACTTCCTGTTTTTGTCAATAAAGTTTTATTAGAACTCAACCACATTCACTGTTCATCTGTTATCTGTGACTGACTGCATTGTCCAACAGCAGAATATGGTAGTTGTAGCTGAAATTATATGGTTCACGAAGCTAAAATTATTAATGATCAGAACATTTACTGAGGGCCCCTTTTCAAAAGTAGACTATTAAATTGTCAGATCCTTCAATATAGGAATATCCTTCACCGCCACCCCTCCAGCACAGGACCACAATCACACTGTGTTCTGTCAGCTCACCAGGATTCTGCTGGCTCCCCTGATAAGTCACACGTGATCTGAGAAAGTCCTACCCTTTCCTAAGAAATAAAGAATGGGAGTGGTATTGAATGAAAATGATCTGAGGTTCCTCAAAATAGTTCACATTTACTTAACGCTTATCAATTTCCTGATGCTATTCTAAATATTTCATAGTGTTAACTAATTAATATCCACACCAAACCTATCATCTATTATTAATTCTTTACAGTTCAGGAAACTAATTAAGTAATTTATGGTAATGCATCTGTGAAGTGGCAGTCAGGTTTCAGATACAGTCTCTCCAGAGTCCACAGACTTAAGTTCTAAACAAGTTTGTCTCTCCAAAAAAAAAAAAAACAAGAAAGAAAAACCACCAAGCTAAGCTGCATTTGGATTGCCAAGCTTGATTTGGGGTAATCTCCAATAATACCTGTTAAATAAACCTCCTTTGAGGGATTTGTTCAACAAATATTTCTTGACCACAGTGTGACTGATTCCACTTTATTAAGTGAAGACAGTCCCTTCCTTGACAACACTTAGAATTTAGCAAAAATTTCCTTTCTAGAAAATTCAGCAAAAGAGTAAATACACAAAAATCAAGGGCTCTAGTGGGAATGAGGTCATTGTGTTCTTTTTGATATCAGATGATTATGCTGAATGAAGAGCAGTCATATTGGTAAGATGAAAGAATATGGGCTTTACAGCCAGAAAGTAATGTGTTTCAATTTCAAACGTGACTTCAGAGAAGTTACTTCAAACTTCCTGAGTCTTGATTTTCTTATTTGTATAATTTATAATATAAAACTTCCTAGAATTTTTTGTAAGGATTAAATGAGATCATATATATGATGATCTCTAATATAATGTTAGAAATTTAGCTTGCACTCAATTAAAATTCTCTCATACTTTCCTTGAAAACTTTTATATATAATTTATCCTATTTCAGTGCTGACTCTGAGTTCTCCCTCCTTGAAACACCATGCACATTTCTTTATGGGAAATCATGCCCTGCCAGGTATGCAGGGTTAGAGTAGCTACTGCATTTGATAACATATCACAGTGATCCTGGTTCCTGGATTTATTCGTGGATTTGTATGTATGTCTATATATCTATAGATTATTGAAAAAATGATTAAGCATGGGTTATGTGTATATCTTTACCTCTATTATCTATGATTTATCTTTTCCTTTAAAAGTGTTAGTCACTCAGTCATGTCCAACTTTTTGGGACCCCATGATCTATAGCCCGTCAGACTCCTCTGTGATTCTCCAGACCAGAATACTGGAGTGGGTTGCCATGCCCTCATCCAGGGGACCTTCCTGACTCAGGGAATTGAACTCAGGTCTCCTGCATTGCAGGCAGATTCTTTACCATCTGAGCCACTAGGGAGGCCCATTTTCTCCTTTAGATATATTCTAGCTATGATATTACAAACTTCAGTGTCAGAGATCTAAACTCTGATTTAGGAACTCACTAGGGCAGTTCACAAATATTTTGCACATTTGTCATAATGAAATATTTAGGCTCTTTCAATTGAAAGGAACAAAGACTCGCTAATTTCACCTTAAAATACTCGATATCTATTAGAAGACTATAGTAGAAAAATAACAGAGAAATCTAGAAGCAGTTGCAGAGGCAACTTAGAGAAAATGGAAGTCAGGGTTTTTTTGGGTTTAGGGATTTTTTTCAGAAATTTGCACCTCTGATATATTATGGAGAAAATATGAGCTTGTCTTTCTCTCTGTGTATCACTTCCCCCACAGTGACTGGATTTCCTTATTTATCTTCTCCTCTGTGTTATGCTGTCTGCATATTCAGAGCTTCAGCTGCCAGTAGTTCCTGTGTATTGTCTTTCCTCAGTCTCTTTTGGTTTCTGTTTTCCACGGTCAACTTTCTACCTACTTTGATTTAAATTCTCCAGAGAAAGTTTATGAATGACCTAACCAAGCATCCTTGTCCGTCCGTGATCAAAGGTTTTGCTCAAAGCCACACCAGGTGCTGTAATTCAGCTAACAAATTGTCGAGCTTGGATAGGTGCTCATCTTTAGTCATTTCAGCTCTGGGTGAGGGGATAGAGTCCTGATATGTAGAATCTGAACACATATTTTCTAAAAACAGAGTAAGGTTGAGAGTAGGGCGTGAGGACAGGAGGACTGGCACTTAAATACAGGATACCCTTGAAAAGGCATTTAAGGATTTAGTTTTCATTCTGGGTCTTCAAATAGTTTATAAAAGTCATCATAATCCGCTGGGGAAGATAAAGACACATCATTACAGAGAGTGTCATACAAGACAGATACCAGCCTTTAGACTCCTGAATTTCTTGAGAGAAGCAACTTTTTTTTGTTTGTTTCTCTAGTAACTAGCTCAATATGCAGTACTTAAAAAGATTATCAATATGCTTGTTGAACAGGTAATGAACAGTGTGACTTCTGAACTAAAATGAACATTTCCATGTTAAAACTACCATCATGTGATGTTTTCATTGTCTAGTATCCTCAGTGGATGATATGAACCAGCAATAAGTTCAATGTTTCATGCCCATAGACTTAGAATATTTTTTGTATTTGAGACCTCCCAAGCAGAGTCTGTGTGGAGGGCACATTTTGGTTCACTTGATGCCATTCTGGAATTGATCCTGATTTAAAAAGAAAACTTGATTCCTAGTTATGTCAGTTAGTTCATCTTTGATGATATCACCTTGACAATGTATTCAGTTTTGTATGTAAGACATACCACCATGTGTGGGCTGCATTCATGTTTGCTCCTGTAAGACTAGGGCCAAAATGTTTCCACAGGTCTAGAAAAACAAATGCACAAGCATCTGCTAAAAACTGAGCAGCTTGTAGCTGGAATCAAGTGACTTACAATTCTTGCTGGGGGCAGTTTTTACCTAAGCAGAAGACGTTCCCATGTTCAAATGTTTAAACTGGTTTAGAACTTGGAAAAATCCAGTAACCACAATACATGAAATCTTTAAAACTTTGAGGCTTAATATCTTATGGAAATGCAAGAAAGAGATGCATTTGACCTTCAGTCCCTGTGTATGGCAATGAGGCAGCAAACAGACAATTACAGAGAAAAATCTGAAAGCCAGATGTCAAAAATAAGTGTTAACCCCGAGTTGTGACATTTTTAAAATGTCCTTGGCTCATATTGAAGTGCAAGTGCTAATGTGGTCATTTATTTGTCTATTTATAAGGAGAAAAAAGGCCCTGAGATTCCTAAAATGTTTCGAAATGGATCTTATTCTTCCTGAAAAATAACAACAAGCTGTTATTTTCAACCTAAGGGTCAAAACTAAGAAGTATCCATTAGTACTCATCAAAGCTTACACATACAGAGTACATGTCTCGAAGCAAGAATTAGCACACTATATTTTTACTTTGCTAATATTTTTCTGAGATATAGGAGGTAATCTTTATAAAATATTTGAGCTTACTGGCAAGAGTAGAATATATATTCTAGGAATCCTAACTGTGTGGTTATAAAATGATTTAAAAGGTAATGTGTACATGTTTTCACTCTTTTTCCTCAGTCTTGATCATTAGTACAGTGCCATTATAATAAAGGGAAGTCCCTTTAAACTTGCTGTTGTTTGGTTGCTGAGTTGTGTCTCTTTTGTGACCAGTGGACTGCGCCTTGCCAGGGTCCTCGGTCCATGGGATTTCCTAGGCAAGAATACAGGAGTGGATTGCCATTTCCTTTTCCAGGAAAAGGGAAAGAGATCATGGGACCTTTAACTCATGATCGACCTGTGACCCCTGCACTGTAGACAGATTCTTTACCACAGAGCCACTTGGGAAGCCCCTCTTTAGATTAAGTGTTGATCAAATAATCACTAAATATGTGTGTGTGTGTGTGTGTGTGTGTGTGTGTGTGTGTGTTCTTAGGAGTATAAGAAGCTGGAAAAATATTTTCTAATTAAATAACTATAAATTATAGAATTTCATACTTTAATCAATATCCTCATTTTGTTCTTGACTATTCTTTTGAACTGTGGTGTTGGAGAAGACTCTAGAGAGTCCCTTGGGCTACAAGGAGATCCAACCAGTCCATTCTAAAGGAGATCAGTCCTGCATGTTCATTGGAAGGACTGATGCTAAAGCTGAAACTCCAATACTTTGGCCACCTCATGTTAAGAGTTGACTAATTGAAAAAGACTCTGATGCTGGGAGGAATTGGGGGCGGGAGGAGAACGGGACAACAGAGGATGAAATGGCTGGTTGGCATCACCTACTAGATGGACATGGGTTTGGGTAAACTCTGGAAGTTGGTGATGGACAGGGAGGCCTGGCTGCTGCCATTCATGGGGTCGCAAAGAGTTGGACATGACTGAGCTAATGAACTGAACTGAACTGATTCAGTTAAAAGGAAAGAAACTTTAAAAAATATTATTTTTGTAGAAAATGCTATCTTACCCTGTGAGTGCAAAAATGATAGGTTAAAAGTGTACTGCATGTCCTGTAGTCTTAAAAAATATAGTGGCTAAAAAAATATATAAGCTTTAGAGAAAGTACAGTGTTGATATTTAGATAGATGCATGGAATTTGGGGGGGGTAGCTCTTTTGATGAGAGATCAAAATACTCATCCTTAAGCTGTGGTACTATCTACTCTTCCTCTCTCATTGAGTGGCCTTCTACAAAGCCTTGCCCACTTTGGCTGTACTGTGTGTCATTTGAAGTGCATTTTTACTACCATTGTTAGGGACAATGGCTGATGCATTACCTCTGCTTAAAAATAACATTCTCAAATCCTCTTCATTTCAGTCCTTAAAATTTCTAGATGTTATACACATTGACTTTGGCTCTGAGAAATATGTGTCAATGAGAACACTTTTTTTTTTTATCAAAGCAATGTGGTACACCAGCACTTAAAATATAATACATCAACACTTAACCCCAAAAGGTGTAGAACTTTGTGATTAAGAGGAAGATTTTGATATTAAACTATAGGAGTCTGATGCCAACTCTACTGCTTAGTGTTGTGTAACCTTGAGAAATTACCTAACTCCATCTATTGTCTTATTTTAATGATCTCAAAAAAAGGGGGGGTGCATAACGCAATGATAGTATATCCTTTCTAGACTGTGAAACATCTATTCAATTAAAGTCCTTCAGACAGCATGTGGCATAGAGTAACAAGCTATATTTGCTATGGAATCAGTATTCACGTATAGCTTTTCTTCACTTCGTTGAGCATAATTTTACATTATTTTTGCATGCATTTTAAAGGATTTTTAACATCTTCTGGACTAAAGTAGCAACATGGTATATTAGAGAGGAAAATCTGGACTGTGGAATAAAGATGTATAGAATAAATTCTGTCATTCATGTCTTACAACTTATTTGAATTTGGCCAACTTATATTAACTCTCTAGATTTTGTTTCCTATTCTTTACAGTAAGAGTCATAAACTGAAAAGCAATTATACTTTTAGGGTTCCAGCCCAATAAAAGATGCTTGATGGATAATAACAGATTATGATATGGTCAAGTTAGATTAAATCCAGAATTGTACATGTCTATTTTACACTATATGACAGTATTTCAGAATTTAGAGTGCTCAAGAAGTCTTTGATAATTTAATATTGCATTGGTAGCTTTATGTAGCACACAGGTTACACTTAATATTAAAGTTCAGTAGAAACCCTTACCCGAAAATACATCATTACCATTGTATTAATCTGATAGACTAATGAACTGGGTGAAATCCCACCTCTCCCCCAATTTGCTTCTGTCTCACTGTAACATATGGGCTGAATTGTGCTGAGAGGTAATCTAACACTCCGTAAAGCCATACATACGTGATTCTCCATGTCCACAGTCGCTCACTGAAGTGGTTTCCTCAGGTGTCTAGAGCTGCTTGCCAAAAGTTATGTCCCCTACAAGGGGAGTATGACCAGTAAGTGGTTGATGTGGGGATCCAAAGGCTTTGCTTTCTGCCCCAATTTGGGGAGAACTCTGAAGGGCCATCCTAGCACCACAGCTCATTGTATCAGCTGGGTCATCTCTTGCAGTCCTAGTGTAGAGAGCTTGCTTTCTGCCTTCCTAGGGGTGTATTTCCTAGGAACACTTCACAATAAAACTTCTGACCATACACAGCTTGCAGAGAACACAGTCCCAGGCCTACCCTAGTTTGAAAAGTTTTAGAGTAGTAAGATGCTCAGATGGTAAAGAATCTGCCTGAAATGCAAGATATCCAGGTTGGGATGACCCCTGTGAGAAGGAAATGGAAACCCACTCCAGTATTCTTGCCTGGAAAATTCCATGGATGGAGGAGCCTAGCAGGCCACAGTCCTAGGGATCACAAAGAGTCAGACATGACTAAATGACCAACACAGTAAATCATGGACCAAATACCTATGTCTTACCCATCATGGCACAGTAGGCAATTGATGAATTAAAATAGAACTGCTTTAAGAATTTGATCAGGCCTTTCAGAAGTCAGAGCAAACATCATAGCAAGCCCAGGAAAGTATACCTGCATTCAACAGCAATTGTTTACTGTGAAATTTGGAGAAACACATGTTATATTGGTTTTCAAAATTATTTAACTATGTATAACTGATATAATTTGTGGTAGGCTATGATTTTTTACATTCTGCATGTTTGGAAAATCTTGCAAAGTGGAAAAAAATTTGTCCACAAAACTGTTTTCAAATGTAATAAACTTTCATGAATACTAAATTGAGTAATTAATGAAGTTTACATAATATTGTTACTCATACATTTAATTAAACATTTATTCATTTTGATTTTGTGGTTTTCTTTTTTCTTTTCTGGAGCCAATACATTAAATTATAAAGACTCAAATTTTTATGATGATCTTTGAAAAATCTCATAGGCCACTGAAAATGTTAAGGCCCTTGTTTATATCTGAACAAAAATCTAATATACATTTATAAAAGGCAAAATGTGAAATCTTCTCTTTTTCTCTTCTTTCTAAGTTAAAGCAGGTTGCTACATCCTCCAATACTTGCAACGGAGTTCATTCAGTCTTGAAAGAAAAGAAAAACAGACACAGGGCTTGGTGCAGGGCATACCCTATGAACACACAACTAACTCAAGTTAAGCTGCCTCATTCTCTTTCATTTTTCCAAATAATTTCCCATTTCCTTCAACTTTATCTTGTTCATGTAAACATATCTGTGTCTTTAACAAGAGCCAATCACATGTGGCTTCTCCAGTGAAGTGGTATTTCACACGGCTCCCCAACTATGGCTGGTTAAAGTAGAACGTAGATACCCCTGTCTATTCACAAATCTTTGTGTGACACTGTCCTCTATTAGTCTCAGAAAACTGTCTCTTTAAGCTAGTTGTTTGAATCCCTATAAATGTATAGAGAAAAAGAATAGATTCTGCAGTGTGTGTGTGTGTGTGTGTGTGTGTGTTCAATCAAGAGCAGTTAACCACCTCTTATATTCATTTTGCTCAATCATAAGATTACCAAAGTCAACAGTGGAAAAGACTTAATACGTTAGGAAATTAGGTCTATCAATTTAGCAAAATATGTCTTTTGCAAATATTTTCTCCAATTCTGTGGCCTGTCTTCTAATTCTCTTGATATTGTCTTTCACACAGAAGTTTTTAAATTTAATGAAGTCCAACTTTTCAATTTTTATTTTCATGGATCATGTCTTTGGCATTGTATCTTTTAAAAAATCCCTTCATTAAACCCAAGGTCATCTAGGTTTTTTCCTATGTTATTTTCTAGGAGTCTTATATCTTTGCATTTTGTTTTGAGTCTGATCATTTTGAGTTAATTTTTGTTAATAGTGTAATGTCTGTGTCTAGATTCACTTCTCTTCGCATGTAGTTAGTCGTTCAGTTGTTCCAGCATACTTGTTGAAGATGCTATCTTTGCTCTGAGCTTCCCTGGTGGCTCTGATGGCGAATAATTTCCCTGTAATACAGGAGATCTGGGTTCGATCCCTGGGTCAGGAAGATCCTCTGAAGGAGGAAATGGAAACCCACTCCAGTATTCTTGCCTGGGAAATCCCATGGACAGAGGAGCCTGGCAGGCTATAGTTCATGGGGTCACAAAGAGTCAGACACAACTGAGTGACTAAGTACAAGTTTGCTCCATATTGTAGCTTTCTTATGTCCTCCTTCCATCATATTCTGTTCCATCTATATTCTGGCTCAATCTTTGTGTAAAATAAATTGAAAAACAAGTAATGTACACAAAGCCAAAAGTGACTCCATGCAATAGTCTAACACCATGTTTTGAAGTTTGAGTTCAGTAACATAAAACTACCCAGCAGTTTTAAAACTTTTCCTTATAAGAGTAGCTTCCAAGTGAAAATCTATACTCTGGTTTTAATCTGTGACAATGTTATGTCTGTTCCAATCTAGGGAAAATGGGAAAGTGAAAAGTGAATGCATGAATATGTATATGTGGGGGTGGGTATGGTGTGTGATGGTGTGTGTATGTCTACATAAGTTACAAACTTTCCTTTCTTGTGAAAGTCTCACCTTTATTCTGAGATCATAGCCATAGTTTTGGTGTTGCAGCTTATTTTTTAATGAAAAAATGATTAGATATTTTTTGATGTTTTAAAAATGATATTATGTTAAAAAAAAAACTAATGGTTGAAAATACTGTGTTTATCCCCAAAACATATTTTTAAATTATCCTGGTTTATGAAATCACATGTCTGGGAACTGCTGCCTGAGGGGACAATCACTTCGTAGCATACAGCACAGGTGAAGAAGGGCAGTTCAGTTCAGTCGAGTCGCTCGGTCATGTCTGACTCTTTGCAACCCCATGAACTGCAGCACGCCAGGCCTCCCTGTCCATCACCAACTCCCAGAGTTCACTCAGACTCACGTCCATCAAGTCAGTGATGCCATCCAGCCATTCATCCTAGGTCGTCCCCTTCTCCTCCTGCCCTCAATCTCTCCCAGCATCAGAGTCTTTTCCAATGAGTCAATTCTTCGCATGAGGTGGCCAAGATACTGGAGTTTCAGCTTTAACATCATTCCTTCCAAAGAAATCCCAGGGCTGTTCTCCTTCAGAATGGACTGATTGGATCTCCTTGCAGTCCAAAGGACTCTCAGGAGTCTTCTCCAACACCACAGTTCAAAAGCATCAATTCTTCAGCGCTCAGCCTTCTTTACAGTCCAACTCTCACATTCATACATGACCACAGGAAAAACCATAGCCTTGACTAGACTCTACACAAGGACATCACCAGATGGTCAACATTGAAATCTGATTGATTATATTCTTTGCAGCCAAAGATGGAGAAGCTCTATACAGTCAACAAAAACAAGACCAGGAGCTGACTGTGGCTCAGATCATGAACTCCTTATTACCAAATTCAAACTTAAATTGAAAAAAGTAGGGAAAACCGCTAGACTATTCAGGTATGACCTCAATGAAATCCCTTATGATTATACAGTGGAAGTGAGAAATAGATTTAAGGGCCTCTATCTGATAGATAGTGCCTGATGAACTGTGGAATGAGGTTCATGACACTGTACAGGAGACAGGGATCAAGACCATCCCCATGGAAAGAAATGCAAAAAACGCAAAATGGCTGTCTGAAGAGGCCTTACAAATAGCTGTGAAAAGAAGGGCTGTGATGCAGAAATAAGACTCCAAACAGTGGATCATTTCTATAGGTTACAAACAAGCAGGTTATAAACACAGTTTACTCTCAAATGACAGGACTAAAGGCTCTAATTTAGTTTTCTATAGCAGAGTAACAAATTATCACAATTTAACCCCTTAAAATGAGACACACTTATCTTGCAGTTTCTGTGGGTCAAAAGTTCAAGTTTGGCTTGGCTGGGTCCTTTCTTCAAATATGACAAAGTTGCAAAATATTGGCTTTATGTTTTCATTTGTAGGCATAATGAGAAGAATTTGCTTCTAATTCATTCAGATTGTTGTCAGAATTCACACCTTTTTTATCTGTGTAACAGAAGGCTCTCACTTATTGCTGGTTGTAGGCTAGAGACCAATCTCTGATGCTCAAGACCACCTGTAGTTCACAAGGACCCCCTGAGTTTCTTGCCACTTGTGCTTCCTCAGCATGACTGTTTACTTCATCATGTCTGCTAGGAAATTCTCTCCTGTTCAGAATCTAACTCAGGGAGGACCTACTCCCTTTTAATGGCTTTCCCCTGATTAAGTCAAGCTTCTCAGGATAATCTTCCTTTTGATTAACTCAAAATATATTTGGAAACTAAGTTACATTTCTGTAACAACTCTATGGAGAAGGAAATGGCAACCCCCTCCAGTATTCTTGCCTAGAGAATCCCAGGGACAGAGGAGCCTGGTGGGCTGCTGTCTATGGGGTCACAGAGTTGGACATGACAGAAGGGACTTAGCAGCAGCAGCAGCAACATCTCTGTATCTTTGCTGTAGTCGAAGATAAGGAGCAAGTCACATGTCTTGTCTACCCTTAGGAGTAGAGGATCATACCCAGTGTGAACAGAAGGGAAGAGAGTAGATGGGAAAAAGCCCTGAGAGTCACTCTAGGGTCTGTCCTCCTCAGAAAGGATTAAATATGTTTTCCCAAAATTGTTAAAGCTGGCGTTAATAGTGTAAAGACCAAACAGCAGCACTAAGGTACTCTGTGAAGAAGGCTGGGCGCCGAAGAATAGACGCTTTTGAACTGTGGTGTTGGAGAAGACTCTTGAGAGTCCCTTGGGCAAGGAGATCCAACCAGTCCATCCTAAAGGAGATCAGTCCTTGGTGTTCATTGGAAGGACTGATGCTAAAGCTGAAACTCCAGTACTTTGGCCACCTCATGCGAAGAGTTGACTCATTGGAAAAGACTCTGAATCTGGGAGGGATTGGGGGCAGAAGAGAAGGGGATGATGGAGAATGAGATGATTGGATGGCGTCACCGACTTGATGGACATGAGTTTGAGTGAACTCCGGGAGTTGGTGATGACAGGGAGGCCTGGCGTGCTGCAATTCATGGGGTTGCAAACAGTCTGACACAACTGAGCGACTGAACTAAAGGTACTCTGATTTCTAGCTTTAGTGTCACCATTTATTAGCTGGTTAAACTGTATTGGTTGTTCGGCACATTAAGAATTTTACTTACAAAATAAATACAAATCTTGAACTTAACAGGTCTTGAAGTTTCCATAGAATGCCAAAATACAATAATTGTAGGATCTTCAATGGAGTCAGATAGTAGAAGATGTATGTCTCTATGACAGATTTCCAAAGATTAAGTAGAAGAGTCTGTTGCTTTTAAGAGATTGCAACTAATCAAAAAAAAACTGTATAGAACAAGATGGGTTTTGTGTCCTTTTAAAAATATACAAAATGGAATTTACCCCCAACTTTTAACTTCTTGCATTTAATGACTTTTGAATTTGGATAATGGTAACTGGATCAACTCAAAATTTTTAGATCATTTAGATCAGTTCAGTCACTCGGTCGTATTTGACCCTTTACGACCCCATGGACTGCAATACACCAGACTTCCCTGTCCATCACCAACTCCCATAGCTTGCTCAAACTTATGTCCATTGAGTCGGCGATGCCATCCAACAATCTCATCCTCTGTCATCCCCTTCTCCTGCCTTCAGTCTTTCCCAGCATCAGGGTCTTTTCCAGTGAGTCAGTTCTTCACATCAGGTAGCCAAAGCTTGCAGCTTCAGCTTCAGCATCAGTCCTTCGAATGAATATTCAGGACTGATTTATTTTAGGGCTGACTGGCTTGATCTCCTGGCAGTATAGATACTTATAATCCAAGAAAAATGAGAATGGGTACATGTAATAATTTATTACAATGATATTCCTATACCTCTATGAAAGAATGAAAGAAAAATAGTGTGTTATTTCTTGTAGAAGCCCAGAACCCTTCATGTAAAACTGGCTTTATGAAAATCACCTTGATTTAGTTTTTGACAAGTTGGCATCTTTGAATTGCAAAAATAGCTTTTCCAACCCCTGTGTAATCTAGATAATCAAGTGACGACAAAGCAGAATCTGGCTAATTTAAGTCAAGATTTCCTTGTGAATAAATAAAATGCTGAGAGTAATGCAACTCAGCTGGTCTCCTAAGCTCTGCTGATACTTGAAATACATGACTGATTCAAGGACTTTGTCCATGGAAGAAATATCTAGAGAAACATATTATAACAAAGTGTTGATTTACTTAAAACTATTGTCTGACAGATAATTGGAAGAAAAGGTTCTTTTTTTTTCTTTTCATTTTATTTATTGATTTATTTGGCCGCATTGTGTGGAATATGGGCTCTAGCCCCCAACTTAGGATCACATCTGTGACCCTTGCATTGGGAGAGGGCTTCCCTCAGGCTCAGAGGTAAAGAATCTGCCTACAATGCAGGAGACCTGGGTTGTATTCCTGTATCAGGAGCACAGTGTCTTAATGATTAGACCAACAGAAAATTCCTTTTAAAAAATGATAATAATTTTAGGGATTCTTTTTATCTGTTGGTAAAATAATAAGCTATCAATGATCCTCAAGCTAATTGTGTAATCCTCAGGTGATTACACAATCACTGGATGATTGAATCTGTCACTCCTGGAGTGAACTCATATTTATACTGCTTCTCTTTCAGTGCATCCAGCAGGATCAGTTGTGGATAAAAATTGAGATTTCTATATTAAATTAAGAGGTGTACACATTTCTTTCATCTTCACATTCTAGAACTATTTCTGTAAACTCAGGATTGTCAAGTTTAGGAGAAGCTGAGTCAGGTACTACATTAATTGCTACAAGAAGTTAAATGGTAGGCATTTAATGAAAGAATTGATAACTTTGCTGGCATGAAGTCCTCAAAAAGACGCTATATACAGCAATCTAGGGTTGTAATTTAATAGCTAAGTTCTCATCATAACTTTTCTAGCTTTAAGTTTGTGACCACTGTGTTTCATCATTAAAACTTTAAAATCAAGCTTATATTTCTTCTAGTCAATTCTATTTCCTTTATAAACAATAATGCTATTTTCATTTGTAAAAATAAATAATTTGAAGATATTTTTTATTTAGCAATAGTATTTAAATGTCTTACTATTTTACCTAAAGTAGCTCTTGGGAATTTAGAGTTCCAACTTGGGAAAATTTATTTAAGTATGGTAATATTTGTATAATTTCCTTTAGGTCTTTATATACACTATGGTCCTTTTTATTATAAAATGAAAGCATATTCTTAATTTATTTTTAAGTAGAGGCTTTCTATTTTCCTTTTTATATGTAAAAAGTTATTATAAAACAAAAATAAGTCATTTTTATATCTCCTGAAGCTATTTAAAAGTATTCAAATAGTTTCCCATAAAGAAATTTATTGTAAAATATAAATTGCAAGACAGAGACGAGAAAGTCTCACTGAATACCCAATGAATAATCGTTAACAGTGACACCAAGTAAGTTATTAAAATATTGGAAGATAGAAATATCAGAAATTTTATAACAAATAGGAGGTGATGTCTTATTGTGGCTTTGATTTGAATTACCCTGATAATGATTTTGAATATATTTTCATGTATCTCTTGACCATCTGTATGTGTTCTTTGGAAATATGTTCAGATCCTTTGCTCATTTTTTAATTGGATTGTTTGGGGTTTTTTTGCCATTTAGTTAAGTTCAGTTCAGTGGCTTAGACATGTCCAACTCTTTTCGACCCCATGAATCATAGCACACCAGGCCTCCCTGTCCATCATCAATTCCTGGAGTTCACTCAAACTCATGTCCATCGAGTCAGTGATGCCATCCAACCATCTCATCTTCTGTCATTCCCTTCTCCTCCTGCCCCCAACCTCTCCCAGCATCGGAGTCTTCCAATGAGTCAACTCTTTGCATGAGGCGGCCAAAGTACTGGCGTTTCAGCCTCAGCATCAGTCTTTGCAATGAACACCCAGGACTGATCTCCTTTAGAATGGACTGGTTGGATCTCCTTGCAGTCCAAGGGACTCTCAAGAGTCTTCTCCAACACCACACTTCAAAAGCATCAATTCTTCAGCGCTCAGCTTTCTTCACAGTCCAACTCTCACATCCATACACTACCACTGGAAAAACCATAGCCTTGACTAGATGGACCTTAGTCGGCAAAGTAATGTTTCTGCTTTTCAATATGTTATCTAGGTTGATCATAATTTTCTTCCAAGGAGTAAGTGTCTTTTAATTTCATGGCTGCAATCACCATCTGCAGTGATTTTGGAGCCCCCCAAAAATAAAGTCTGACACTGCTTCCACTTCCCCATCTACTTCCCAGGAAGTGATGGGAACGAATGCCATGATCTTAGTATTCTGAATGTCGAGCTTTAAGCCAACCTTTTCACTCTCCTCTTTCACTTTCATCAAGAGGCTTTTTAGCTCCTCTTCACTTTCTCCCATAAGGGTGGTGTCATCCTCATATCTGAGGTTATTGATATTTCTCGCAGCAATCTTAATTCTAGCTTGTGCTTCTTCCAGCCCAGCATTTCTCATGATGTACTCTGCATATAAGTTAAATAAGCAGGGTAACAATATACAGCCTTGATGTACTCCTTTTCCTATTTGGAATCAGTCTGTTGTTCCATGTCCAGTTCTAACTGTTGTTTCCTGACCTACATACAAGTTTCTCAAGAGGCAGGTCAGGTGGTCTGGTGTTCCCATCTCTTTCAGAATTTTCCACAGTTTATTGTGATCCACACAGTCAAAGGCTTTGGCATAGTCAATGAAGCAGAAATAGATGTTTTTCTGGAACTAAGTTATGTGAATTCTTTATATAGTTCAGATATTAACCTCTTACAGTTTCCAAGAATTTTTGTCCAATTTAGTTTTCCTTTTCATTTTGTTTGTGGCTTCTTTTGCTATACAGAACTTTTTTGGTATAATATTGTGATGCTTTTTTTTAATTTTTGCTTTTGTTGCTTTTGCTTTGGGTGTTGGATTTTTTAAAAAAAATTATGACCAAGACTTACATCAACAAGCTTACCACCTATGTTTTCACCTAGTTTTATTGTTTCAGGTCTTATGTTCAAGTCTTTAATTCATTTTGAGTTAATTTTTGTGTATGGTATAAATCAGTGGTCCCCAACCTTTTAAGTACCAGGAAATGATTTCTCAGAAAACTGTTTTTTCCATGGACAGTGGCGGGATGGTTCAGGCAAAAATGTGAGCAATAGGCAGCAATGGGGAAGGCAGATGAAGCTTTGCTCACTTGCCAGCTCACCTCCTGCTGTGTGGACTGCTTCCTAACAGGTCGTAAACTGGTACTAGTGTGCAGCCTAGAGCTCAGGGACCCTGGTGTGACCTAGTGGTCAAGTTTCATTCTTTTGCTATGACAGTCCCATTTTTCCAATAATTTTTATTGAAAACATTGTCCTTTTCTTGGAGCATATTCTTAGCTCCTTTCATAAATTAATTGACTATGTATATTTAAGTTTATTTCTAGGCTCTTAATTATTTTCTCCTGATCTATGTATCTGTTTTTATATCAATGTCGTACTGTTTTAATTACAATAGCTGTGTGTGTGTGTGTGTGTGTGTGTGTGTATATACATGCATCAGTTCAGTTCAGTTGCTCAGTTGTGTCTGTTACTTTGCAACCCCATGGACTGCAGCACACCAGGATTCCTTGTCGATCACCAACTCACAGAGCTTGCTCAAATTCATGTCCATTGAGTCAGTGATGTGATCCAACCATCTCAACCTCTGTTGTCCCCTTCTCCTCCTGCCTTCAGTCTTTCTCAGAATTAGAATATTTTCCATTGAATCAGTTTTTTGCATCAGGTGGCCAAAGTATTGGAGTTTCAGCTTCAGCATCAGTCCTTCCAATGAATATTCAGGACTAATTTCCTTTAGGATTGACTGGTTGGATCACCTTGCTCTCCAAAGGACTCTCAAGAATCTTCACCCACACCACAGTTCAAAAGCATCAATTCTTTGGCATTCAGCTTTCTTTATTGTTCAACTCTCACATTCATACTTGACTACCGGAAAAACCATAGCTTTGACTAGGACCTTTGTTGGCAAAGTAATCTCTCTGCCTTTTAATATGCTATCTAGGTTTGTCATAGCTTTTCTTCCAAGGAGCAAGTGTCTTTTAATTTAATGGCTGCAGTCACCATCTACAGTGATTTTGGAGCCCAAGAAAATAAAGTCTGTCACTGTTTCCATTGTTTCCCCATCTATTTTCCATGAAGTGATGGGACCAGATGCATGATCTTACTTTTCTGAATGTTGAGTTTTAAGCCAACTTTTTCACTCTCCTCTTTCACTTTCATCAATATACATGCATATTCTTATATAATTCACACCATTATCATATGGATTAGTCACTGTTTTTAACCCTATGAACAAATAAGAAAACTGAGATATAATGAGGTTAAATGAATTATATCTATATCAATTAATGGATTCCAATTGTGAGAACTACTAGAAAAACTTTTTAGAATTTTCCAGATACGTTAGTATATGATTTCAAGGAAGAGAAAGTATGTCTGTGAGATGAGCAGTTGTGGTTTAAAACTTGGATACAAGCCACTAACATCTCACTCCTAACTGAATATCCCTTTTCCTTTCTTTCATCCTAACCTGAAGCCCCATAATTTAATTTTTACTCATTTTGAGATGAGTAAATTAAATTGTAATTCAGATATAGTCACTCTTCTGCTCAACACCTCTCCTCCATGCATTAATGTCACATTACATTTGCATAAAAGACAATGTCTTTATGATGGTCTAAAGGGTCCTACAGAATTGATCTTACACACTACTCCTATTCCCTGTGTCACTGCACTCCAGTCACACTGACCTCTTTACTGCCCCTCATAAAAGTCAGGTACAGTCTTGCTTCCTACTCTGTGCACTGGCTATTCAGTCTACATAGAACGTGTTTCCCACTGATGTCATAGACTTCCCTCCAACAGAAACTTTTCAGTCTCTCTTCCACTGTCATTTTTAACAAGGTTTACACTGATTTCTCTAAAATTGAATCCCTTACACCAAGGCATTCCCATCCACATTATTCTGCTTTGTTTTTATAACACTATTGCTTCCTAACACATGATTTAATTAATGTCATTAATATCTTTATTATCTATCTCTGCCAAGTAGAATTTCAGTTCCAACAAGTAAGCAACTTCTATTAAGTGTATGTAGGTATATACATGTACACACACATGTATATCCAGTTCTAGGAGAGTGCCTATTCCTTAGTAAGTGCTCAATCAATATTAGTGCATGAGTACTTCAGCCACAAGTTCTAATATATAAAAAATAAATTTGAGTGTGAAACTAACAGTTCAGAGGACAATCAAAGACTCCTCCACAGTTATGTACATTTGTATTAAAACATGTGAGATTGCATGGCATTATATTAGATCTCTATGCTTATTATCTGGGTTCATAAGCTGTGTGCTCATTTCAGTGTTAGTTTTTCCAAACCCTCTATTCATATCACTTTCTGAACACCAAACTGCAGTTCTTTAATGAACCATTATTACCATCATGATTTTCAGGAATTTGACTGTGTTCACACTGTGCAACTCCACCCTAAACTGTGCTGTCATGAAATTACAGAGTTAGCATTATTCAGTTTTATATAGTCTCAGTAAATCTTTAAGCAAAACGATTGAGATGTGGTTGGTGTGGGGCAGTTTTTGAATATAACGAACTCTTTTTCTCTCTCAATGTTGCATGCCATGTCCATCAGTGTCAGGCAGAAATAACCTGACCTTTAAATGTTTGGTCCAGGTGCCATGGATGAACTGAATACGATCAATCAAACAGCTGATTGGATCATTGTGTGACAATCAGTTCTCAAGATCACCCAAGAAAGGCATGATGGAACAGTGAATTCTCTGACTAGATAAAATAAAACTATACATTCCCTTTTTTAAGAAATCCTGATGACCTATATACAAATTACTATGCTGTAATAGAGTGGTCTGGAGCAATGCAGATGATATTCATATTTTTAATTCTGCCAAACTTGGGATCCTTAAAAATAGATTCACACAATAAATAGCAGTAATGAATAGGACCCACATGTTGTTTGAGGCCACAGATGCTGAGAAAAATGCAGAAGTCATTTCTTATGTCTTAAATTTTGTTTTAAGCCCAGTGATGTAAATTATTTTTCTGAAATATAATATATAACAATTTGTATATTATAATATATCATTAATACAAAATGAAACTGATTCAAACACTCAGCTGAATTTTTTTGATAGCAATTGGCATCTCACTTGTATATTTTTTAAACCATGCCACTATCAATAAAAGTAATTATTCTAGGCTTAATAAAATCTTCTATTGAATTAATCTGTGTTAATGGATACATGTATATGTATGGCTGAGTCCCTTCACTGTTCACCTGAAACTTGCAGCATTGTTAATCAGTTATGTTGCTTCAGTCATGTCTGACTCGGCAACCCTATGGACTATAGCCTACCAGGCTCTCCCATCCCTGGGATTCTCCAGGCAAGAATACTGGAGTGGGTTGCCATGCCCTCCTCCAGGAGATCTTTCTGACTATGGGACCGAACTCATGTGTCTTACATCCCCTGCATTGTCAGGTGGGTTCTTTACCACCAGTGCCACCTGGGAAGCCTATTCTCCTTGTATTACTGCAAAATCTTGTCACACACACTGTGTACTCTCTGGTGACCTGGCAAAAGTGATTTAGACTAGGAATCCTTCCAGATGTATTTTATTGATCTAATTCTAGTGCATCATCTTTCTTTTTGACATGTGTAAGTAAAGTCAAGTCTTGAATGTACTAGTATTCACTAGACATCTTTCTCTTAAACAGATCTAGCCTTATGCTATACTTTTTAAAATGATCCTGGTATGTATTAAGTTATTCAACACGAACCAACCTGTCAATGCAGGAGATGTAAGATCCATGGGTGGTCCCTGGGTTGGGAAGATTCCATGGAGGAGGGCATGGCAACCCACTCTAGTATTTTTGCCTGGCGAATCCCAGGGATGGGGGAGCCTGGTAGGCTACAGTCCATAGGGTTGCTGAGTGAGACAGGACTGAAGCAACTTAGCATAGCTGATGAACAATGTTGCAAGTTTCAGGTGAACAGGGAAGGGACTCAGTCATAGATATACCTATCTCCATTCTCTCCCAAACTCCCTCCTGCCCCCATCCAGGCTGCCACATAACATCAAGCAGAGTTCTATGTACTATACAGTAAGTCATTGTTGATATGTATTTTAAATACCACAGTGATGTTTTTGAGCCCTATCATTTGCTAAGCTTTGCTCTCAGCACTAACATTCCATAGTAAGCAAGACAGCCTAAACTCTATTTGAGAAGGTAATTTTTTTTTAATGGAGAAAAAGATACAGATTATGGTGAGTTGAGGGAGATAAATATGATGATGCGCTGGGGTAACTGAGAAGTCTTTTCTCAAATCCTGAGTTGCCATCAAAGCTAAATTCACTTTATTTTATGGGAGTAGGCATTTCAGTGAAAGTAGAACCTTAACTCCTAACCACCATTCTTCTATTTACTATCAAAAACAATTTCTTACCTTCTTGAGTATGAAGAATCACGCTGCATCATAGAATTACAGAATGCTGAAGCTGGAAGCTACTGCCAAGTTCATGTAATATCTAGTTCAACCTCATTTTAAAGATAAGGTACCAGATGCTCAGAGACATGAAGAGTTATAAAAATTTACCCTGGTTGGAAGTAGACCCATGACAAACGCTGCAGTCTCCTGACTTCCAGTTGACTGTTCTTCTCTGTACACTTCTCTCTCACAGGACATACAGTTAAGGATGGCATTCCATTGATAGGGAAGCCCAAGAAATCCTACCCAATAAATATAAGACTCAGGATCACCACGTGAAACCCAAAGCCATTGTAGTATCACATTTCTTTTACGCATTACCTTTGCTCCAACAAATTCAAATGCTTTCTGGCGAATTATCACATTTACTCTTAAAATATTATTGTAAGATAATCAGAAGTCTTTTAATTCTGAAACTTTATAGCTGAATGGGACTGGGAAATAAGTCATATGGTGCCTATTAAAATCAAGTCAGGAAGTACATTCTGAGTAGATATAAGCAGTTGTGTGATATTTGCACAGTAGCATGACATTTTAAATCACTTATGCTGTGTTCACTATTGGCGTTATTCATCCACTGAAACACATATTCAGTCTTGCCTTCTAAACGAGCTAAATATTGGACCACATTTTTTCAAGCATAGTTAGATGATAGATATTCAACAGATAGACAATGTCAGTTGTCCTTTTAAGATGGAGTTTCTGGGAACAATGAGAAAACTGTGGTAATTAACCAGAATTGAGAAACATATATCCAAATCATGAAAAATAATAATCCATTTATTCTATCACTTACAAAGTATGTAGATAAATTCTGTACGGTATTTGTGCATTATCAGTTGTTTAATATGTTTTCATCTCCCCAAATTATTAGAATGAGGGTCAAAGTGTATTTTGACACATAATCTACCTAGTTTCTTTTGTGATTTGGTTATATTGTGTTCAAACTATATGTGGTTGTGTGTGTGTTTTATACATATATATACGAACAAAGCTAGTGGAGGTTATGAAATTCCAGTTGAGCTGTTTCAAATCCTAAAAGATGATGCTGTGAAAGTACTGTACTCAATATGCCAGCAAATTTGGAAAACTCAGCAGTGGCCACAGAACTGGAAAAGGTCAGTTGTTATTCCAATCCCAAAGGCAAAGCCAAAAAATGCTCAAACTACCCCACAATTGCACTCATCTCACACACTAGCAAAGTAATGCTCAAAATTCTCCAAGCCAGGCTTCAACAGTATGTGAACCGTGAACTTCTGGATGTTCAAGCTGGTTTTAGAAAAGGCAGAAGAACCAGAGATCAAATTGCCAACATCCGCTGGATCATGGGGAAAGCAAGAGAGTTCCAGAAAAACATCTATTTCTACTTTATTGACTATGCCAAAGGCTTGGACAGTGTAGATCACCTCAAACTGTGGAAAATTTTGAAAGAGATGGGAATACCAGACCACCTGAGCTGCCTCTTGGAAAATCTGTATGCAGGTCAGGAAGCAACAGTTAAAACAGGACATAGAACAATAGACTGGTTCCAAATAGGGAAAAGAGTGCTTCAAGGCTGTATATTGTCACCCTGCTTATTAAAATTATATTGCTGGGCTGGATGAAGCACAAGCTGGAATCAAGATTGCTGGGAGAAATATCAATAAACTCATATATGCAGATGACACCACCCTTTTGGCAAAAAGTGAGGAGGAACTAAAAAGCCTCTTGATGAAAGTGAAAGAAGACAAGAAAAAAATTGCTTAAAAAGCTCAACATTCAGAAAAGTAGGATCATGGCATCCAGTCCCATCACTTCGTGGCAAATAGGTGGGAAAACACTGGAACAAGTGACAGACTTTATTTTCTTGGGCTCCAAAATCACTGCAGATGGTGACTGCAGCCATGAAATTAAAAGATGCTTAGTCCTTGGAAGAAAAGTTATGACCAACCTAGACAGCATATTAAAAAGCAGAGACATTACTTTGCCAACAAAGGTCCATCTAGTCAAGGCTATGGTTTTTCCAGTAGTCATGTATGGATATAAGAGTTGGACTATAAAGAAAGTTGAGCACCACAGAATTGACACTTTTGAACTGTGGTGTTGGAGAAGACTGTTGACAGTCCCTTGGACTGCAAGGATATCTAACCAGTCCATCCTAAAGAAGATCAGTCCTGGGTATTCACTGGAAGAACTGATGTTGAAGCTGAAACTCCAATACTTTGGCCACCTGATGCAAAGAGCCAATTCATTTGAAAAGCTCCTGATGCTAGGAATGATTGAGGGCAGGAGGAGAAGGGGATGACAGAGGATGAGATGGTTGGATGGCATCACCGACTCAATGGACATTTGTTTAAGTAAACTCCAGGAGTTGGTGATGGACAGGGAAGCCTGGCAAGCTGCAGTCCATGGGGTTGCAATGAGTTGGACACAACTGAGTGACTGAACCAAAGCTTATATATGTATGCTTCCCTGGTAGCTCAGTTTATAAAGAATCTGTCTGCAATGCAGGAGACCCAGTGCAGTTCCTGGACTAGGAAGTTCCCCTGGAGAAGGGGTAGGCTACCCATTCCAGTATTCTTGGGCTTCCCTAGTGGCTCAGATGGTAAAGAATTCACCAGCAATGTGGGAAACCTGGGTTTGATCCCTGGGTTGGGAACATCCCTTGGAAGAGGGCATGGCCACTCACTCTAGTATTCTTGCCTAGAAAATCCCCATGGACAGAGGAGCCTGGTGGGCTATTCCATGAGGTTGCAAAGAGTCAGACATGACTAGGCAACTAAGACACCCCCCCCCCACACACACACATCTGCTACTAACTTGAACCTCAGCTATAAGAATTTGAAACCTAGTAGAAAAGAAAGGACTCAGACACTAGGGACTGGAGTTGACTTTTGCAAAATGTCACTGGATAGGGAAAAAATATTGTAATAATCCTTGGTTTGTTATTGTTTCATCTTCAGAGGCATCTTTCTGTTTCTGCTCCTGTAGCTGATTCTCAGTGTCCATACCCCTCAAAGCAGTGGAGTTTGGTGTGTTTTCTTTGAACTTGCCAGGAATTTTGTTTGAAGGGGATTATTTGAGCTTGACAACTGAGAGCAATCCTGCCTTGTCTCCAGGAGGAGAGGAGAGCTGTTTATTTGACCAGCTGAGAGAACTGTGCACAGAGGCAGACCTGCTAGTGTCGCTGGGTCCCAAGGCCCTCAGTAGGATACAAAATAACAGCTGTTTGAAACAGTGAACAGATCAGAGGATTTTCATTTAATAAATTGGTGCTCTACTTTTATTAATATTTTTAATGGAGCCTGGCTTCATCCTGTCCTTCTGTGACCCTTATCTACATTTTAGTGGTGGTCAAGTTGACCAAAAAGTTGAGCCACTGATGAACAGCCTTGGACTTCTTAGAAATATTAGCAGGCCTGCGCTATCTGTGGGTGAAAAGGAGGGAGACACCTAGAGTAGCTGCTCTGAGGAATTATAACATATGCAGTAGTTATTTTTTTTTATGAGCCCTCATTTTCATTTTTTTTAATAAGTCAAGATTCTAAAATCTAAGGTTCAGTTCAGTTCAGTTGCTCAGTCACATCCGACTCTTTGTAACCCTATGGGCTGCAGCATGAGGCCTCCCTGTTCATCACCAACTCCTGGAGTTTACTCAAACTCATGTCCATTGAGTCGGTGATGCCATCCAACCATCTCATCCTCTGGCATCCCCTTCTCTAGCCTTCAATCTTTCCCAGCATCAGGATCTTTTCAAATGAATCAGTTGTTCACATCAGGTGGCCAAATTATTCAACATCAGTCCTCCAATGAACATTCAGGACTGATTTTCTTTAGGATGCACTGGTTGGATCTCCTTGCAGTCCAGGGGACTCTCAAGAGTTTCTCCAACACCACAGTTCAAAAGCATCAATTCTTAAGTGCTGAGCTTTCTTCACAGTCCAACTCTCACATCCATACATGACCACAGGAAAAACCATAGCCTTGACTAGACGGACCTTTGTTGGCAAAGTAATGTCTCTGCTTTTTAATATTCTGTCTAGGTTGTTCATAACTTTTCTTCCAAGAAGTAAAAGTCTTTTAATTTCATGGTTGCAGTCACCATCTACAGTGATTTTGGAGCCCAAAAAATAAAATCTGACACTGTGTCCACTGTTTCTTCGTCTATTTGCCATGAAGTGATGGGACCGGATGCCATGATCTTAGTTTTCTGAATGTTGAGCCTTAAACCAACTTTTTAACACTCCTCTAAATCTCCTCTAAATCTAAAATCTAAGGTTACAAGCCCACAAAAGGTTATTTCTTGTGATAGAAATGGGAAATTGCATTCAAAATGTATCACATTGTAAGAAATATGCTGTCAAAAATCCCATTCACATGTTCTTTTTTTTTTTAACATTTTTTGTTGCTGTTGAAGTATAACACATATAGAGAAGTGCACAAAACAAATTTACAGCTGAAGGCATTTTTCTGAAGTGAATACTCTATATAAACCACCATCCTACTCAAGAGATAGGACATAGCTTCTACCCTAAGAGCCTTTCTTTGGTTCTCTTTCAATTATGACTCTTCCCTTTCCTTCCTAAAAATGTTCACTGCCTTTTCTGCTTACAGGAGACTTCCAATGGACCTGATTTAGAGCTTTACATCAAGTTTAAACATGAACTTTAATAAATATATGCATTGTTTTGTGTTTGGCTTCTTTTTCAACATTTGTGAGATTTTAGACTTTTGCAATTAGCTGTAGTTTCTATTTTTTATTGCTGAATATGCTTTCATTGTAGAAATATAGTGTGATTTTTCTATTGTATTATTTATTGATGAGTACTTAGTTGTTTCATACAGTCATCAACATATGAAACATGTGATATGTCAGTGATTTTAATTTTAGCCATCATACTGAGTAACATTATCTCTTTGTGATTTCTCTCAGTACTGGAACTGAGTATCTCTTCATATGTTTATCAACTATTTGGATATCCTCTTTTAACGATCCATTCAAATATCATACCCCCTTTTTATTCTCCCTGTTGGATTGATGGTCTATTTTTTTGAATAATAGCTAGGAGGCCTGTTTACTTTGTTTGTTGCATGTATTGAAAGTACCTTCTCCAAGCCTTGTAACTTTCCTTTTAACTTTCTTAACTTTGTCCAGTGAAGAAGTTCATAACATTCAGTTCAGTTCAGTTCAGTTCACCACTCAGCCGTGTCTGACTCTCTGTGACCCCATGAATTGCAGCACACCATGCCTCCCTGTCCATCACCAATGCTTGGAGTTCACCCAAACTCATGTGCATCGAGTCAGTGATGCCCTCCAGCCATCTCATCCTCTGTCGTCCCTTTCTCCTCCTGCCCCCAATCCCTCCCAGCATCAAAGTCTTTTCCAATGAGTCAACTCTTTGCATGAGGTGGCCAAAGTATTGGAGTTTCAGCCTCAGCATCAGTCCTTCCAATGAACACCCAGGACTGGTCTCCTTTAGGATGTACTGGTTGGATCTTGCAGTCCAAGGGACTTGCAAGAGTCTTCTCCAGCACCATAGTTCAAAAGCATCAGTTCTTCAGCACTCACCTTTCTTCACAGTCCAACTCTCACATCCATACATGACCACTGGAAAAACCATAGCCTTGACTAGATGGACCTTTGTTGGCAAAGTAATATCTCTGCTTTCTAATATGCTATCTAGGTTGGTTATAACTGTCCTTCCTAAGAGTAAATATCTTTTAATTTCATGCCTGCAATCACCTTCTGCAGTGATTTTGGAGCCCAAAAAGATAGTCTGACACTGTTTCCACTGTTTCTCCATCTATTTCACATGAAGTGATGGGACCAGATGCCATGATCTTAGTTTTTGAATCTTGAGATTTAAGCCAACTTTTACACTCTCCACTTTCACTTTCATCAAGAGGATTTTTAGTTCCTCTTCACTTTCTGCCATAAGGGTGGTGTCATCTGCATATCTGAGGTTATTGATATTTCTCCCAGCAATCTTAATTCCAGCCTGTACTTCTTCCAGCCCAGCGTTTCTCATGATGTACTCTGCATATAAAGTAAATAAGCAGGGTGACAATATACAGCCTTGACGTACTCCTTTTCCTATTTGGAACCAGTCTGTTGTTCCATGTCCAGTTCTAACTGTTGCTTCCTGATTTGCATATAGGTTTCTCAAGAGGCATGCCAGGTGGTCTGGTATTCCCATCTCTTTCAGAATTTTTCACAGTTTATTGTGATCCACTAACGTCTAATTTATCTGAAACTATTATGTGTTTGTATTTTTATGTATCTTTTATCCACTTCTATAGGTTTTATATATTTTAAGTCTATGAAATTTTTCCTGTACTCCAAGATTATGAAATTATTCTAATGCATTATTTTGGTGGTTTATTTTACCTTTAATATTGTTACACAATTTTTTTTGGAAATGATGGTTTTATGATGAGAGTAGGGGTCAAATGAATTTATTATGAAGATCTTTCTTTTTCCACTGTTCTGCTGTGCATCTTTTCATAAATCCATTATCTATATTTGCATGGATCTCTAACAGGCTTCTGATTGCTTCATTGGTCAATTTTTCCATCCATGAAACAATATTAGTTTTAATTTGTGTAGTTTCAAACTCACACTTGATATCTGATTGAGAAAGTCCTCTCCATCATTATTATTCAAGAATATTTTAACTATCCTTATCCCATTGATTTCCATATAAATTTTAAAGTCAACTTGCCAAGTTCTAACAATAAACACAAATAAATAAATCTATTTTTATTTTATTGGACTTGCATTAAACTTACAAAATGATTTGAAGAGAGTTGGCATCTTTACAACATTGAATATTCAAATTCACAAGCATGATATACTCCTTTTATTTAACAATGTTTATACTTTATATAGAGAGATCCAATATATTTATTGAATTTATTTTATACATTTATAATTGTTTTTCCTAAATATTTTCTTTATTATTTCATTACCTATCTTTCGAAATAATTTTTGTATATTGACCTTGTATCCAAGAAAGTTACATTCATTTATTAAGTGATATTTCATCTCCATACATACAAAATAACATCAAACTCTTCTGTTTAACTTACTCTTGTTTTCTACTCCATTATCATCATTAACTTTCAACTTTTTTTTTTCTAACAAATACTTTTAAGGACTCAATTTTTTTTTTTTCCCCAAGAATGATTTTAGCTTCATCTGACAAGTCTGACATGGAATATTTTTAATATCATTGATAAATGTGTTCATTGAGTGCTTTTTTTTTTTTTTTTTTTTGAGTGTTATTCTTTATACCTCCTGGAGAAGGCAATGGCAACCCACTCCAGGAC
Organism: Aepyceros melampus; assembly: GCA_006408695.1. Taxonomy (NCBI): domain Eukaryota; kingdom Metazoa; phylum Chordata; class Mammalia; order Artiodactyla; family Bovidae; genus Aepyceros; species Aepyceros melampus. The sequence continues at coordinate 316,844 of SJXQ01000260.1, forward strand.
TCTTGCCTGGAAAATCCTGCAGGAGCCTGGTAGTTTACAGTCCACGGGGTCATATAAAAAGGCTATTTCTTTCCTTCTTCCTTTTCCCTATTGATTTCTAACTGAACTTAGTGTGTCTAGAGCTTCTCATTTCTGACTATACCCATATCATGATGCAGCCTCCACCCTGACACTTCTCATCCCTTCTAAAACCTCTCACTGGCCCCTTAAGCTCTGAGGCTTTCTCTGCAGTTATTTATTTCTTATCTGGCTTGAGCCTGATTACAGTTTGTTTCTTGACCTTGTTGGGTGTTTACCTACTCTGAGCAGTTCATATTACTTTAGCTCTGACTAGTGAAAACATAATCAACAGAATATTGGATTAAAGATTTAATAAGCATGGCCCCACACATCAGAACAAGACAGTTTCTCCCTGAGTCAGTCTCTTCCATCAGGAAGATTCCATAAGCTTATCCATCAGAGGAAGGATATCCATCAGACAGAATGAAAACCACAACCAAGAAAACTAACCAAACTGATCACATGGACCACAGCCTTGTCTAATTCAATGAAACTATGAACTATGCATGTAGGGCCAACCAAGATGAACAAGTTGGAGAGTTCTAATAAAGCACGGTCCACTGGAGAAGGGAATGACAAACCACTTCCGTATTCTTGCCTTGAGAACATCATGAACATCATGAAAAGGCAAAATGATAGGATACTGAAAGATGAACTCCCCAGGTTGGTAGGTGCCCAATGTGCTACTGGAGATCAATGGAGAAATAACTCCAGAAAGAATGAATAAATGGAACCAAAGCACAAACAACACCTAGCTGTGGGTGTGACAGGTGATTGAAGTAAAGTCCGATGTTGTAAAGAGCAATATTGCATAGGAACCTGGAATGTTAGGTCCATGAATCAAGGCAAAGTGGAAGTGGTCAAATAGGAGAGGCAAGAGTGAACATCAACACTTTAGGAATTAGTGAGCTAAAAAGGAATTGAATGGGTGAACTTAACTCAGATGACAATTATATCTACTACTGTGGGCAAGAATCCCTTAGAAGAAATGGAGTAGCCATTAGAGTCAATGAAGGAGTCCAAAATGCAGTACTTGGATGCAATCTCAAAAACAACAGAATGATCTCTGTTCATTTCCAAGGCAAACCATTCAATATCACAGTAATCCAAGTCTATGCCCCAACCAGTAATGCTGAAGAAGCTGAAGTTGAAGAATTCTATGAAAAGCTACAAGACATTCTAAAACTAACACTCAAAATAGATGTCCTTTTCACAATAGGGGACAAAAATAGGAAGTCAAGAGATAACTGGAGTAACGGGCAAATTTGGTCTTGGAGTACAAAACAAAGCAGGTCAAAGGATAACAGAGTTTTGCCAAAGGAACACACTGGTCATAGCAAACACCCTCTTCCAACAACACAAGAGAAGACTTTACACATGGACATCACCAGATGGTCAATACCGAAATCAATTTATTTTCTTTGCAGCCAAGGATGGAGAAGCTCTATACAGGCAGCAAAAAGAAGACCAGGAGCTGACTGTGGCACAGATCATGAATTCCTTATTGTCAAATTCAGACTTCAATTGAGAAAGTAGGAAAAAGCAATAGACCAATCTGGTATGACCTAAATCAATTCAGTACAATTATACAGTGGAAGTGAGAAATAAATTCAAGGGTTGAAGAACTATGGGTGGAGGTTCATGACATTGTACAAGAGGCAGGTATCAACACCATCCCCAAGAAAAATAAATGCAAAAAGGCAAAATGGCTGTCTGAGGAGGCCTTACAAATAGCTGAGAAAAGAAGAGAAGTGAAAAGCAAAGGAGAAAAGGAAAGATATACCCTTTTAAATGCAGAGTTCCAAAGAATAGCAAGGAGAGATAAAAAAGCCTTCCTCAGTGATCAATGCAAAGAAATAGATAGAAAAAATAGAATGGGAAAGACTAGAGATCTCTTCAAGAAAATTAGAGTTAACAAGGGAATATTTCATACAAAGATGGGGACAATAAAGGACAAAAATGGTATGGACCTAACAGAAGCAGAAGATATTAAGAAGAGGTGGCAAGAAAACACAGAAGAACTATACAAAAAAAGATCTTCATGACCCAGATAACCACTATGGTGTGATCTCTCACCTAGAGCCAGACATCCTGAAATGTGAAATCAAGCAGGCCTTAGGAAGCATCACTACAAACAAAGCTAGTAGAGGTTATGGAAGTCCAGTTGAGCTATTTAAAATCCTAAAAGATGATGCAGTGAAAGTGGTGCACTCAATATGCCAGCAAATTTGGAATACTCAGCAGTGGCCACAAGACTGGAAAAGATCCGGTTTTCATTCCAACCCCAAAGCAATGCAAAGAATTTTCAAATGCCAAAGAATGTTCAAACTACCGCACAATTGCACTCATCTCACACACTAGCAAAGTAATGCTCAAAATTCTCCAAGCCAGACTTCAACAGTATGTATCCCATAAATTTCCAGATATTCCAGCTGGATTTAGAAAAGCCAGAGGAACCAGAGATCAAATTGCTAACATCCTTTGATCATCGAAAAAGCACAAGAGTTCCAGAAAAGTATCTACTTCTGCCTTATTGACTATGCCAAAGCTTGGACTGCGTGGGTCACAACAAACTGTGGAAAATTGTTAAAGAGATGCGAATACCAGACCACTTGACCTGCCTCTTGAGAAATCTGTACACACGTCAGGAAGCAACAGTTAGAACTGGACATGAAACAACAGACTGGTTCCAAATCAGGAAAGGAGTACGTCAAGGCTGCATATTGTCATCCTGCTTATTTAACTTATATGCAATTACATCATGAGAAATGCTGGGCTGGATGAAGCACAAGCTGAGCATCAAAGAATTGATGTTTTTGAACTGTGGTGTTGGAGAATACTCTTGAGAGTCCCTTGGACTGCAAGGAGATCAAACCAGTCAATCCTAAAGGAAATCAGTCTTGAATATTCATTGGAAGGACTGATGCTGAAGGTGAAACTCTGATACTTTGGCCACCTGATGCAAAGACTTGTCTCACTGGAAAAGACCCTGATGCTGGGAAAGATTGAAGGTAGGAGGAGAAGGGAACAACAGAGGATGAGATTTTTGGATGGCATCACCAACTCGATGGACATGAGTTTGAGTAGGCTCCAGGGGTTAGTGATGAACAGGGAAGCATGGCGTTCTGCAGTCTATGGGGTCACAAAGAGTCGGACGACTGAGTGTCTGAACTGGACTGAGTGAAAACATACCTTTTTATTTCTAACCTCAGCTGGACCCTCAGAACTTCTCACCACCCTTTCTGTTCTCTTCTAGTATTTTCGTACATGTCGTACACAGTCACTATTTCAAACCATGACTGCAAGGAGATCCAACCAGTCCACTCTGATGGAGGTCAGTCCTGGTGTTCTTTGGAAGGAATGATGCTAAAGCTGAAGCTCCAGTACTTTGGCCACATCATGTGAATAGTTGACTCATTGGAAAAGACTCTGATGCTGGGAGGGATTGGGGGCAGGAGGAGAAGGGGACAACAGAGGATGAGATGGCTGGATGGCATCACTGACTCAATGGGTGTGAGTCTGAGTGAACTCAAGAGTTGGTGATGGACAGAGAGGCCTGGCGTGCTGCGATCATGGGGTCGCAAAGAGTCAGACATGACTGAGCGACTGAACTGAACTGAACACCAAAACAGGAACACCAAGTTTTCCTCCATCTCTTCTCCTTCACCATAATTCAGTTAGTTCAGTCTTCTGCGACACCACAGTTCAAAAGCATCAATTCTTAGCACTCAGCTTTCTTTATAGTCCAACTCTCACATCCATACTTTACTACCAGAAAAACTATGGCTTTGACTAGACAGACTTTTGTTGGTTAAATAATGTCTCTGCTTTTTAATATGGTGTGTAGGTTGGTCATAGGTTTTCTTCCAAGGAGCAGTCATCTTTTAATTTCATGGCTGCCTTCACCATCTGCAGTGATTTGGAGCCCAAAAGAATAAAGTCTGTCACTGTTTCCATTGTTTCCTCATCTATTTGCCATAAAGTGGTGGGAGCAGATGCCATGATCTTAATTTTATGAATGTTGAGTTTTAAGCCAACTTTTTCACTCTCATCTTTCTCTTTCATCAAGAGGCTCTTTCGCTTTTTGCCATATGGGTAGTGTCATCTGCATATCTGAGGTTATTGATATTTCTGCTGGTAATCTTTATTCTAGCTTGTGCTTCATCCAGCCCAGCATTTTGCATAATGTGCTTTGCATATACATTACATAAGCAGGGTGACAGTATACAGCCTTCACAATAAAACCTACTCTTTACTCAGATAATAGTTCTCTGATCTAGGTTCTACCAAGTCCCCTCTATTCCAGGTGAACATTTTTGAGCAATCACAATGTATTTCTACTATAAGTATATTATGTATGCTTCCTTTGTCTCTCCTCCTTTGTTCTGTCTTCAGAGGAAGCAGTCTCTTTTCTTTTCCAAAACTAACATCACTGTCATCCATTCCTTTATGACTTGTCCTTTCACAATTCCTCTTTGACTCTTTCCCATTGCTTAAAGGGACACCCCCTTATAATATTCCTCTGACTCACAGCATTACAGATAAATTATATTCTAAGCTATCCTTACCGGAGATTTGACCAGTTCAATTCAATTTATACCAATTGGAACTGAAGCCGAATATCAGTGCTCCTTTAATACTTTATAGACCATTGCATTGCATAGAACATTGCTTTATTCTAATTTACTCCTCTTAGTTGATGGGTGAAGTGGTGACTCCATAATAAGCATAATGCCAAAAAAAAAAATAGTCATGAATGTAAGCCTTCACTGCTCCTTTATATTCTGTTCTCAGTATTAAAATATTTATTTAACTTTCAATGTTTCTCTTTCCAAACATGGTAAAGTAGATGATACATGTTTAAGGAGTTCTAGGAATTTCTTTTTTTCTTATAATTTTGTTTTAGGTTATTCTTTGTAAATTTTAGGGAATTTAAATCTTTGTAAATGTTAGCAAATTTGACAATTAAGGAAGATGTGAATAGAATCTACTTATTTTGCCTTAAGAATGCAGCTTATGTTATTTTTTATAAATTTTTTGTCCCCAATAATGTCTTACTTAGGCTAATATTTATAATTATTTTTCATTCTTTACATCCACTATGATTAATTATAGGGAATATCTACTCATAAGCATGTTTGGTGTACAGGAAAGGTTGGCATTAAGCATACACCCTGTGAACAATATGGTATAACATAGAATTAGGAATTTCACTGATGTTCTCCATATTCTCTGCAGCTTCATTCACCATCATACCTGTCAGATGTTATTTGACAGTGGCTATATATCCTTTTTATGTGGAAATACTTGACCAGCCATTACTATGGTAATGGTCAGATATATATTATGGTTAGATATACCCAACAACTTTCTATTTTAATCCTTTTCATTCATCACTTACCAAAATCCCTTAGGAAGTTTGCTTCTTAATCTTGAATCTAAAATTTCAGGCTTCATTTGTGTCCTAGTAGAGAGTCTAAATGCATTTTAACATGTAGTTTTCAAAGAGAAATCCATTTAAACTGTCTAGAAAGTTTTATTTTATGTTCACATTAAATTTTACATTATGGTAAAATGGAGAAGCAAGTATTAAGGGCATTATGTTGGATGCTTTCAAGGTTCCTTCCAGCTCAAATATACTCTGCTTCTGGAAAAAGACAAAAACATTGCCAACACTGACAATCCCGAGAAGAATGGATTACTTTTAAGCCTATGGCAGAATAATCTTTTTTTTTTTTTTTTTGAGAGTAATCTTTTGATTCATTTTAACTCATTCATTGGTGTAGTGAGAAAAAAAAAAGAAAGAAACTTTACATGTTGGAATATATGATCCTCTGCTTCCTGTAATGAGATTACTATCTATACTGTTAACTGTATGTGTACAGTCCTTTAAGGTTTACGAAGAGCCTTCAGGAACATTTAATCATTGCAGCCTCTCTACAACACATATCCCTGAGGAAAGAGAAAATATTCATATAAGAGTTTGAAAGTTTACAGATCTACTTAAGATCACCAAGTTAGTAAATAGTGAAGTCAGTGCCCACAGAACTCTCTGAAAAATGCATTTATATTTGATGGAAGTATCTTCATAATATATTATTTTTACTTCCAACATACCTACTAGGCAGTTGTTTGCTTAGATGATATAATAAATATGATTTCATAAATAACACTTGCATTGTCAAATAAATAATGAAGAAAGAAATTAAATGAAGTTCACAGCTCTACCTCAAACATGGAAAAATTGGCAATGGTGATAGTAAAACTTGGATGCAACTAAATATTTTATAGTCATAAACTTCATCCAGCCTAAAATTCCTAGGGTCTTACTGCCCAATAAGGAAATAAAATGAGCCTGAGAAGCTTGAAAATTCTCTCTTCTTAAAAGGGAAATATACTCATTGGCATACATTTCCTGTAAATGACATTTAAAATCTACATTGAGAAGGAACTGGGGAGTGAACACTGAGAATGACCATGTTAACAATTCCCTTGAGGAGATGAGAAATTCAAGTTGCAAAGTAGATTTTCAGCACTTATTTTACACTGATAATGTCTGTATTGTGCAAATTATGAGATCCAAACTTCTAAGTCAACCTTAGAAATTCAAAATCTATGACTCCTTTGCTTCATTCAAGATAGTGTTTAACATGCTCTTTGTTCTTCTTATGAATAAGGTGCCTGGCATTTCTGGTTGTCCGTAATTTTATTAGCAGATAATTATCTTCTCCTGTGCTTAGTGGCTCAGTCATGTCTGACTCTGAGACCTCGTAGACTGTAGCCTGCCAGGATCCTCTATCCATGGGAATTCTTCGGTCAAGAATACTGCAGTGATTTGCCATGCCCTCCTCCAGATGATCTTCCTAACCCAGGGATCAAACCCAGATCTCCCACATTGTGGGAAGATTCTTTATCATCTGAACCACTAGGGAAGCCCAAGAACACTAGAGTGGGTAGCCTATCCATTCTCCAGGGAATCTTCCCAACCCAGGAATTGAACCAGGTTCACATGCATTGCAGGTGGGTTCTTTACCAGCTGAGCTACCAGGAAAGCCCTTATCTTCTCCTACAATATATGTTATTCCTTGAACAGTTAGCTCTCTTGTGGTCAGTAACAATGGTGGACTTAGATGATTTTATCTTGTTGGAAGATTTTTCTGATTATTGAGATCTGTAGATGTAGAAAACAACTAATTTCCACTTGGCAATCTCAAAATTTAGTCTTTCTTTGTGGCAAGTCCAGCAGTACCCTAGTACATTTTATCAAATATTATGAATTAGAACTGTTCACCGGTACAACAGACAAATGACACAGAAAGAAGCCCAGCAAAACAAAAAAACCTGCAAAATATTCCCAAAGTGAGTTGATGAGCACTCAATTGAGAATGTATAGTCTGCCACATTGATACATGGCATGTGTGGTGAAGGAAACAGCAATCCACTCCAGTATTCTTGCCTGGAGAATCCCATGGACAGAGGCATGTGCTGGGATACAGTCCATGGGGTTGCAAAGAGCTGAACACGACTGAGTGGCTTAGCAGCCGCAGAGCAGCAATATTTACTGGTTTTGAGGCTCTGAATTACAAGCTTGGATTATTGCAGTCATTCTTTCTAACTAGTCTCCTATCTCTATTCTTAAGATGATTAATTTTAATTTTCACTTGATAGGTTTGCTCAGATATTTAATCAAACGTTATTCTAGATATATCCATGATACTGTTTTGCATGCAACTAACATTTAAATTGGTGGACTTTGAGTATAGCAGATTGTCACCATAATGTGAATAGGCCTTAGCTAATTAGTTGAAGGCCTTAACAGAACAGAAAGACTTGATTTCCCCTGAGTAAGAAAGATTCTGCCAGCAGAAAGACTCAGACTTGAACTGTACCATCGGCTCTTCTCTGACCTTCCATGCTGATGACGTTTGGACTTGAACAAAAATATTGGTGATGCTCCCTCATGGGTTTCCAGCCTGTGGGCACACTCTATAGATTTGGACTTGTCAGCCTCCATAATCATGTGATGTGCATGCATGCTAAGCCGCCTCAGTTGTGTCCAACTCTTTGCAACCCCATGGACTGTAGTCTACCAGGCTCCTCTGTCCATGAGACTCTCCAAGCAAGAATACTGGAGTGGGTTGCCATGCCTTCCTCCAAGGGAACTTCCTGACCCAGGGATTGAACCCACATCTCTTATGTCTCCTGAATTGGCAGGCAGGTTCTTTACCACTAGCACCACCTGGGAATCCTATTCCTTAAAATCAATTAATCAATCAATTAATCTGTGTGTGTGTTTCAATCTCTTGCTCTCTTTCTCTCCAGACACACAAACACATCCATCCTATTGGTTCTGTTTCTCTGGAGAACTCTGATACAACTCTTACACTTTCACAAGAATTCCTCAAGCAGCTGTCTATGTGATCTTCCAGAAACGCTTACCTAATCATGGTTCTCCTCCACAAAACAGGCTTCCCAACATCTGCAGACACAATCCAAGTACCTTAACTTGGCCTGTAAGGCCCATCACAGTCTATCCATCCATTTACCATCCATTTATCCATCCATTTCCCTGCCCCCACCCCCCATTTTCTCACTACTTCATGCTTTATACTCCTGAAGTGAATCTTGGACCCTCTGAAGACACCAACCTTTCTTACACCTCTCTCTGCTTTTCCACACTGTCCCACTGCCCGGATACTCCCCTCCCACAGCTTGAACTTTTCTCAATTCACCCATCCTGTTCTTGGCTCACTCTCTTATTTCATTTTGAGATTTATAAACATAATTTAGGATTTGAAATGACATTTTTAGTCTTTTTTATATTCTTGTTCTATTATTTTATTAAAAGTAATAAATATTACAATGTTGACATCCCTTTGAACTCTAGCTTTTATCTATAGTCCTTCTTCCTCCCAAGAAGCAACCTCTGCCGCATAGGCGTCTGCTCTTACAGATGATGTTTTATTCACACACACACACGCATACACATACATGCGCTGTGTGCTGTGCTAAGTCACTTCACTTGTGTCCGACTCTTTGCAATCCCATGGGCTGTAGCCCACCAGGGGATTCTTCAGGCAAGAATGCTGGAGTGGGTTGTCCTTCCCTCCTCCAGGAGATCTTTCTGACCCAGGGATCAAAACTTCATATCTTATATCTCCTGCATTGGTAGGTGGATTCTTCAATAATAGTGCCACTTGGGAAGCCTGCATATACATACCCACAATTATACAATATTGCTTATTTTAGATAAGTGTACTACACTGCATTTATCATTCAGCAAAAGTTTTGGTCAACATTATGTTTTGAATATTTGTCAATAATGAGATATATGGAAGTGGGTGTGATGTGAAAGTGAAAGTCGCTCAGTTGGGTCCAACTCTTTGAGACCCTATGGATTGCAGCCTGCCTGGCTCCTTTGTCCTTGGAATTTTCCAGGCCAGAATGCTGAAGTGGGTACCCCATTCACTTCTCCAGAGAATCTTCCCAACCCAGAGATCAAACCCAGGTCTCCCACATTGCAGGTGGATTCTTTACTATCTGAGCTACCAGGGAAGCCCAATGAGATATAAGATCTGTCTATTCCATCACTTTGGGGTATTGTGTTCCACATATGGATTTATCTATTTACTGATGAATACTGATGTTGCTGCTGATTTGGAAGTCTTATAAATGAAGCTGTAATGAATATCTTCATATATATCTCTTTTTTAAGCATTTTTTTAAACAATTGAAATATAGTTTATTTACAAGTTATTTACAATGCTGTGTTAGTTTCATGTGTACAGTAAATTGATTCAGGTATATTTATATTTTTCAGATTCTTTTCTATTATGGCTTGTTAAAGGATATTGAATATATTTCCCTGTAATATACAGTAGGTCCTTGTTGTTTATTTTGTACATAATTATGTGTATATATTAATCCAAAACTCCAAATTAATCTCTTCCCCTACCCTCTGCTAACCCCTTAGGGAACCATAAGTTTGTTTCTATGTATTTGAGTCTATTTCTGTTTTGTAAATAAATTCATTTATATTATTTTTTAAGATTTTACATACAAGGAAATATTATATGTCTTTCTCTGACTTAATTCACTTAATATGATAATCTCTAGGTCCATCCATGTTGCTGCCAACAGGATTATTTTATTTTTTTAAGAGTGAGTAGTATTCCATTATGTGTATATGCTACATCTTTATCCATTCATCTGCCAATGGACACTTAATTTGCTTCCATGTCTTGGCTGTTGTAAATAGTGCCAACAAGAACACTGGGGTTAATGTAAAGTAAAATAAAGTAAAAATAAAATTTTTTAAAAAAAAGAAATAATAAAAAAAAGAACACTGGGGTGCATGTATCTTTTCAAACTATGATTTTCTCCATATATACACCCAAGAGTAGGGTTGCAGTATAGTATGGTAACTCCATATTTTTTAGATTTTTAAGGAACCTCTATACTATTCTTCATAGTGGTTCTACAAATTTACATCCCAAAGAAAACAGTTATAGATATTTTGTTAAATATTCAAGTGAACATTTCTCTAAATGTATACTTGGGAAAGATTATTATTGCATATTTGCATTAGTAATTTTACTGGATATTTGCCAAACTGTTCTTCACTATGGATGCAGTAATGTCCACTGTCACCAGCAATGTATGACAAGACTGAACCTTTGAAAATACTTGATATTATCAACTCTGTAATATTTCTGTTTTGATTAAAGCTGAGGCTGGATATCATGTTTTATATGCATCCTCCTGATTCTATTTATGTATCAGAATTTAGTTCAGTAATCATCTCTTTCAGGACATTTTCACCAATCTCCTTTGCACTCCCTTGCACAATTCTAGCACAGTACATAAAACAGAGTCTGGAAATTACCAGTTTTCCTTCCTGTCTGGCCTTTAGGACTATACCTTTTCCTGTTATTGATCTTTGAGTTTCAAGTTTACACAACAATGCCATACACATTCATGTAATCAGTAAATGTATATTTAAATTAACTAAAATGTGATCATGAATACATGACTTAGCACACACACACAGTGGGTTCCAAATGAAATACTGACTGAATGCAGATTGTGACTTCTTCATGCCTAATACTGCATTTCCTTAAAATTAGGTGCCCAGATTTACATAGCGGTTCCAGTGCTCTTTCATTAAAGAACAATTCTTTCAAATATCTCCATATCTCAAGAGCAAATGGAACCAAATTCCAAATAGATTTGAAGCATACTTCATGCAAACTCCTGGATGAAAGGATAAGAGAACATCAGGAGTAACCATCAGATCCCTGGCCTTATATGCTCTCATCCACAGCAAAGAATCTTTCCATGGACTTGCATTTAGGTATGAGATCTAGCAAGCCACGAAGGCCTAAGGGCAAGAGGGATCACAAGCAACAGCTAGTGAAAACCTAATAATTTTACATCTAGTAGTTCAATTTTGTGTTTGTTCAGATAGAAACACTTGCTGAATGGCATCAAAAAATTGGAAGGTTCCCAAAGAGACTTCATATACTTTCATACACACTTTGGCTAAAATCTTTATAGTTTTGTAAGGTGTAATGAATACCTAAGTCGATATATTGAGTTGAATACCTAATTTATTAGCTTCATGGCAATAGGAACATGATTGAATTCCTCTGAGCCTTATTTTCCATTATGTAAAATTGAGATAATGACAACTTCTCTCATAGGATTAAAGTGAGAATTAAGTGAGAGGTTGTGTTTAAATGCCTCACTGATATCTGGGACATTTACCTCTTTCTTATACTGGGTACACACTACATTAACTGGTAGCTTTAATTATTGTTGTTCTTGTTTGACTTTGACCTTAAAGGGAGGAAAAAGGAAAAAAAATGTGCTTTTTTGTTTATAATATTACCAAATTGGTCCTTCACTTTGTGAGTAATATAGATCTTTTAATAAGGAAATTAACAGAGCATCCTTTCTGATCTCATGTACTTTATAAAAATTATCTAGCTAATAGTTAGATCTTGGCTTCCACCCATAATAACTGATTAGACCATGAATACATTAGAATTACTTTATAGAACCAATCTTCCAATAAACCTACTTCATTAATCAACATTGTTCATAGCCTCCAATTTTTGTTCCCAACAGAACCCAAGCTAATTTTGCAAATGCATTTTCCTTTTTTTCTGTAATCATGGCGTTTAGGACATTCCAAGCACATCAACCTTAAACCCATTGATTCAAACATGATGAATTAGTTGTGTAGCATGAACATTATCAATTATCATCATCATCAACATCAACACCACTATATTTGTTACTATCATCATAGACTGAATGCTTGTGTCCCTCCAAAAATCACATAGTAAAATTCTAATCCCCAGTATGACTATTTTCCCTGGTGTTTCAGACAGTAAAGAATTCACCTGCAATGTGGGAGACCTGGGTTCCATCCCTGGGCTGGGAAGATCCCCTGGAGGAGGGTATGGCAACCCACTCTAGTATTCCTGCCTGAGAATCCCATGGACAGAGAAGTCTGGTGGGCTACAGTCCATGGAGTCGCAAAGAGTCAGACACGATTGAGTGGCTTTCATACACAGCATTTCCTCAGCACTTGTATGACTAACACAAGAATTAGAATTTTATAAATATTCTCTCTTAATAGCCCTGCTGCTACTGCTAAGTCACTACAGTCATGTCTGACTCTGTGCGACCCCATAGACGGCAGCCTACCAGGCTCCTCCATCCCTGGGACTCTCCAGGCAAGAATACTGGAGTGGGTTGCCATTCCTTCTCCAATGCATGAAAATGAAAAGTGAAAGTGAAGTAGCTCAGTCATGTCCGACTCTTAGCGACCTCATGGACTGCAGCCCACGAGGCTCCTCCGTCCATGGGATTTTCCAGGCAAGAGTACTGGAGTGGAGTGCCATTGCCTTCTCCTACTAAGCATGTACAATTTTAAATGGTAAAAACAGAGTTTAATCTCTAGCCCTCTGTGATGAGATCCCATGATCTGAACCACTTTGGATTACTATTATGTCAAACATCATGAAATTGCCAGTAAGTATTTAAACACTTTGCAAAATGTTCAACCAAATACATGTTACTATTCTTCAGGGGAAAAAAAATCAGTATATTTAGACTGTACACATACACCTAAGATATAAAACATCATTCTATAGAAAATACTTTTATATTTGTCATAATTATCAAGGTATATAGGCAAATTTAAAATATGTATATATTATATATATGTATGTGTATATATATAATATATATATATATATATTTAAGGTGTCCAAGGGTTTCCCTGGTAGCTCAGCTGGTAAAGAATCTGCCTGCAATGTGGGAGATCCTAGTTCAGTTCCTGGATTGGGAAGATCCCCTGGAGAAGGGATAGGCAACTCACTCCAGTGTTCTTGGGCTTCTCTGTGGCTCAGCTGGTAAAGAATCTATCTGCAATGCAGGAGTCCTGGGTTTGATCCCTGGGTTGGGATGATCCCCTAGAGGAGGGCATGGCAATTCACTCCAATATTCTTGCCTGAAGAATCCCCATGGATAGAGAAGACTGGCAGGCTGCAGTCCATGGGGTTGCAAAAAGTCAGACACAGCTGAGTAACTAATCACACAGGGTGTCCTATGTGACGATTAATAAATATGTACATTGTGAAATGAATACCATCAAGTTAATTAACACATCCGTCTCCTCCCAGAATTACCATTTGTATATAAAATGAGAACATGTTTGGTGATTCTTCTTTTTGCGATAACTGAACTGAGTAGATTATAGTTCGTTTACAATGGTGTGTCGTTTCAGGTGTACAGCAAAGTGATTCAGTTTTATATATATCATATATCCATTCTTTTTCAGATTTTTTCCCCTATAGATTATTAAAGATTACTGAGCAAAGTTCCCTATGCTATACAGTAGGTCCTGTTGATTATCCATTTTATATACAATGGTATGTATATGTTAATCCCAACCTCCCAATCCATTTTTCCCATCACCTTTCCCCTTTGGCAACCACAAGCCTGTTTTCAAAGTCTGTGAGTCTCTTTCTGTTTCATAAATAAGCTCATCTGTATCCTTTTTTTAGATCCCATGTAAGTGATGTCATATGATATTTGTCTCTGACATATCACTTACTATGATAATCTCTAGCTCCATCTATGTTGCTACAAATGGCATTATTTCATTCTTTTTTATGACTGAGTGATAGTCCATTGTATATATGTATCATATCTTCTTATCCATTCCTCTGTCAATGGACATTTATGTTGCTTCCATGTCTTGACTATTGTAAATAGCACTGTCATAAACTCTGGGGCGCATGTATCTTTTTGAATGGTTTTCCCTGGATATGCTCAGAAATAGGATTGCTAGATCATATGGTAGTTCCATTTTTTTTAGGTTTTTAGGGAACCTCTATTCTGATCTTCAAAATGGCTATATTTACCAATAATGAGAACTTTTAATATCTGCTCTCTTAGAAAGTAGGAAATAATTTTTGATACTATATTTTCTTTTGCAGTTGGAAAATGTCATCTTAGGGACACTAAGCTCATTACATAAGAAAGTTAGACATAAATTTTCAGTAAGTAAAGTGATTTGCTATAGACAGTGAAAGATGGCAGTCAAACTCAGCCAACTGGCTAGAATGAACTTATCCTTTACAATGTTCATTCTGCCTAATATGATTATTTTGTAGTGCCATGAGGATACATATGCCTCCAGTAGCATGAAATTTCTAATGCAATTTCCAAAGAAAGTGTAAAGTTACCCCACAGAGCCAATGACTCTTACAGCTTGGTTCTATGTGCACACTATACTCAGTGGACAGGGGGTTTGAACTCCAGAGGCATAGGTTCTGATCTTGAATTCAGTCTAGATCATAAGTAAATCTGCTTTACTGGATTTCAGTATTCATATTTATAAAATGTGATAGTTGTGTTTATTTCACTTGTCTAGATGGCAAATTTGGCATGTTTATCTTAGATTCACTATGACATTGTTTTGTGGCAATAGAGCAATGAGATCTGGAATACATAAGTTTGATTAGGTAGGAATAGAAGAGAGAGAAGATTCATTACGTTTTGAGTGCTTGTGTACAGTTTGCCCCAAAACAATTTGGTTTAAGTGAATTTGATAGAAAACACCTTGGTCAGTACTACAACTCAATGAAATAAAGACTTGAAGTCACTTGGCCTTCTCTTACCTTTAAATTCTCTAAAACCATGGTCTGTAAAAGCAATCAAATCTTTTATTTTCCCCCTAATAACCATGTTACAACCTAAACATTAATTTATATTTTATACTTGCATAAAAAGTTTTCTAAATGGATTGGGCATATAAATTTCAAATGTTCTATTTTTACTAGTTTTTCCAAAAATTGCCATTGATTCCTGGATTTCTACATTAAGAAATGAAAGAATACCTCTAAATTTTGATGGCAGAATGTAAAACCAAATGACACCAAGGTTGGATTTTACACTTAACTGCATTTGCATTTAGATCAATGTATTTAGAGATATGCAATATTCTGTATACTTTCACCTGAATAAACATGATGTACTGCATAATGAAACATTTCAGGCAATGCATGTTAGGCAATTTGAAATCATTCCTTTTAATAAAGTAGTTCCTATTTTAAATAAATCCCCTTGATGCTCAAAAACAAATAAAACTATGAAATTATTGTCTCATAAAATCAAAACATTATTTCATAATATTTTTATTTATTATCCCTTTATATTTGTTAAATATTGAGTATGTACCGAGAATGACCTTGATAGCTAGGAGATAGTAGTGAAAGTACATGTGTTAGTCATCCAATCATGTCCAAATTTTGCACCCCATGTACTGCAGCCCACCAGGCTCCTCTATCCTTGGAATTCTCTAGGCAAGAATACTGGAATGGGTAGCTATTCCCTTCTCCAATGGATCTTCCTGACCCAGGAATCAAACCCAGGTCTCCCACATTGCATGTGGTTTCTTTACCCTCTGAGCCACCAGGGAAGCCTCATTTAGGTGACAATATGCTAGGGTAAAAAACTTCCTAGTTGGAAATCAGAATATTAGGTCTTCTATTATGTTGAAAACTGTGCCTATAAATAAATTCCATTTAGCTGATCTAATTTTTTTTTTAGTGTTTTTGAATAATAAGCAGTTTATCCTTGGTGATTAGAGACAAGGAACACAACTCCTTTTAGTGCTGGGAGACTATGTAGCAAATCTGGAAAAGGGAGAAGTCCTTTCAAACTTGAGGAAAAGGTTTCAGTTCGGGCCCATTGTTTTCTGTTAACTACATAACTTAACATTTTTGCACTTTACTGCTTTCCTGTCTAAAATGCAACTACTATACTAATATACTTCTCAGTGTTAGGTCCCTATGTTTACATCAATACCTTGAATACAGCTTTACCTCCAGGATTAATGTG
Organism: Aepyceros melampus; assembly: GCA_006408695.1. Taxonomy (NCBI): domain Eukaryota; kingdom Metazoa; phylum Chordata; class Mammalia; order Artiodactyla; family Bovidae; genus Aepyceros; species Aepyceros melampus. The sequence continues at coordinate 333,323 of SJXQ01000260.1, forward strand.
AAAGGGAGGGCTTTTAAAATATGGTATATCATCTATGCCTCCCTCCTATGGCAGGACAATATGTTTTATAGCTTTTGAAGATGAGGAGGGAAACTGAAACTTAGTTTGAATTGCATGAGAAAGCATAGATGTCCACTGATGGAGCTAAGTAAGGCAGGAATCTGTGTCTTCTCTTCCTAGCTCAGTATGGCCGCCTTCCTGTTGCGAAACTTCATATCAGAGCTTGTCACCCTCTAGATCAAAATGAGAAGTGATACAGGAATGTTTCTCAAATACACATTCATCATAGCCATCAGTTCAGTTCAGTTGCTCAGTCGTGTCCGATTTTTTGCAGCCCCATGGACTACAGCATGCCAGGCTTCCCTGTTCATCACCAACTCCTAGAGCTTACTCAAACTCATGTCCATCCAGTTGGTGATGCCATCCAACCACCTTATCTCTGTCATCCCCTTCTCCTCCTGCCTTCAGTCTTTCCCAGCATCAGAGTTTGCTCCAATGAGTCAGTTCTTCACATCAGGTAGCTAAAGTATCGGAGCTTCAGGTTCAGCATGAATCCTTCCAATGAATATTCAGGACTTATTTCCTTTAGGACTGACTAATTGAATCTCCTTGCAGTCCAAGGGACTCTCAAGAGTCTTCTCCAGCACCACAGTTTAAAAGCATCAATTCTTCGCCACTCAGCTTTCTTTATGGTCCATCTCTCACATCCATACATGACTACTGGAGAAAGCAAAACATCATAGTCATAGCTACCAGCAAATAAGCATTGGAAATTTTTATGTCATTATAATATTATCACTTTTAAAAAATACCCTTGTATCCCATAAGCTCCATTTTGGAGTGATATCTTTTATATTTAATCAGTTCAATCAAGTTTAGTCACTAAGTCATGTCCAACTCTTTGGCACCCTATGGACTGCAGCACGCCAGGCTTCCCTGTCCATCACCAACTCCCAGAGCTTGCTCAAACTCATGTCCATTGAGTCAGTGATGCCATCCAACCATCTCATCCTCTGTAGTCCCTTTCTCCTCCTGCCTTCAATTTTTCCTAGCATCACAGTCTTTTATTTATTTCTCCACTCTTCTACAGTAGCATATTGGGTACCTACCAACCTGGGAGTTCATCTTTCAGTGTCATATCTTTTTGCCTTTTCATACTGTTCATGGGGTTCTCAAAGCAAGAATACTGAAGTGGCTTGCATTTCCTCCTCCAATGGACCACATTTTGTCAGAACTCTCTACTGTGACCGTCCATCTTGGATAGCCCTACACAATGTGGCTCATAGTTTTTTTGAGTTAGACAAGGCTGTGGTCCTTGTGATCAGTTTGTTTAGTTTTCTATGATTGTGGTTTTCATTCTCTCTACCCTCTGATGGATAAGGATAAGACTTACTATGTCTTTTAAATCTAATGAGATGTTTAATCTGCGAAACAGAGGTGAAAGACACGTATTTCATTCATCCACCCTGTCTTCAAACAGGCTGTCCTTGCTCCTGCAACTTGAAATGTTACCTTGAAGTTGGACTGAAACAGCAGAGGCAGGTTGCGCTGAGGTCTTAATCTCCAGGGGCTCCACTGACATAATCTCCATATCCATACCCCAAGGGCCACAAACCAAAATTGTATACTTAGTGATTCAGATAGTTTTGATAAAGCATCTATTTTTTCACTTCTCAGATAGAGTTCCATGAGAAAATTAAGCCTTACAGAAAATAATTTGGGTGACCTTTTCTCAGTCTTTCAAGGATAGTAGAGTTACTATCATTCTGAAGGCACGGAAGAGAAGTTACCTATTTCTTCCATTGCTGCCTTGAAGCAGTAAGGCTTCATTCCCTAGAAGAAGGTCCCTGGAGATGGGGTGCTAGACTTCAGATGTTGAAAGGAAACAAAAACCCAAACCATTTTGAGGAGAGCAATAATGACTAGTGTTGCTTTCCAGGTCATTAGATGCTCAGTCTAGAACAAGGGTTGGCAAACTCTGGCCTGTAGCCCACCAATTTAAAAAAAATTTTTTTAAACATAGCCAGGCCCACACTTTATGTGCACCTGTGGCTCCTTTCCCATTACAACTATGAAGTCACTTGCATGTTGCAAAAGAGACGCCATGTTCTGCAAAGCCTGCTATCTGGTTTTTTAGGGGAAAAAACTGCAGCCCATATTATAGAGTATTCTCATCTATTTGATTGGTTTTAAATCCCTCCTAAAAAGTATCAATATAATGAATAGGAAGATATTACCAACAGAATGTATATAAATTTTCTCTTCAAACTATTTGGTGTGTAGATATGAGTTGTGTTTTTCAGATATATCCTGAATTAGGTATCTGAATGGAAACAGGATGTATTCATTTCCCAATAACAGCCACCTATATTTTTAAAGAAAATCTCTCATTATAAGCACTACATCTTCCACTTTGATCTATTGTTTAAATTACACATTATTGAATATCTCCTGTGTAGGATGGCAAAATATTAGCATTTTATTAAGTAATTAGCTGCAATTTATGTAGACTATGTCTTTGTATAACTTCTAATTATAACAACTAGCCATCCTGTGTATTTGAAGCATGAAGTGTGCATTTAAGTAATTAAAGAGACATTATTAAGTGACTTCCACATTCTTTTGAAGCTGAAAAATATAGATAATAAGCTGTGGCATTTTTACATGAAAAAAAACATGAATGCTATGTAAAAATAATTCTATCTTTCTTCATATTTTTAAGCTCAGAGTTTATCCTTTCTTTAGCACATAACAAACAAAACTGGATTAGTTTACAGACTGTGCAGAGCCAAGACAGCTCAGAAGTGTCTAGATAAAACTATTTCAGCAGACTGTTCAACAGTATAATGATTGATGGAAGCCTAATCATTTCTTTTATGCAGGTCAAATATTCACCACCCTAAAACTTCTGCATATCTTAAGAGTTTGCAGTTTTTACAGCTTTTTGATCATCTTCTCTTTTTTTTTCCCCCCTTTAATATAAAATGTTTCCAGGACCGAACAGCTGGTGCTTGCTGGCTGAAGGAATGAACAGGAAGACAATGTGTTCACAGGATTATAGAACAAGCTGAGAGGGAGAATTTATGCAGAGTTTTATAAGCTTAGTCAGGCAGAAAATAGACTGGGGTGCACACAGGAAATAATGTGTCATTCAGAGCTCATCTCACAGGCATCCCTTCCATAGCATAGGGGCCACCATAGGCTGTCCTTGCTCCTGCAACTTCAACTCTTACCTTGAAGTTGGGCTGCAGCAGGCTCTACTGAGATCTATCTTTCCAGTGGCTGTTATTGTTTGCCTATCAAAGTCAGTCAAATCACAACTCTTCACCCTCTACCACCAATCCCCGCTCCTAGCACACACACAACAAAAACTTGCAGTAACGGCCAATACTCAAGCACCATGTTATCTGAGAAGTGGTGAAAATAAATGGATTCTTTCTAAGGAACATGAAGAGCATCCTCCACTCTGTATGACTGACCCCTAAAGCCTTTTTTAAAATGCTCGATTCCCAGCCAGCCTCCTGGTCCATATAACTTCACCTTCTTTAATGAGCTCCCATATGTCACTTGTGATTCATCTAAGTGCTCTAAAATCCCCTAGGTTGTAGAGTGAATTTCATGCTTGTAATTTGGGCCATAACAGAACATGTCTAGTTATGTGGCTGGAGATGACAATCATGTTTCTTGAGTATCATTTTTTTTTTAATGACTTGGCTAAGTTTCTGTCATCAAGAGTCTGCACTTGATTCATTGCTAGTTTCTGTTCATTATCTTGATTATGTTTTATAAGCAAAATTACGGCCCTAGGTACTTCTCAGCAAATAGTCTGAATGGTGCTGTCTTAAGTAATGCTTATTTAGAAGCCATTAAGTCAAAATATTCAAAGTTAATATTTCATTGGTATTCTTGAGGCTCAAAGATATTCGTCATTCCTCCTGAAAAGTGATTAGCTTCCAGTAAAATAGGAATAAGGCAGAAGAGAAGAAGCTGGCAGCAAATATTTGTAAAAGGCAATCATTGTGTGTTCTCCCATGGTGAAAAATGATTTGAAGCTCCTAGTGTGGACAGTTTGTCGTGATTTGATAGCTCCTGATAAATTCCCAGTTAAACCTACTTCTCTGAAGAACAGCCTCTATTTAACTGTGTCATTATTGTTAAGTTAGATAGCCACTCTTATTACATTTGCTGCTGCCCTAGAAAAGACAGAAATGCCTAAACTAGTTAATGTTCACAAAATGAGCCAACCACCAAACACACATATGGTTCATAATCTGCTAGGTGGCAGCAAGCAGTCACGCATCATCCCGTTGGCTGTGAAAGTGTCCTCAACAGCACTGGGCCAATCAGCATGTGTAGACAAGAGCCACTCACAGGGGTCAATGACATCTACCCATAGCAACCATGACTGTAAATATTCTTTTTCCAAACAAACAAAGGCTGGAGAGAAGATAAATTAATAAATCCTTTGGTGACATGTAGGATATTTTCACGTCCTGCGTGTATTTAGCCTTAGAAACAATTTCCTGCATTCCTCAGCAGTCCCTGTCTAAATCTTACTTTCCACTTAAAACTTTAAATAGAAGACTGGAAGTTCATGCTGTCATATTAAAGACAGCTTTTAATCTTCATTTTTGTTTGTGGCAATTTAAGATACACAGTTCTGTCACTACTATATCTGCCTAAGGAAAATATTATCTTATTTAAATTAAACACTGACTCTATATTAACAGTTTATCACTGAAGTTTTCGTGTTTCTGCTTGATGATTTTCCTTTTAATTTTTGAGGACTTGGGACTCAGAACATTGGTTGAGTCTAGGTTACTTTTTTTCTATCACAGATGGGATGGCAGCTGAAAGTTGAAAATGGACTACTTATTCATATCAATGAATTAGTAAAACTAAAAAAGAAAAATAGAGGTTATGGTGACCCTGAAGTCATCCTGATAATGAAATCTAAGAGAAATATTGAACTCCATGTGTTTAACAGTGATAATGCCTATATAATGCCCTGTGGATTGCATAGACTAATAGATATGATTTTGAAATTATTTGATATGAATTGACATAAGTAACATTCATATTAAATATAACGTATACTTAATGTGAGTTGTTAACCAAAACTCCTCAAAGAAGAGAGATATTAAGTTTTTCAACAACACAGGATGCTTCCAGGATTTTTTGGTGTTGGGATACTGAATTACATGATTTTTTTTTAAATTGTAGTTGTGAGCCACAGAAACTAGTTCTAGATAGATTAAGCTGAGAAGTGATTTGTAGTAAAGTTTCTGGGAGTTTATAATATCACCAAGAGGGCTAGAGAACCAGGTTCAGAAATGCTCAGAAACATACCAAGATGGGTAACAGGCACGATTACCTTCCAATTCAAACTACAATTCTGGTCCTGTTAGGACATCACCGTAACTACTCCTGAGTGCTGGCTACCCAGCTTGTATTTGTTGTGTTTACTGCTTCCCTTGGACTGGATATTGTAGCTGCTATTGCCTGTGAACTCAATACTGGGATCACTATTCCCTGACTCAAAGTCCAAACATTGGCTGAGTCTAGGTCATGTTCCTATACCTTAGTTTCAAAGCAGGGCAAGAAATCAAGTATTTGGCATTTTCAAATTGTCTAGAAAATAGGTAGTAGAAAATAGCTTATGCCTCCCATTAAGATTCATAAGATACAGGCATCCATGCTTCCATAAAAGGGAAGAAACTCTAGGTGACAAGACTTAAAAAAAAAAGATTGCTACTTGCCTAATATATACGCTGGGCTTTCCTAGCAGCTCAGCAGTAAAGAACCCACCTGCCAATGCAGGAGATGAGGGTTCAGTCCCCAAGTTGGGAAGACCCTCTCAAGCAGGAAATGGCTATCCACTTCAGTACTCTTGCCTGGGAAAGCTCATGGACAGAGAAGCCTGTTGCAGTACAGTCCATGGAGTCGCAAAGAGTTGGACACGAGTGAGCATCTAAAGAGCAGCAGCAAGTATTCTCTAGGGTCAAAGTAAGTCTTCAGTGAATCCAACTTCTCATTCAGCAGCTGCTGTTTGGACTGCACACACACCTTTCCTCCCTCAGGTAACCTCACTCCTAGGCCCTTAGGGAACCTGCATCTCTCATATCCCAAATGTGAGTTTGAGATGAGCATCAGTCTTACTAGCCTGCTGCCTCCTGGCACATAATTACAGTTAGAGTTGTCCAAGAACCACCCTCTCAACCACACTGATTAGTCCAGAGATGACTATTTGTTCTTAGCAGAATCTATCCACATTTTCCTCCAGAATGTTCCTCATTATATACTGGCAGAGAGGAATTCTGTTTCCTCTCTAGTTAGGAAGTAGGAAAGATGAAGCCTAGAGCAACCTGACACTTTGATGCCAGCCTCACAGAGACAATTAGCCTCCGAGAATAAAACTGGCATCTGAAAGAGCAAAGATGAAAGATGTAGAAAGACAGATCCTAAGGGTGTTTGAGTCTCTGGGTCAGATCACCCGTAGCCAGCACCACGCATAATTTGGTTATATGAGCCAGTGAGCTCCCTCTTTAATATGCAAATGAGGAGAAATTGATTTCTGTTCACATCAAGAACATTTCTTCTAAGAAATATATTGTCCCTCTTCTGCCAACACTGTTAGTCACTCAGTCGTGTCCAACTCTTGTGACCACATGGACAAGAGATCTAGAAAAACTTCTTGCATTTTAGAGACTTCTTCAAACACTTCTAAAGGAACTATAAGCTTTTGTTTTTCCTAGAAAGACAGTAGATTTTAGATTAACTCTTACAGTAGGAGATTAACTTGGATTCAGAAGTCCTGGTTGTTCCTTTCCATTGGGTGACCAATGAATCCTGTGGCCTTGAACTCATCTCTTCATATTTCTAGGGTTCACGTAATGCCTTTGTATAATGGCTTGAATTTGGCAGTCTCAGAGGTGCCTTCCTGTACAAACTGTGTGATCAGACTTTTCCAAACAACTTCTAGTTATTGACTTCATGGTTCCTCAGAGTTTAGTTCTGGTTCCCTGTTTTTAAAAAATGAAGGGAGAAACTAGTAAAATGAATTCTTCATAGAGTTTTCTTTCTGAATATTTTCATATATATTTCCACTTCTCATCATTTTGTCTAAAATCTCTCTGACAACAGTATTATGCATTGTTATTGTTGTTTTTAAACACCCACCATCTGCATGGCAGTAAATCAAATGTCATTGAGATACACCACACCTTGCCATCTAAAAGTTTTCAAACTAGGTAAGACAAGAAGTACACTCAGGTAGAATATTTACAAATCAAAACCAGGGCAGTGCACAGTTATTATGTGAGAGGGTAAGACAAGCTCTATCTCAAAAGGCTGGTTTCCTGTAGCACTGGAAAAATAATAACCAAAAGCTTTCCAGAGGTTCTGAACTCCTAAAGAATGGGTCTCAGCAAGCAACATTAACTGTACTTTTTACCATCTATTTTATGTTGAAATTTCTTTGAGTTTGGCTTGAAGAGAACATTGTAACTCTTTTCAGTGTTTTATTTTAAACAGATATTATGACTGTGATTATGCTCATATTATAGATAAACTTCCACTCTGTTCAGCTTTTAGAATTCTAAAATATGTTCTTGCTGCAATGAATTCAAAGTACAACATTTAAATGACTTCAAGTGCAAAACCAGTTTTGAAAAAAAAAATTTCAGGAACTGTTATTTATGAACATCAGGCTGTGGTGGCACCAATTTCTTTATGCAGGAGCATGCTTGAATATGTAAAGTAGTTGGCTAAGATTCTATACTCCAGCATTACTGTTCAGGATTTGTTTTAAAATTTTATACCTTTAAAATCTCTAGGATTTTATAACTTAATCGTGTTTATTAAAGAGCATCAGTACACCTCAGTGGGAGGAAGTGACCTTGGCATATGGTGTTGCTTTCTTAAGCCTAGCATCAGAAGACTCTATCAAGCATTCTAGGCCAAGTGAAAATGCCACAAAGTATTTGAGTCTGAGCACCTGGTTTCAAATCCTGGCTTTCCTGACAAATTACTATGGCTTTATCCTTTCTAAGCCTCCAATTCCACATCTGTGATAATACACACTTGAGTTTTGTATCTCTTGTGTAGATTTGTAAAGATTAAATGGCATTACATAAGAAATAGCTATGAGCCTAGAAAAGAATAGATGTTCAATAAATGCTTTCTTTCTTCCTCTCTCTGAATTTTAGCTTCCTCATCTGTAAAGTAATCACTGAAAAGCATGCTGTCAGAAAGAAAAGATGCTCTATAATTTCCAAAGTTATCCAGAGGAGATGGACTAACCTCCAAACAGACCCAGGGCACAATGTCCTTCTAGCCTAGGTCAAACTGTTCTCTGGCCAGTCCTCAGCTGGTTCTCTCCTCTCTCACCCCTTTACCATGTTATCAAGCGTAGAGAACTTTCTCACTTTCTCCCTTCCTTCCCAATCACGCGCTTTTGGATCTCTTATTCACCCTACTGCTGCTGCTGCTAAGTCACTTCAGTCGTGTCCGACCCTGGGCAACCCCATAGATGGCAGCCCACCAGGCTCCCCTGTCCCTGGGATTCTCTAGGCAAAAATACTGGAGTGGGGTGCCATTGCCTTCTCCAATTCACCTATATCCAGTGACTATTTAGAAATATTATATGTCCTTGAAGTTTTTGCATCCAGACTTGAAACAGGAAGCAGGAATGGAAAAGGGGAAAGGAAAAAAAAAGGTTCACATTTTATGTATTTAGCATTTGCTATCGGTTTGCAAATTTTATGCATTCACAGTTTGTTAATTTGAATACCTTATCCTATTCTGTGAAATTATTCACATTTTATAAATTATGAAACTAAGGCTCAGAAAATTTAATTGATTTTCCTAAAGGTACAAAACCACACATGCCTGCCACCAAAATGCTTGCTTAAGCTAGTCAGGCAGTCATTAGTTCTGCCTCTCACTGTGTTCCTGGGTAGCCTGAAACCAGATCTCCTAACAATTTGGCCCCTGTAAACAGCAGATTTGTCCCTCTCTTCCCAGCTTATTTAAATGCTTATTCCTCTAGTGATCTCTGGATTCCCCACTGGCCGTCTTTGTTATTCGGCTTCTCTCTACCACTTGATGACCCTTTCAAAGAAGGAAAGACAAAAGGAATCATTCCAAATATATATATATATATATATATATATATATATTCTAATTTACTTATTTTTAATTGAAGAATAATTGCTTTACAATATTGTATTGGTTTCAGCTATACATCAGCATGAATTATGAATGAGTCATAGGTATACATATTTGTCTTTTAAGCCCCTAATTATGGGATACAATTGATGTGGCCCACTAAAGAAATCTCAAAGTTCAGTTGGTAGAGTAATTTTTAAAGGGAACCCTCTTCACACTCTCAAGTTATAATAGGCAATGCTCCGTATTTGAGAGAACTAGCCTGCTGTCTATCATATTTATAAAACTTAGTACATCTGTGAAGTTCCCCCTTGAGAAGCTAATTTTAATAATTGAATCCGTTCCGTTCAGTTGCTCAGTCGTGTCCGACTCTTTGCGACCCCATTAATCGCAGCACGCCAGGCCTCCCTGTCCATCACCAACTCCCGGAGTTCACTCAGACTCACGACCATCGAGTCCGTGATGCCATCCAGCCATCTCATCCTCGGTCATCCCCTTCTCCTCCTGCCCCCAATCCCTCCCATCATCAGGGTCTTTTCCAATGAGTCAACTATTCACATGAGGTGGCCAAAGTACTGGAGCTTCAGTTTTAGCATCATTCCTTCCAAAGAAATCCCAGGGTTGATCTCTTTCAGAATGGACTGGTTGGATCTCCTTACAGTCCAAGGGACTCTCAAGAGTGTTCTCCAACACCACAGTTCAAAAGCTTCAATTCTTGGGCGCTCAGCCTTCTTCACAGTCCAGCTCTCACATCCATACGTGACCAATGGAAAAACCATAGCCTTGACTAGACAGACCTTAGTCGGCAAGTAATGTGTCTGCTTTTGAATATGCTATCTAGGTTGGTCATAACTTTTCTTCTAAGAAGTAAGTATCTTTTAATTTCATGTCTGCAGTCACCATCTGCAGTGATTTTGGAGCCCAAAAAAGTAAAGTCTGACACTGTTTCTGCTGTTTCCCCATCTATTTCCCATAAGTGATGGGACCGATTACCATGATCTTCGTTTTCTGAATGTTGAGCTTTAAGCCAACTTTTTCACTCTCCTCTTTCACTTTCATCAAGAGGCTTTTTAGTTCCTCTTCACTTTCTGCCATAAGGGTGGTGTCATCTTCATATCTGAGGTTACTGATATTTCTCCTGGCAATCTTGATTCCAGCTTATGTTTCTTCCAGTCCAGCATTTCTCATGATGTAGGAGTTACATTTAAATTGTCAATCAAGCTTTAGCAGGGGCTTAGTTAAAAATCAGATTCTTGGTGTATACCCCTAGATGTCATGATATTAGTCACCTCCGGGTCCCAGAATCTATTTGTTTACAAAGGAGCCAAGCAATTCCTTGGTATGGTGCTAGTACACGCTATTCTGGTATATATCATCCCCAAATAACACTGTGAGTACACTATAAGAATCAAGATATTCTTCTATTTTACTGATAAGGAAATATGTGTAGAGTAACAATGCATTGTCCAATGTCCCAAGATTGTAATTGTTAGTATCAGAATTTAAACTGATGTCTTTTGAGTTCCATCCTTCCATGCACTGTATCAAATTGTATTAAAAATATGAGTGAGAATAGTGTTTATAATGTCCATGGGTACAAATAAATCCAGTTGATATTGATACAGTGTTTTCTATTTGTTGGTACTTTTGTGGCTCAGACGGTAAAGCATTTGTCTACAATGCAGGAGACCCAGGTTCGAGCCCTGAGTTGGGAAGATCCCTTGGAGAAGGAAATGGCAATCCACTCCTGTACTATTGTCTGGAAAATCCCATGGACAGAGGAACCTGGTAGGTTACAGTCAATGGGGTCTCAAAGAGTCGGACACAACTGGCGACTTCACTTCACTTGTCAATATCATTGTTATTTTGGAATCTGGGATATCAAAAACATTTTCAAAGAATTTACAATCAAAAGAGAAAGAGTTTGAAGTTCATACCAAGTGTAACTGATTTTGTCTATACATGCTGAATTAAACCTCACAGTGAAATACATGGTTAAGCAAAGTCTTAAGACAAAAAGAAGAACTTAATAAAGTGGTAAGACATGAGAACTGTTTTCTATCTGCTTGGCTTAGAAAACTTTATTTAAGTTATATGAAATAGGTCTGGTAAAATGCCAATGAGTAGTACTGAATCTGCTGAATAAATGCATATCACCTCCTTCAAACTATATATATTTTTAAAGCTTTTAGAAAATCCCGAAGTTTTCACCAGTTCTCTGCTTATAATTTGAAATATATTTCATCATATAAAATATTTGGAAACTTCTCATAAGGCATAGTAAGCCTCACCTGAAATTAATTCCAAGTTTTAGCCCATTTGATCTCTTGACTCTTAGGAAAGAGGTTGATCTACATTCAACCTCATTCAGAAGTAAAGTTTCTATTTTCTTTTCAACAGCTGAGAGTTCAACGTCATGCACAGTCACTCATACACTGGAACTTTTGTTAACAAACGAAACTGTGAGTGCAAGGAGAACACTTTCCAGTCCTCACCATGGATAGGGGGTGGATCAAAAAGAACTGTTAAATGATGATTAAGCTCTTATACCCCTGCAAGCTCCCTCTGACTGGCTAATAGAAAAAAGCTGGTGAAAACCCCCTTTCTCTGTTGTCAAGCCAACATTTATATTGTGAACACTATTTCAGCTGGGCTTCTTAGCAGTTTCATAAAAGAAGCCCATCAGGAATTTTTTTTTTTTCCCCCTGTATGCCTTAGTCTATATGCTGCTTAATTGCAACGGAACATTAAGAGTTTCCTTCTGCCTTGCTCAGTGATCTCCCTCTTCTTGAATTTCTCTTTTCCATATGTGTTTAATATGTCAAACAATCATAGGTAAAAACCAAAAACCATTTCACCACATGCAAAAATAATAATAATTATGTGCAGCCTCCAATCAATACCCATGGCTTGCACGCTAAGTATGGATTTTGTGCTTCACAACTCTAAGCAGACAAACTGAATATGCTTTAATCAATTTTGTTTTCATAGACTTTAGATCCCCTATTTTAATTAGCATAATGAACAAATAATTTCTTCCATCTCATCCTTGTCTCCAAGAAGAGTTCATTAAACTGATTGCATTTATCTTGTTAAAGAGAAACTTTCATTCCACGCTAACCCTGATTTAGTTTCATAAAGTTTAGCACTTATGAAAGTACAAACAGTATAAAATTGCTCAGTTTTTGAACTTCTGCTTCTAAATCCTTTAGTGAGCTGAAAGAATTTTCCTTACTAAGAAATGCAGTGAGTCAATATAAAAGCCTCTGTGGAATAAGATGTCAGTTTATAAATCCTCTGGCTTTCTAGTTTATGTGATGGCCTTAGTCTTTGCTTCCATCCAACAATAAGATTGTTACCACCTGAGGGAGGCTGAACAGAATAAATTACTAGAAAACATTTCCTAGAATAAAGTTATGGTTTTGTTGTCATTGTCATTAAACACAGCGTGATTAAAACGGTTCTTCCCTACTCTTTCTGTTACTTGAAAACTCTCTTGCTTTTACTTTCGACACTGAATACCCACAACTAATAAACACACATATTAGTTTACATTACACACTATAATCATATGATTCATAGACTCTGACACTGACCTTACCACTCACTCATTTCTAACTTCACACTCTAAAATTCACTTAAATAACAACTTGTATTTTAACTTTAGTTTGACATAATCATTTTTCTACACATTTGGCAGTATGGCCTAAGTGAGCTTCTTAATTTGATATAATACACAGTTCTTCTGTGTAGGAAGAGAAATAACATTACATACTGACTGTTTCCTTGCTGTACTATTAGATATAGAAAGATAGAAAGTGAAGTCGCTCAGTCGAGTCTGGCTTTTTGTGACCCCATGGACTGTAGCCTAGCAGCTCCTCCATCCATGGGATTCTCCAGGCACGAACACTGGAGTGGGTTGCCATTTCCTTCCCCAATTAGATATAAAGGTTTAATAATTAACCAAATATCTGTAACAAAGATGATTCACAATTTTAAGGGCTTTCTCTAATTAATTTTTCTAAAATTTGACTCACACAAGTTTTTTTTTTTTTTTCTAATGTGGCAGTGTATATAGGTTCCGTTCAGTTCAGTCAGTCAGTCGTGTCTGACTCTTTGAGACTCCATGGACCACAGCACTCCAGGCTTCCCTGTCCATCACCAACTCCCACACTTTACTCAAATTCATGTCCATTGAATTGGTGATGTCATCCAACTATTTTATCCTCTGTCATCCCCTTCTCTTCCCGTCATCAATCTTTCCCAGCATTGGGGCCTTTTCCAATGAGTCAGCTCTTCACATCAGGTGGCCAAGTATCTGAGTTTTAGCTTCAGCATCAGTCCTTCCAATTAATATTCAGGACTTCCAATGAATATTCATTTCCTTTAGGATAGACTGGTTGGATCTCCTTGGAGTCCAAGGGACTCAAGAGTCTTCTCCAACACCACAGTTCAAAAGCATCAATTCTTTGGTGCTCAGCTTTCTTTATAGTCCAACTCTCACATCCATACATGACTACTGGAAAAACCATAGCCTTGACTAGACGGATATTTCTCAGCAAAGTCATGTCTCTGCTTTTTAATATGCTGTCTAGTTTAGTCATAGCTTTTCTTGCAAGGAGCAAGCGTCTTTTAATTTCACAGTGGCAGTCACCATCTGCAGGGATTTTGGAGCCCAAAATAAGTGTGGCACTGTTTCCATTTTTATCCACGTACAAATTTTATCAACTAAAGATTAAGGATGATTGTTTAGTGTGTATATAAATTTATGGATTTTGCTAAAAATTTTTTTCTTATCATGGTTGTTTTTGAAAATAATTTTGCAACCTTCTAGAATTCCGTGTGAGTTCATTATACTATGAATAATAGGTTGAGTTTTGAGTTTAAAAAGTTTTATTTCTGAGAATGTGAAAATAAAATCATACCATCCATGATAGTAGGCTTTCAATTTATGCAGGAAATTCAGTTTAATGAGCATTTTAGTCTAAATCATGACACTTAATGATGTATGGTATCTCAATGTGTAGAAAGTATGATCCTAATTTCAAGGACTTTGTAATTTTGGAACTATGTAATTAGAGATACCTAACTCAAATTATAATGAACAACAGCAACAGAAATTGCCAGTTTGAAAAACCTCACAATCACTTGACTCATAATTATCTACGATATTGGCCAGTATTCAAAAACTTGTTCTAAGCCCTTTCTTTGAGTTACATGTGAACAACATAGGCATAGAGATTTTATTTAATTTACTATAAGTCATGAACTCAGAATTTTTTTTTTCCTTTTCGATGTTGAATGTATTTCTTCCTATCTTGTTTAATATCCCCATTTGAAGTCCCTAGTAACAGTCTTCTTAAACATGTGGATATTCAAAGAATTAATATACTTCCCAATACTACTACATAGTGACAATCTTGAAAGTCAATATGCTTTACTTTGTGTGTATGAGATTGGAGGGGGAATGAATTATTAGAAGTAATATTATTTTAAATTAACTTTTTAATTATTTTAGCTTGAAGCAGTGGTTTTAAAATATGACTTAAACACAGTAACTGAGACACTTTCAGGAGGTCTAGGAGGTTAAAACTATATGTATACTCTATTAAGATGTCATTTGTCATCCATTGTGTTGACTTTGCACTGATGTCATCAATAAAAGTGATGGAGGAACACTCCTTGGGTGCAAAATTTAAGGGAACACCAAAACAGGAATCCATACAGATAATATTTTAGTGTAATATTTAAAAATTTTTAATGTATACAAAAATACGTGATAAAAAAACAAAAATTTAAATATATACCTACAATATTGGGGTCTTAGGAAAAGAGTTTCAACATTTCATTATTTTTAAATTACATTAACATTCTGGAAAAAATAACTATTAAACGTAATAACACAAATATGTGTGAGCTTGCTGAGTCATCTCCGACTCTTCGGGACCTCATGGATAGTAGCCTGCCACGCTCCTCTGCCCATGGGAGTTTCCAGGCAAGAATAGTGGAGTGGATTGCCATTTCTTACTCTAGGGGATCTTCCCAACCCAGAGATGAAACCTGTGTCTCCTGAATTGGCAGGCAGAATTTTTTTTACCATTGCACCATCTGGAAAGCCCCCAAACATGTAGAAACACATATAAACAATAAATGTGTTAAAATATTAAAACTATGTAAAATTCATAAACACACAAATTTTTTTCATTTTGCCTTGGGCTTCAAAATGGCTTTTTCGGGCACTAGTGACTAAATTGCTGGGAGTCTTAACCTGAATTCATGTAGTAGCACACAACTGTATTAACAGAATTGTATATTTTTCACCATCAGGTACTTGTAGAAAAACTGTATCAAAAAATGAGTATCTTCAATAAGGCAGATTAAATCTTTATTCTGGAATACACATGCTTTTAGTGTTGTGCATGACAAATTGGGAGGTATGATTAATGCATTGCATATCAAATTATTACTGTTGTATCCAAGAAGAAAAATAAAACATGTGATTATTTGAGTTATAGGCTAAACTAGCTGCTTTTATTATTAAATACCATTGTTTCCTCAAAACAGTGGCTAATCAATAAACCAGAATGATTCAGAGTTGGGTGTTTAGCAAAATATTCCTTGAAGATTAAATGAAATGGGCCAGTCATGTGAAGGGGACAAAAATGACATGATTTATTCTCAATGATACTATTTGATCCTCCAAAACATATTAGAATATCTGGAAAGCTTCTATGTGCCACTGTTTTGTAATAAATTCCATCACAATTTGGAAAAGCTATATAACTCAATGATCCAATCTTTTATGAAGAACAAAGGCACAATTTTAGATTAAATATATATTCAAAGAGACTTCCCTGGTGGCTCAGAGGTTAAAGCGTTTGCCTCCAATGCAGGAGACCCGGGTTCGATCCCTGGGTTGGGAAGATCCCCTGGGGAAGGAATGGCAACCCACTCCAGTATTCTTGCTTGGAGAATCTCATGGACTGAGGAGCCTGGTGAGCTGCAGTCCATGGGGTCACAAAGAGTCGGACACGACTGAGTGACTTTACTTACTTACTTATATATTCAAAGTATAAGGTAAGCCAATGAATTTTAATATAACAGGACATGGAAAGTTCATTCATGTATTTTCACATACCATACTGTAACTCGTCTTTAAAAAAAATACTGCTGGGACAATTTGGGTTCACTATCAAAGCAGAATTTCTAGGATTATCTGGAAAGGTTTTTAAGCACTTCCTTTTCAAGTCATTTATCTATCTCTTTATTTTTACCATATACTTCAATTAAAAAACAAAACCAAAATATTCCAATAAATGCAATGCAGAAATAAATAGGATAATTAAAGTCCATGCTATCTTTTCTTTTAAATTATTTTTAAATATGGTTAATTTTCATAAACATATAACCCATTTATGTTGATATGTAACAGTTTATTATTATATGTGAATAAATCAAATAAACTTAAAAAAAATTCTCAGTTGTATTTTTTAAGTCAAATTAAATCTTATATCTAACCATGCAGAATAGAATTGCACAGCCAGAGCACTGCAGTTGTAAGAAATTTATGTAAACAAGTAGAATAAAGTTTACAAAGATTATGTTATAATATATTAATAAATTTGGCTTAAATCTCAAGTGAAAAAATGACATATTCATACGTTTTACAAATGGAATTCTCTTGGCCACTCCAAACATTAAAAGGGAGAAACTGATGGCAGGGATATAAGTAAATAACTGCAAGAATTTAGGTGAGCGATGACTGGGGCCTGGACTAAGTCAGCATAAGCCAGGAAAAAAGAAGTGTTATTCTTAAGGGATACTTATGAGATAAATTCTTTTGGAAGGTTTTAACACAAAATTGTGGATAGTTGATGAAGAAGAAAGGGCTTTGGTGATGAGCTTGATCAGCTGGGCAGGTGATGAGAATATTATCTGAAATGTAAAAAGATGTGGTCCAGTTGGGTGGCTAAATAAAGTAAGCTTATGAATATGTTGAACTTGAACAGACTATGGGATAATCAGAACAATAAAGCAGGCAAACATATATGTACATCTGATATTCCAAGGGGAGATCTGGATTTGCAGGCAAGTAATTCAAACTTACCCATTGTAAGTTTGTAAATTTGGGTATATATTAGTTATCTCCTTAACTATGAAATGATGGTAATTATAAATTACTGAGACATTATCTGACTATAATGAAATGAAAGCATTAGTAGCTCAGTCGTGTCCAACTTTTTGTGACCTCATAGACTATAGCCCACCAGGCCCCTCTGTCCATGGAGTTTTCCAGGCAAAAATACTGGAGTGGGCTGTCATTCCTTTCTCCAGGGAGTCTTCCCAACTCAGGGATTGAACCCGGGTCTCCCACACTGTAAGCAGATTCTTTACCATCTGAACCAACAAGGGAAGCCCTTATAATGAAATCAGCTCAGTTCAGTTCAGTTCAATTGCTCAGTGGTGTCTGACTCTGCACCTGAGCGCAGGCGGCGGAGGCAGCCACCTCACTTGAGCATGGCCGAGAGCTACCAACGTCGCCAGGAGAAGCCACCTCGCCCGAGGCCAGGAGCGGCAGCTGAGACGAGCCACCCACGCCAGAGGCCAGGGCCGGCGGCCTGGAGGAGCAACCCGAGGAGTGGTGGCTGGGCAGGCACAGGAGGGCCTAGAGGAGCTATCCTACATTGAAGGTCAGGAACGGTGGCAGTAAGGAGATACCCCTCGTCAAAGGTAAGGTGCAGTGGCTCTGCTGGAGCAGTCATGAAGAGATACCCCATGCCCAAGGTAAGAGAAACCCAAGTAAGATGGTAGGTGTTGCAAGAGGGAATCAGAGGGCAGACACACTGAAACCATACTCACAGAAAACTAGTCAATCTAATCACACTAGGACCACACCCTTGTCTAACTCAATGAAACCAAGCCATGCCTGCAGGGCAACCCAAGATGGGAGGGTCATGGTGGAGAGGTCTGACAGAATGTGGTCCACTGAAGAAGGGAATGGCAAGCCACTTCAGTATTCTTGCCTTGAGAACCCCATGAACAGTATGAAAAGGCAAAATGATAGGATAGCAAAAGAGAAACTCCCCAGGTCATTAGCTGGGAGGGATTGGGGGCAGGAGGAGAAAGAGACGACCGAGGATGAGATGGCTGGATGGCATCATGGACTCAATGGACGTGAGTCTGAGTGAACTCCTGGAGTTGGTGATGGACAGGGAGGCCTGGCGTACTGCGATTCATGGGGTCGCAAAGAGTTGGACATGACTGCGCGACTGAACTGAACTGTGATAAATTGAAGGGCATCATTCTAGATACAAGATCAATAGAAATTCCATAAAGTTCACTATCAGTGCTTTAGGAAAACCATGTGGTAATGTTCAGAATCATTTAAGTTGTGTATAGTTTTTGAACTGACATCTTCAACCAATTATTTTGTACAATGGACTCCCAGTTCAAGCTACAACTTTGATATCCTTTATAGAGTGCCTCACACAAGGCTATGTGTAACCATCTGCCTATAATTCATATCTGATGAGTTATTTTGGTTGATGGCTATAAGTTTTCCATGGTAAATGATCTTTTGAGGTTAAGTGGTCATATCATCCAGCTTTACATGAAAATATGACATGGATGTCTTGTACTTGGATTGCCACCAGAACAGTGCCTAATATATCAGAGATGAGCTGCACTTTGATTGGTCTGATTATTCCAAGTTATAATGATAGAACCCTTGGGCACAGGATAATAGGTGCCTTTAGAGTTATTTCTCTAAATAAAAAGAAGTCTCCCAGTAGCCATATGGAGAAGCCATTTTTAAGAGTTCTGGTCAGCAGACTCTGTGGAGCCCCCAGTCAATAGCAAGGCTCAACTGCTAGATATGTAAATGAATGAGCCTTCAAATGGTTTAACCCTCCAGTCTTTGAGTATTCCAACAGAGGTCTTAAATATTTTTTTAACAAAAGCATGACATTCTTGTTCTGTCCTTTCCAAATTCCAAATCCCTAGGAGTCAGTGAGAATAATAAAATGTTGTTGTTTTGTGTCTCCAAGGTTGATGAATTCTCCAGGCCAGAATACTGGGGTGGGCAGCTTTTACCTTCTCCAAGGGATCTTCCCAACCCAGGAACTGAACCCAGGCCTCCCGTATTACAGGCTGAATGTTTACCAGCTGAACCACCAGGGAAACCCCAGCAAGAGTTAACTATTAATATAATAAAAGTTGGTACCTGAAATGGAGTGCTGCTGTAACAAAAAATAAACCAAAACATGTGGCATTGGCTTTAGGACAAAGTAGCAAATGGAAGATACAAATTTCTTTGAGAGAGTAGTAGAAAAATCATAAAGGGCCCTAAGGGGCTTATTGGTAAAGACTTAAAAGCATAATTTGATGTAAAAGGAGCTCTTCTTATGTATTGATATTAGCATAAAGTCAGTAATGTTCTTCTAAGGTAACATGGAAAATAGGAAATATATTGAATACCTAAGAAACTTGATGATCTACCCATATATAGAGTTATACAGGCAAAATGTTCCAAATGCCTTCTGTCTTTTTCCCTGAATATAAAACATGTGGAAGGAAAGATATGAGCTAAAGAATTAACTTTTATTATAAAGAGTGCAAAAAAGTGAATTTGAGAACAATACTGTTTTGTTTTGTTTTTCCCCAGCTTCTCCAGTGGTTCTTAAATTAGAAAAGACTTTAGGCCAAGATTGAGAGTGTTAACTCTGTTGTTAAAAGCTCAAAAAGATGTAAGGCAGTTCCTCCTAGAATCCTTCAGACAAAGGCCTTCTAAGGATCTTAAGGCCATGCCTTACAGATCCTTTTTGCTGAACAATATGGCATCTAAGAATTTTAAGATAGTTATCTCATAGCAGTTTTAGAGAGAGTCAAAGTTGGAGAAATCTCTTTTAGTTATGGCTTTTGTCTAATGGAGTGGATTATAAATTAGTACACAAAAAGCCCACAGTTTTTCAATGAATTGTATCAACTTGGATTGAAAGGGATAGAGAGAGTACAAAACAAAGTCTTTTGGACTCCATAAGGAAACAGGCTGAGAAAACTACTCAATTGCAGACATGAGTTTTTTTTTTGTTGTTGTTTTTTAATGAAACAAGGAAAGATAGCTCAGAGGATCAAACCAAGCAACCAGAGGGTGGAATAAAAATTGATAGAGAACAACTTCCAAGCAATATGACAAAGAAGGAACTGGTAACATGTTCACATACAGATTTCAGAGTTGCTAAGGACTGGGATTACTACATTCTTTTCATTTCTCCCTTCTTTCATTTCCTTCAGAGTGTTTATTATGATTACACTAGGCTTGCCCTACAATTATATGTTGTGTATGTGGAGTTTATAACTTGTAAATTTAGTATGCTTATTTTCATTTCAAGAGATACTCAAGGAACTATACCTCCCAAAAAGACAAAATCTGAGGATCTTCACCTATACTTGGACCTGATTTAGAAAACAAAATCTTATAGTTAAATTTTTGTCATAATGGGATTAGATTTAAAGGAGAGGATTGTGTATTTTGCATGTGGGAAAGATGTTATCTGCTATAACCAGTGGGCAAATTGTGGCAGGTTGTATTTTCCAAAGTTGACTCAATATGGCACGTACTAAAACTGTTTCAGATTGAGACTTGAACTCACAGGGCCATGATTAAAACCTGGCCAAAACCCTGTCAGAGACTTGAACCCACATGGCTGGGACTTGAACCCAGTCAAAACCCAGTTTGGGACTCAAACCTACATGGCTGGAACTAAAACCCAGCCAAAACACATGGTCTTTGAACTGAGATCACAGGTCTGATTTCAGGACCTAATGAAGTTCAGATTCTTGATGCCTCATAACAGAAAGAATTCACTGAGAGACAAAGTGATAGGTAAGAAGTGGATTTTATTTAGAGAGGAACACACTCCACAGATAAAGTGTGAGCCATCACAGAGGGAACATGTGGCCTAGAAATGTGATGTGATTAGCTTTTATGCCCTGGGTAATTTCATAGGCTAATGAGTGAGAAGATTATTCCAACCATTTTGGGAAAGAGATGGAGATTTCCAGGATTTGGGCCACTGCCCACATTTTGGTTTTTGATGGTTGGCCTTGGAACTGTCTTGGTGCCTCTGGGTTTGTCATTTAGTTTGCTGAAGTGTTACAATGAGCTTATACTGAAGATCTAGGTCTAGTCGAAGTCAACTTCTCTGCCAGCTTGGACCTATTTTATTCTAATCAATTTATGTTGTGTCTTTGATATTCTTCAAAGATTAGTCCTGCCCCCTTCCTTCCTGTTTCAATACTACAAGCTCTTCTTAAAATGTGACTTTGGCATTTCTTCCACCAAAAGCTGAGTCTATATTTTTCCTCCTATTCAATCTGAGCAGGCTTGTAACTGTAGCATAAGTGATGCTGTGTGACTTGTGACTTCCAAGGCTAGAATATTAAAGGTGATAGAGCTTCAATTTGGGACATTTGCTTGTGGAACCCAACCACTATGTTGTGATGAAATCTAAGCCAATACATGGAAAGGTCACACATTCTGGCAGGCAACCCCAGGTGAGATCAGAGCACACAGTTAGTGTCAATTGCCAAGCATGGAAGCGGGTGAGGCTTCAGATGGTTTTAGCCCTCAGCCTTTGACTCTTCTCAGCTGAGGCCCCAGACACTATGGAGAAAAGACAACCCGTCCTTGATGTATCTTTTCCAAATTCCTAACTCACAGAGTCTGTATGCATAATACATATGTTGTTGCATATCATTAAATTTGGGTGGTGTGTTACACAGCAACAGGAGTGGAACAGAACCTATCAATAGCCAGTACTCTTTATTCCTTAAACTGGTTCTAGCCAGGCAGGTAGAATGTTCTACCAGAAAGTTCTGTCTAAGCAACTTCATCTCTAGACTTTTGAAATGTGTTTTAAAAATTTTAGTCTGGAAACAGTACAGCTATGAAAAACTCATTACTACTTGGATTAGGAGTTTGTTAAAGATATATATTTGTGGAATGTATCAAATATATCAAACAGGTCACACTTCTTCAATCTTTCTACACTCCTAACACTCCTGAGGGATGAATCCCTTTCTTATAAGTAGCGATGTCCCACCAAAGCAGTGACTTTTAGATGTAAGTGTAGGAAGTATGTATCATAATATACAAGAGATAAGAAGAGAGGATGTGTAGTTTTAAAAGGCCTCTGACCCCTAGAGATTCTTATAAGTTCTCCATTTGAGATTCGATTATTTGTACCCTAATATCCCTGCAAGATCTGAGACAGGTTTCCATTTCTTAGAATCAGGGCCATTCTGCCCGGCAAAGGAAACTATTAGGAACTTAAATTAGTTTACAAGTGTCATTGGATTGCCACATAAGGCTCTGAAGATTCATATTTGTTTAAAAGATTCATATGTGTTTGAAAATTGCCCTTTTGTTCGTATAAAATTTCAGAGCTACAGATAGTGCCTCCATACAACTAATGCTATTTTAAAGAGGAGCAGAAAACTCATCATTAATTGTTACTAGGCTCTATCAGTGGGCCCTCTCCCTCTATGATAACAGGGTTATTTCAAAAGTGCTAAGAAAGTCTAATATTTTATCATCAAATTTTAGTTCAGTGAATTTATTATATGGTCTGACTCACATCAATTTGTTGCCTGATGGGAGTTTAACTCAGTCCAAGATAACAAGAGCAAAGACACTGAAACAGAAAGACAATTGTTTGAGTTGATTTCTCTTCCCTGGCATTTTCAAGCAGGGCCCATTACTTTATCCTCACTCTCAATACTGTGTAGCTATGTTGTCCCATATTTGTTATATTTTGTCAATTGAGGAACTGAGATTTCTTTGTCCATTTATCTTAACCTAGTTCTATAATGTTATTTATTTCATTATGAATGTGTCTCATTTTTTTTGATAAGACATTCTTTCTCCTTACTTTTGCCCAAGGTCGATGTCTCTATAATTTCCAGATCACTCTGTTATCTATTTCACTTGTTCAAAGCAAGCTGCACGTTTGTAGGAAAACTAAAGTCACATGAAACACTGAACAAAGATGCTGGAGTAGGAAAAGGGAGAGATTGGGGGGGCATTTAGATTTCCTCTTAATACTAGAAGTGGTGATTGAAGTTCTTAGGGAAACAAAGTTTTTAAAGCATGAGTGACATCCAGAATCCCTGTTTCATTAGAAAGAGACATTATACAATAAGTTCCCTTAATGTATGGAGTTTTTTCAGTTTTGTTTACTGACGTATCCAAGTGACTCCATTAGCTCCTGGCATATAATAGGTGCTTAATATAGGGAGCAGTGGCTGTGCTTTCTGGAGCAGCCATGATGAGATACCCCATGCCCAAGGTAAAAGAAATCCAAGTAAGATGGTAGGTGTTGTGAGAGGCATCAGAGGGCAGACAAACAAACCATAATCACAGAAAACTAGTCAATCTAATCACACAGACCACAGCCTTGTCTAACTCAGTGATACTAAGCCATGCCATGTGGGGCCATCCGAGATGGGCGGGTCATGGTGGAGAGATCTGACAGAAAGTGGTCCACTGGAGAAGGGAATGGAAAACCACTTCAGTATTCTTGCCTTGAGAACCCCATGAACAGTATGAAAAGGCAAAATGATAGGATACTGAAAGAGGAACTCCCCAGGTCAGTAGGTGTCCAATATGCTACTGGAGATCAGTGGAGAAATAACTCCAGAAAGAATGAAGGGATGGAGCCAAAGCAAAAACAATACCCAGTTGTAGATGTGACTGGTGATAGAAGCAAGGTCTGATGCTGTAAAGAAATATTGCATAGGAACCTGGAATGTCAGGTGCATGAATCAAGGCAAATTGGAAGTGGACACACAAGAGATGGCAAGAGTGAATGTCAACAATCTAGGAATCAGTGAACTAAAATGGACTGGAATGGGTGAATTTAACTCTGATGACCATTATATCTACTACTGTGGGCAGGAACCCCTTAAAAGAAATGGAGTAGCCATCATGGTCAACAAAAGAGTCTGAAATGCAGTACTGGATGCACTCTCAAAAACGACAGAATGATCTCTGTCTGTTTCCAAGGGAAACCATTCAATATCACAGTAATCCAACTCTATGCCCCAACCAGTAATGCTGAAGAAGCTGAAGTTGAATGGTTTTATGAAGACCTCCAAGACCTTTTAGAACTAACACCCCCAAAATATGTCTTTCATTATAGGGGACTGGAATACAAAAAGTAGGAAGTCAAGAAACACCTGGAGTAACAGGCAGATTTGGCCTTGGAATACAGAATGGAGCAGGGCAAAGGCTAATAGAGTTTTGCCAAGAGAATGCACTGGTCATAGCAAACACCTCTTCCAACAACACAAGAGAAGACTCTACACATGGACATCACCAGATGGTCAACACCAAAATCAGATTGATTATATTCTCTGCAGCAAAAGATGGAGAAGCTCTATACAGTCAACAAAAACAAGACCAGGAGCTGACTGTGGTTCAGATCATGAATTCCTTATTGCCAAATTCAGACTCAAACTGAAGAAAGGAAAACCACTAGACCATTCAGGTATGGCCTAAATAAAATTCCTTATGATTATATAGTGGAAGTGAGAAATATATTTAAGGGCCTAGATTTGATAGACAGAGTCCCTGATGAACTATGGAATGAGGTTCGTGACATTGTACAGGAGACAGGGATCAGGACCATCCCCATGGAAAAGAAATGCCAAAAAGCAAAATGGCTGTCTGGGGAGGACTTAGAAATAGCTATGAAAAGAAGAGAAGTGAAAAGCAAAGGAGAAAAGGAAAGATATAAGCATGCAAATGGAGAGTTCAAAAGGATAGCAAGAAGAGATTAGAAAGCCTTCCTCAGTGATCAATGCAAAGAAATAGAGGAAAACAACAGAATGGGAAAGACTATTGATTGATCTCTTCAAGAAAATTAGGGATACCAAGGGAACATTTCATGCAAAGATGGGCTCAATAAAGGACAGAAATGGTATGGACCTAACAGAAGCAGAAAATATTAAGAAGAGGTGGCAAGAATACACAGAAGAACTATACAAAAAAGATCTTCACGACCAAGATAATCACGATGGTGTGATCACTCACCTAGAGCCAGACATCCTGGAATGTGAAGTCAAGTGGGCCTTAGAAAGTATCACTATGAACAAAGCTAGTGGAGGTGGTGGAATTCCAGTTGAGCTATTTCAAATCCTGAAAGATGATGCTGTGAAAGTACTTCACTCAATATGCCAGCAAATTTGGAAAATTCAGCAGTGGCCACAGGACTGTAAAAGGTCAGTTTTTATTCCAATCCCAAAGAAAGGCAATGCCAATGAATGCTCAAACTACTGCACTAATTGCACTCATCTCCATGCTAGTAAAATAATGCGCAAAATTCTCCAAGCCAGGCTTCAGCAATACGTGAACCGTGAACTTCCAGATGTTCAAGCTTGTTTTAGAAAAGGCAGAGGAACCAGAGATAAAATTGCCAACATCCACTGGATCATGGAAAAAGCAAGAGAGTCTAGAAAAACATCTATTTCTGCTTTATTGACTATGCCAAAGCCTTTGACTGTGTGGATCACAATAAACTGGAAAATTCTGAAAGAGATGGGAATACCAGACCACCTGACCTGCCTTTTGAGAAATTTGTATGCAAGTCTGGAAGCAACAGTTAGAACTGGACATGGAACAACAGACTGGTTCCAAATAGGAAAAGAAGTACATTAAGGCTGTATATTGTCACCCTGCTTATTTAACTTATATGCAGAGTACATCATGAGAAATGCTGGGCTGGAAGAAGCACAAGCTGGAATCAAGATTTTCGGGAGAAATATCAGTAACTTCAGATATGCAGATGACACTGCCCTTATGGCAGAAAGTGAAGAGGAACTAAAAAGCCTCTTGATGAAAATGGAGGAGGAGAATGAAAAAGTTGGCTTAAAGCTGAACATTCAGAAAACGAAGATCATCACATCTGGTCCCATCACTTCATGGAAAATAGATGGGAGAACAGTGGAAACAGTGACAGACTTTATTTGGGAGGGGGACTCCAAAATCACTGCAGATGGTGACTGCAGCCATGAAATTAAAAGACACTTACTCCTTGGAAGGAAAGCTATGACCAACCTAAATAGCATATTAAAAAGCAGAGACATTACTTTGCCAACAAAGGTCTGTCTAGTCAAGGGTATGGTTTTTCCAGTGGTCATGTATGGATGTGAGAGTTGGACTGTGAAGAAATCTGAGCGCCAAAGAATTGATGCTTTTGAGCTGTGGTGTTGGGGAAGACTCTTGAGAGTCCCTTGGACTGCAAGGAGATCCAACCAGTCCATTCTAAAGGAGACCAGCCCTGGGTGTTCTTTGGAAGAACTGATGCTAAATCTGAAACTCAGTACTTTGCCTACCTCATGCAAAAAGTTGAATCTTTGGAAAAGACTGTGATGCTGGGAGGGATTGGGGGCAGGAGGACAAGGGGACGACCGAGGATGAGACGGCTGGATGGCATCACTGACTCAATGCACAAGAGTTTGGTGAACTCCCCGGGTTGGTGATGGACAGGGAGGCCTGGCGTGCTGCAGTTCATGGGTCGCAAAGATTTGGACACGATTGAGCAACTGAACTGAACTGGACCGATAGACATTTATTGAATGATTAAATTCAACTCTCCTTCTGTCTGGAAAACAGACTGATACATTGGAAAGATCACTGGCTTTGAATTGATCATTTATCTAACAATGAATGTTGGATTTACCTAAGAATTCAGTTACAGACTACTTTCTCTTCTAAATCTATATTTTTTCCTTAGCTGTTATCATCTACTCTTGCGACTTCAATTACCACCTATAAGCTGATAATGCCCTCATTTCTATTTCTATCTCTTCCAACTTGACATCTCTGCTTTACTGACCCACAGACATCTCAAACTCATTATATTTAAGCTTGATCTCATTATTTCCCTCCCCCCCCCCAACATATAAGCTGTTGAAATGAGTTGAATCAATCCTGCAGTGGTGCACATGACATTGATTGAGTCCAATTTTAGTCTTTAATAAGTTCCAGCATGTTATTTTCAGCAGCAGACTGATGGTACACTCTTAAGAAAATTCTCCTTACTTATCTTACATGCACCAGCTTATCAGAATTAGAGAGAAATAGAAACATAAACAACTCTCAATTGCTCTTCCTCCTACCTATTATCCTAGAAAATTTCAAGTTTAAGATGAGTTAATTTTGAGTTTGAGATCTATTCAAGCTCTGAGACATAGAATAAGAGGTTGAGAAGGACGATCAGGATTAGAGCCATAGTATAGTCTCCATGTGAATGAAAGTGTATGTAAAAGGAATAGATCATTGTAACTTTGAATGACACAGGAAATGTTAGATCAAATATTAGGGTCAGTACAGGATTTCTAACATTAGTATCAGCACTACTGACACCTTGGGCCAAATAATTCTATGCTGGGTGGGTAAATGGGAGAGCTCCTCCCTGTGTATGCTTACTGGAATCCCTGGCCTCTATTTATTAGACAACAGTAACACTATCCCCTCAATTTTAACAACCTGAAATTTCTTCAGACATTGCTAAATGTCCCCTGAGTGACAAAAATTTCGCCCAATTGATAGCCATTGATATAGGAGAATTGCTTTACCAGAGATTAATGATCTGAGAAATATTTTGAATGGGCATGGGTTATCACACAATTACTATAACTAAATACAAGATTACATTATGGCTTGCTGGGAAGCCAGTAAATTACTCTGTTATATTTGTGAAACATAAATCATAGAATTTCAATAATTGATAAAGGGAAATATCTTTATCAGTTTAGAAGACTACTTCAGAGAAAAGCAAGTTTCTAACACCTCTTAGCACCTAACGGAAAGGAAGTCGATTACATGAACTAAAAAGCAGTATTGTGATTCTAAATGACAGCACTGCCTTTATCAGGTACTGGAAGAACATAGAAACTAGCTATTTAAAGAATCAAGCCACCATAGAATAAATTTGAAAAAATCTCTGCGCTTAGTTGCTCAGTCATTTCTGATTCTTTGCAACCCCATGGACTGTAGCCTGTCAGGCGCCTCTGTCCATGGGAATTCTCCAGACAAAAATACTGTGGTGTGTTGCCATGTCCTTCTCCAGAGGATCTTCCCAACCCAGGTATCAAATCCAGGTCTCCTGCTTTGCAGGTGGATTCTTTACCATCTGAGCCACCAGAGAAGCCCAGGTATTAATTCTATGATAATTCTATTCAAAAGGGACTCATGAAAATAAGAATCTCAGAGAATTCCAGGCAAGGGCTCATATACTCCTGTCCTTAGTCCAATTTCATGAACAACAAGATCCCAAATGGTCATTCTTGAATCATTGGTGGCACTAATATCTAAGATACCATATCATTCCTTGGTCTTCACTGTCTCCAATCTTTTGCTATTTTCAAGAAGGGATTCAATGACACTTTCAGATTAGATGTTACTTGGTGTAAATACATAGTGGTTTTCCTAGATTAAAATCTAAAGGTTTCAAGCTATGCTTACAAGATTTGCAAAACAAGACACGCATTCTCACCTACTTAATGGAAATGGAAACTATTTATCCCCCATTAGGCCTTTTTGGAATTCCCAGAGTACCTGTTAGTCTGTTTTAGCAAACATGTCTGAAAAATTGTTCTTGCCTCCAGAGAGTATCTATAGTCCCTGTCAGCTATGTTGTCCTTGTTGCTGTTGTTCAGTTGCTCAGTCATGTCCAAATCTTTGCAACCCCATGGACTACAGTGTGCCTGACTGCCCTATCTTTCACTATCTCCTGGAGTTTGCTCAAACTCATGTCCACTGAGCTGATGATGCCATTCAACCATCTCATCCTCTGTTGTCCCTTTCTCCTACTACCCTCAATCTTTCCAGCAACAGGGTCCTACATAACTCTTTCCTGACTCAATTTATGGGGTAGAGGATAGATACAGAGGATGATGAGCTAAGAGAAAAGGCCTCTCCAAATAAAAGTCCTTTCTGTGACCTGAAATAGACTTAATGGCTATATCCATAACCATATATGCATGCATATGCAACATATATAATAAAAGGTTCACAATAGAATTATTTTTCTAAGTGACATATATTGTTTTTTCTTTTTACTCCCTTCTGTTCTATTTCATATTATCAAAAAGTTGCTTGTAACTGGCTGACTTGATTTCACTACTTAATGGGTTATGATCTGCAGACTGAAAACTATTCTTTTAGGGTGACTAGATTTACTAAGAAGAAAAGTGAAAGGCAAAGGATATAAGGAAAGATATATCCATCTGACTGCAGACTTCCAAAGAATAGCAAGGAGATAAGAAAGCCTTCCTAAATGACCAGTGCAAATAAATAGAGGAAAACAACAGAATGGAAAAGACTAGAGATCTCTTCATGAAAATTAGAGATACCAAGGGAATATTTCATGCAAAGATGGGATAATAAAGGACATAAATGGTATGGACCTAACAGAAGCAGAAGATGATGTGGCAAGAATACACTGAAAAACAAGATAAAAAGATCTTAATGACCCAGAAAACTATGATGCTGTGATCACTCACCTAGAGTCAGACATCCTGGGGTGTGAAGTCAAGTGGGCCTTAGGAAGCATCACGAACAACAAAGCTAGTGGAGGTGATGGAATTCCAGCTGAGCTATTTCAAATCCTGAAAGATGATGCTGTGAAAGTGTGGTAGTCAATATGCCAGCAAATTTGGNAAGAGACAGGGCTTGGGACTGATGCACGGGGATAATCCAGAGAGAGGGTGTGGGGCGGGAGGGGGGAGGTGGGGGTCGGGATTTGGAGTTCATGTACACTGGTGGCTGATTCATGTCAATGTATAGCGAAACAAATACAGTATTGTAAAGTAAAACAAACAAAAGAATAAAAATTAATTAAAAAAAAAGAAGAGGTGGCAATAATACAAAGAAGACCTACAATAAAAGGTCTTTAGTTCAGTTCAGTCACTCAGTCATGTCTGACTCTTTGCAACCCCATGGACTAGCATGCCAGGATTCCTTATCCAACACCAACTCCTGGAGCTTACTCAAACTCATGTCTATCAAGTCAGTGATACCATCCAACCATCTCATCCTCTGTCATCCCCTTCTCTTCCCACCTTCAATCTTTCCCAGCATTAGGGTCTTTTCCAATGAGCCAGTTCTTTGCATCAAGTAACCAAAGTATTGGAGTTTCAGCTTCAGCATCAGTCCTTCCAGTGAATATTCAGGACTGATTTCCTTTAGGATTGACTTATTGTATCTCCTTGCAATCCAAGGGACTCTCAAGATCCTTCTCCAACACCAAACTTCAAAAGCATTAATTATTTGGTGCTTAGCTTTCTTTATAGTCCAACTCTCACATCTATACATGACTACTGGAAAAAATATAACTTTGACTAGACATACATTTGTTGGCAATGTCTGCTTTTTAGTATGCTGTCTAGGTTGCTCACAGCTTTTCTTCCAAGGAAAGAAAATTTTAATTTTATGGCTTCCAGTTTGAGCTGCTTCAAATCCAAAAAGGTTTTAATGACCCAGAAAAGCACCATGGAGTGATCACCCATCTAGAACCAGACATCTTAAAGTGTGAAGTCAAGTGGGCCTTAGGAAGCATCACTAAGAACAAAACTAGTGGAGCTGATGGAATTCTAGCTGAACTATTTAAAATACTAAAAGATGGTGCTATTAAAGTGCTGCACTCAATATGCCAACAAATTTGGAAAACTCAGCAGTGGCCAAGGACTGGAAAAGGTCAGTTTTCAATTCAATCCCAAAGAGGGACAATGTCAAAGAATGTTCAAACTGCCACACAATGTCACTCATTTCACATGCTAGCAAAGTAACGCTCAAAATCCTTCAAGCTAGGCTTCAACAGTACCTGAAAAAAGAATTTCCAGATGTTCAACCTGGATTTCGAAGAGGCAGAGGAACTAGAGATAAAATTACCAACATGCACTGGATCATAGAAAAAGCAAGATAATTTTGGAAAAGCAACTACTTCTGCTTCATTGACTACACTAAAGCCTTTGACTGCGTGGATCACAACAAACTGGAAAATTCTTAAAGAGATGGGAATACCAGACCACATGACCTGCCACCTGAGAAATCTGTATGCAGGTCAAGAAGCAATAGTTTTAATCAGACATGGAACAACGGACTGATTCCAAATTGGGAAAGGAGTACGTCAAGGCTGTATATTGTCACCCTGCTTATTTAACTTATATGCAGAGTACAGCACGTGAAATGTCGGCTTGGAAGAATCACAAGCTAGAATCAAGATTGCTGGGAGAAATATCAATAACCCCAGATATGCAGATGACACCACCTTTATGGCAGAAAGGGAAGAGGAACTAAAAAGCCTATTGATGAAGGTGGAAGAGGAGAGAGAAAAAGTTGGCTTAAAACTCAACATTCAAAAAGCGAAGATCATGGCGTTCGGTTCCCTTACTTCATGGCAAATAGATGAGGAAACAATGGAAACAGTGACAGACTTAATTTTCTTGGGCTCTAAAATCACGCAGATGATGACTGCAGCCATGAAATTAAAAGACACTTGTTTCTTGGAAGAAAAGCTATTACACTCCTGGACAGTGTATTAAAAAGCAGAGACATTACTTTACCTACAAAGGTCCGTATAGGCAAAGCTATGGATTTTCCAGTAGTCATGTATGGATGCGAGTGTTGAACAATAAAGAAGGGTGAGCACTGAAGAACTGATGCTTTTGAACTGTGGTGCTGGGGAAGACTCTTAAGAGTCCTTGGACAGCGAGGAGATCAAACTAGTCAATCCTAAAGGACATAAATCTTGAATATTCATTGGAGGGACTGATGCTGAAGCTGAAGCTCCAATACTTTGGCCACCTGATGCAAAGAACTGACTCACTGGAAAAGACCTTGATTCTGGGAAAGACTGGAGGCAGGAGGAGAAGGAGATGACAGAGGATTAGATGACTGAATGGTATCACAGACTCAGTGGATATGAGTTTGAACAAGCTCTGGGAGATAGTGAAGTACAGGGAAGGCTGGCGTGCTATAGTCCATGGGGTTGCAAAGAGTCAGATATGACTGAGTGACAGAACAACAAGAAGATTTACTTTAAGAATGATATAATTTGAAAATAGTCAAATATTGATGTTATGTCCAGTTTTGCACTGGTATTTGCAAGAAAAATAGAAACACATGGTATTTTTTTAATACACATTTGATTTTTCTTAAAGGATATCAGCAGATATTAGTGAGGGCATTAGCAAGGACTGAGGTTATTAAAAGAGAAAAGACCTTGAACTAATTTTGAACTGAATTTTGTTTTGTTTTATTTTTTTACCAATGGTGACTGAAGACAATATATCTAACATACAACTTCTGTATACTGGAAAAAATGTCCAAATTTAATAGTCTATCTGGAAACAATCCATAATGACAAGGCATAGTGTTAATGAAAAAAAAAAAGTCTTGTTTTTAAAACCAGATAGAAGAACTTGTATGAAATAGACTCCTGGAAGCCAATTCTTTTAATCATGATGCAGAAAATTAAAAGGCTGTAGTAATGGCTATTTAGATTTTATGGAAGACATGCTTCTCTCCGTACAAGCTATTATGCAAAGTAGCCAGGTGATGGGCACACAAAAATTCAGAACCAGCCCATCATGACTCTCTGGAGATTCACAACCTAAAGTATTTGAGTACTTTGCTGAAAATGCCAGGAATTGGGGTGTGGTGGTGGAGCACAAATGGTTAAGAGCCAGACATGTTATTCGTAGCAGTTGGCTAGAAAGACTAAGAAAACACCACATTTTTTTACCCTTCATTTTTGCATATTTAGCAGGTATTCTGACTGTCCACAAGTGTCTAACTTGGAATGGGTGTTGAGACCAGAAATGAGGTTAAGACTGACCTATCATGTAGCTAGATAAAGTGAAAAACAATAGGAAGTTCCCAGATGAAACATTAGTGTGGCTGATAGCAGTGAAGTGAAGTGAAGTGAAGTCGCTCAGTCGTGTCCGACTCTTTGCGACCCCATGGACTGTAGCCTACCAGGCTCCTCCCTCCATGAGATTCTCCAGGCAAGAGTACTGGAGTGGGTTGCCATTTCCTTCTCCAGGGGATCTTCCCAACCCAGGGATCAAACCCGGGTCTCCTGCATTCCAGGCAGACGCTTTAACCTCTGAACCAGCAGGGAAGCCCAGTGAAAGCAATGCTGAATTGTGGTACCAGGAACTCTAAGATGATAATGAGTACTGTTGTAGACTTTGGTCCCTCCCTGTCCAGTATAAAATGGATGACAGGTGAATATTTGCACTCTATCTAATGAGATGAAACATTAGTGTGGCTGATAGCAGTGAAGTGAAGTGAAGTGAAGTGAAGTGAAGTCGCTCAGTCGTGTCCGACTCTTTGTGACCCCATGGACTGTAGCCTACCAGGCTCCTCCCTCCATGAGATTCTCCAGGTGAGGCCACTATCTGTATAAAAAGAGCTGACAGAAAACAGGGTGCATCTAATACAGGGGGAGTCTACAAATATGATCAATTTCCCACAGGTGAATAGGAAATGATAATTTTCTTCAATCTGTGAGTCCAGTGTTTGGGAACTAAGGCAAGAATATGAAGCATCTGTCCTTTGCCTAGGAAAAATTCACAGTTGATTGTGTCTAATTTCCATGAGAAACAAGAAAAGCTAAGGTAGAGTGAGCCACAAAATGAGGTTGGAGTGATTGCCATTATAAACAAGGGAATCTGCTTACTTATAACCACAGATTTTCCAATGAACAGTGGTTTATGAACATGTGGCTCCTCCAGAGAAGTCTCGCAAGTTTCAGAAGGCATACATTACCCAGGGGCCTACTTCTGTAGGGTGGAAAGCATCAGAGACAGAAAGGAAAGTGCTAATCTTGAAAAAGAGTATGAATTCACATCAGAGGTAATTTGGAATCTGCATTATAGCCCAGCTTTATACAATCATCTTTGTGAGTGTGTGTGTGTGTGTATGTGCGTGCGTGCACATGCCCCAGGAGAGGATATCACAAAGTTCAGTGTTGCTCAGTATGTGATAATCTGAGCCTGTGAGCCTAGCTTAGATTATTAAAGAATTGATTATTTTATCATCATTGCAAGAATTTATTCCTGAGATATAAATGGTAGCATATACTACAAAATTTTTGCCAGAAACAGAAAGTTGCATGGGGTCTCAGCATATACCCAAGTTTTGTTCCATTTAGGGTTTTGACATGTTTGGACATACTTAGCGGACCAGTTGAAAAGCAGTCTTAGGAGCCAAGCTATCAGAGGGACCAAAGAACCTCTTGGAAAATGAAATAACTCACTCACAGGAAAGAAAAAGTTGCAGAACTCAAGATGAGTTCAAAGACAATAGGTCAGTCCCATTAGAAAAAGTGATTACAATTATAGCAGAACTGTATATCACTCAGATGGATTAGTCACCGACCCAGCTCACTCAAAAGGACTCATATTTTTGAGTCCTAGAGTCAGATATGACTAAGCAACTGAACTGAACTGAGAGGGATACCAAACAAGAAAAAGAGTGAAAAGTGTAATGAGCTGTTACACCTCATCACACAGCATTACACAACTGTTTCACCTTGACTATACTGTATACATGACACATTAAGTGTTTATTCCTTACTTTGAACTTTCAGGACCAACAGTGTCAGCAACCTGAGGTAGGAGATGGCATCCTCAGTTCATATATCCCTCTCAGGCAAGGGCAGTTGATATCTTCAATCTTACCATTAAAATTTCCAAGAATATCATTAGCAGCAAGACCCTTCAATAGTTATAAGTAAAGTAATGAGTGGTGCCTTCAAACCATGCAATGGATTCCATAGCTCTTTGGGGACATAGACAAGGACAGGAGTCATTACTACAGCAAGAAGAGGAAGAAAATGAAAGGCACAAAGTAGCAGCCAAGAGGACTGGTTCACATGGCATCTGCGAAATGTCCTAAGGACTCTCGAATCTAATTGTGATGCACTGGGCCCTTGAGAAGGAAGAAATAGAGCAGGTACTAGATTTCTTTTTAAAACGAATGAGCCCAGAGTTATAGAAATACTATTTGATGATTGCTAAAATAACTCTATTTTACATTCATGATGATATGACCCAGGAAATGAAAGTTATTTATGGTTATGTTACTATTCTAGTTAGAAAATAAATATGCAACAGAAAAACTGACTATATTAATAAAATGAGGGAAAATCAGGCAAAGTCATTGTGGCTAGTAATGTTAATGGCCTAATTTATAAAACTAGAAGTGGATGATCTAGGGGCATAAGGAGTAATATCAATAATCCCTTAGAAAAAACAAGATGGTAAAGGAGTAGGAAGATATAGACTTCATCTCTCTCCACAAACGCATCAAGAATACAAACAGAACAATTTTCACAGAGCACCAGTTGAACATTAACAGAAGACCTTGAACATCAGAAAGGACAAGAAATATTCCTGCATAACCAGGTAAGAGAAAAGAGGGGAAAAAGAAGATGAGAGGAAGCAGGATAAGACCCACACTCCTGGAGTGGGGGCACCTGAAGGAGCAGAGAGATTCCCACATCCAGGAAAATTCTCTCACCAATGGGAAATCAGTTGGGGCAGAAGAGAATCACCTGGAGCTGTCAGAGGAAAGCAAATGGGCCATTTTGGGGCAGGCAGGACAGAGTGAGACCTACACA
Source organism: Aepyceros melampus (assembly GCA_006408695.1). NCBI lineage: Eukaryota > Metazoa > Chordata > Mammalia > Artiodactyla > Bovidae > Aepyceros > Aepyceros melampus. The sequence continues at coordinate 369,184 of SJXQ01000260.1, forward strand.
GATGACCTAGGCCACAACCCTGTGTGCTTCAGCCTGGAACATGTGTCTGCCTGTGTGCACGGGGCCTGGGTGCTGGATCATGAGCAAACCAAGGGAGAGGACTGCTACTGGCTGTGAGAAGAAAGCCTGAGGTGACTGGAGTGAGGAAATATGCAACAGGAAATCTCATGGAAGAAACTCAAACTACCATAGAAGCAAGGTGCCTTAGTTGAGTGATGCACAGGGATAGAGCCACGATTGCAGCCTCTCTCCCCACTTTCTGGCCCCTTCCCCACCCCAGGCACAAGGAAAGGGCTTTACCAGGGCTGGTCCTCACACATCTGCTGCCAGCCATTAGGAGGGTCCCCTGCTGGAGCTGCCCATCTTGTGACAGTGGCTAGGAGCTAGGAAAGGCTCCCACTAGGGTCAGATCTCTCATTCTGTGTCACCACCAGGGCCTAGTCTTTTGTGGCTGCTGACCCCCTGTGTACCTGTCCCTGCCAGGGTTCCTTTGACTTCAGCAACTGTGCCACCTCCTCACCCTGTCCTCACTGGGGCAGACCCGAGTACTCTAGTGCGCTTCAGGAGCAGACACCTATCGATGGCCCACATACAGAGGTGAGGTTAAAACCACAGTTGAATCCCAGGGGCCATACAACTAAAGAAGAAAAGCTGCTATCTTTCCTTGCAGCTGCACAAACTGCATATTGACACCCCCATGGCTGGCTTGGTAAAAACTCACTGCACACAAAATATCTGAACAGATGAATGCTCCCATAGACAAGACAGGCCTAGCTTTAGCAGCTGCAGGCTTCTGGAGGACACATAGCGGTCCATATAGGGGTTGGGCCAGGCTCGAGTCTGAGCTGTCCCCACAAAACTCACAACACATTCAGATCCATAATTCCTGCTATCCTGGGACCTGACTTCAGTGGATCCACCCTGGTGGCCTAGTGAAAGCAATGTCTGAGAGACACCAGGACCAATTGCTGGCATACCCACAGCAGTGCCAGCATAAAGGTAATCTGAGAACCCACACAATGGGTGAAAGGTAACAGTGCACACCCACAGGTGAACAACTCCAGAGGAGGAATACTTGGTGGCTTCTGTACTAGTAGTAGTGCTCCAACCCAACCTACCTCACACCACACATAAGAAACACAGCTTAAAAATAGATCTGAGGACCTCTACTCCAACAGCTAAGGAGAGACCCTGCCTCTGACAGGGTGGTGACAACTATGGTGCAAAGAGCAGTCCCTGCTCAATATCCAAGGCAGGCTCTGGTCACCACAGCAACAGTCAAGCCCAGTATCATGGGTCTGGCTAGAAGAGTTATAGTCATGTTCATGTTGGGGTAGGGCCAGATCAGAATTTGAGCTGCCTACATAGCTCCCACAGTGGGTCCAAGTGTGTAACTACTGCAGTACTAGGATCTAATATCAGTGAATCTTCAGTGGTGGCTGAGTGAAAACACTTGAAAGTCACCAGGGGCCAAATGCAGACATTCCCACAGTTAAGGTGTGACTGAGAGCAGTTCCAACAACAGTATACTTTGTGAGCCCACACAAAACGTGAAAGGGGACACAACAGAATACAATCACAGGTGAACAGCTTCAGAAAAGGAAAACTCACTGGTTTCTATCTTGGCAGAAGTGTTCCAATCCTACCTACCTTGCACCCAGATCAGAATCACAGCTAAGGAACAAATCTGGGGGCCTCTGCTCCAGTAGCCAAGAAACTATCCAATCCCTGACAGGGCAGTGACAACTGCAAAGCAAAGGGGAGATCCCATTCAATACGTAGGGCAGGCTCTGACCAACACAACCCCTATCAAATGCCCTATCAAGGGGGAAATGGAACAAGCCTCTGGACAAACCTCATCCACCAGGAGGCAAACAATGGAAGCATGATAAACTACAGCCTATGGAAAGGAGATCATGAACACAGTAACTGTGACAAAATGAGACAATATAGAAATATGTTGCAGACAAATAAGCAAGATAAAAACCTACAAGAACAATTAAATGAAGAGGAAATAACCAATCTATCTGAAAAAGTATTCAGATTAATGATAATAAAGATGATTCAAGATATTGGTAATAAGACACAAATCGAGAAGGTACCAAAAATTTAGCAAAGAACAAGAAAACAGAGATGAAAAAGACAAGAACTGAAATGAAAAATACACAAGAAGGAATCAATAGCAGAATAACTGAGGCAATGCATGTGATGCTGTTGCTTAAGTTGTGTCCAACTCTTTGCGACCCCATGGACTGTAGCCTCAATGGACTGCCAGGCTCCTCTGTCCATGAAATTCTCCAGGCAAGAATCCTGGGGTGGTTTGTCATGCCCTCCTCAAGTGACCCAAAAGACATAGTGATGGAAATCTCTGCTGTGGATTAGAAAAAAAGAAAGAAAATAAATGAGAATAATCCCAGAAAACTTTGGGACAACAGTAAACACAACATTTGAATTATAAGGGTCCCAGAAGAAGAAGACAAAAGGAAAAGGCCTGAGAAAATATTTGATGACATCATTTTGAAAACTTTACTAACATAAGAAGGGAAAAAAAAAATCATTCAAGTCTGAGAAGTGCAGAGAGTCTGTGCAGAGAGGCCCATGAAAGATAAACCCAGGAGGAACATGCTGAGATATACATTAATTAAATTAATAAAAATTAAATACAAAGGAAAAATTAAAAGCAACAAGAAAACAGAAACAAAAAACATACAACAGAAACCCCATAAAATTTCAGCTGACTTTTCAGCAAAGACTCTGTGGGCCAGAAGGGAGTGGCAGGATATATTTAAAGAGGTGAAAGAAAAACTTTCAACCAAGAATACACTAACCAGCAATACTCTCATTCAGATTCAACAGAGAAATCAAAAGCTTTATAAACATGCGAAAGCTGAGAGTTTAGCATCACCAAACCAGCTTTATAACAATTGCTAAAGGAACTTTTCCAGGCAAAGAACACAGCTTTGATTCATGGAACTAACATTCCAAGTTCCTATGCAATATTGCTCTTTACAGCATCAGACTTTATTTCCATCACCAGTCACATCCAGAGCTTGGTGATGTTTTTGCTTTGGCTCTGTTTCTTCATTCTTTCTGGAGTTATTTTTCCATTGATTTCCAGTAGCATATTGGGCACCTACTGACGTGGGGAGTTCATCTTTCAATGTCCTATCTTTTTGCCTTTTCATACAGTTAATGGGGTTTTCAAAGCAAGAATACTGAAGTGGTTTGCCTTTCCTTCTCCAGGGGACCAGGGTTTGTCAGAACTCTCCACCATGACATGCACATGGCTCATAGTTTCATTGAGTTAGACAAGGCTGTGTTCCATGTGATTAGATTGGTTAGTTTTCTGTGATTGTGATTTTCAATGTGTCTGCCCTCTGATGGAGAAGGATAAGAGGCTTATGGAAGCTTTCTGATGGGAGAGACTGACTGAGGAGAAACTAGGTCTTGTTCCGATAGGTGGGGCCATGCTCAGTTCAGTCACTCAGTCGTCTCTAACTCTTTGCGACCCCATGAATCGCAGCACGCCAGGCCTCCGTGTCCATCACCAACTCCCAGAGTTCACTCAGACTCACGTCCATTGAGTCTGAGATGCCATCCAGCCATCTCATCCTTGGTCGTCCCCTTCTCCTTCTGCCCCCAATCCCTCCCAGCATCAGGGTCTTTTCCAATGAGTCAACTCTTCCCATGAGGTGGCCAAAGTACTGGAGTTTCAGCTTTAGCATCATTCCTTCCAAAGAAATCCCAGGGTTGATCTCCTTCAGAATGGACTGGTTGGATCTCCTTGCAGTCCAAGGGACTCTCAAGAGTCTTCTCCAACACCACAGTTCAAAAGCACCAATTGTTTGGTGCTCAGCCTTCTTCACAGTCCAATTCTCACGGCCAGTAAACCTTTAATACAATTTTCTGTTGATGGGTGGGACTGTGTTCCCTCTCTGTTATTTACCTGAGGCCAAACTATGGTGGAGGTAATGAAGATAATGGCGACTCCTTCAAAAAGTCCCATGCATGCATGCTACATGCAGTGCCCCCAACCCTGCAGCATGTCACACCGCCTCCACTGTAGCCTCCTGGACACTCATGGGCAAGTCTGGGTCAGTCTCTTGTGGGGTAACTGCTTCTTTCTCCTGGGTCCTGGTGCATGCATGATTTTGTCTGTACCCCGTAAAAGTCTTTTTCCCAGTCCTGTGTAAATTCTGGCGGCCCTATGTTGGGGTTAATGGAGACTTCCTCCAAAAGGTCTTATGCCATACCAGGTCTACTGCACCCAGAACCTCTGCCCCTGTGGCAGTCCACTGTTGATCTGTATGTACCTACACAGAAGACACTCAAACACAGCTCTGTCTCATTCTCTGTGGGGTCTCTGGGACTTGGTGCATACAAGGTATGTTTCAGCCCTCTAAGCATCTCTGGTGGGAGTGGGGTTGATTCTAAATGAGATTTTGCCCCTCCTACCATCTTGCTGGGGCTTATCCTTTGCCCTTGGACATGGTATATCTCCTCTAAGTCAATACAATGGTGCTCAGCCACCACTTCAGCACCTAGCATCTTGCTGGGGATTCTCTGCCCTTGGACGTGGGGTATCTCCTCACTGCCACTTCAGTGCCATGCGGCCACCACTCCAGTGCCTGCCGTCTTGAAGAAAGTAGGGGAAACCACTAGACCATTCAGGTATGACCTAAATAAAATCCCTACAATTATACAGTGGAAGTGAGAAATAGATTCAAGGCATTAGATCTTATAGACAGAGTGCCTGAGAAAATATGGATGGAGGTTCGTGACACTGTAGAGGAGGCAGTGATCAAGACCACCCTGAAGAAAAAGAAGTGCAAACAAGCAAAATGGTTGTCTAAAGAGGTCTTACAAACAGCTGTGAAAAGAAAAGAAGTGAAAAGCAAGGGAGAAAAGGAACGATATACTCATTTGAATGCAGAGATCCAAAGAATAGCAAGAATAAGAAAGCTTTACCCAGTGATCAGTGGAAAGAAATAGAGGAAAACAATAGAATGGGAAAGACTAAAGGTCACTTCAAGAAAATTAGAGATACCAAGGGAACATTTCATGAAAGACGAGCACAATAAAGGACAGAAATGGTATGGACCTAACAGAAGCAGAAGATATTAAGAAGAGGTGGCAAGAATACACAGAAGAACTGCACAAAAGAGATCTTCATGACCCAGATAATCACGAGGGTGTGATCACTCACCTAGAGCCAGACATCCTGGAATGTGAAGTTAAGTGGGCCTTAGAAAGCATCACTATGAACAAAGCTCGAGTGGTGATGGAATTCCAGTTAAGCTATTTCAAATCTAAAAGATGATGCTGTGAAAGTGCTTCACTGAATATGCCAGCAAATTTGGAAAACTCAGCAGTGGCCACAGGACTGGAAAAGGTCAGTTTTCATTTCAATCCCAAAGAAAGGCAATGCCAAAGAATGCTCATGCTACCATACAATTGCACTCATTTCACATGCAAGTAAAGTAATGCTCAAAATTCTTCAAGCCAGGCTTCAACAGTACATGAACCATGAAATTCCAGATGTTAAACCTGGATTTAGGAAAGGCAGAGGAACCAGAGATCGAATTGACAACATCCATTGGATCATAGAAAAAGCAAGAGAGTTCCAGAAAAACATCTACTTCTGCCTTATTGAGGAGAAGGTAATGACAACCGACTCCAGTACTCTTGCCTGGAAAATCCTATGGACAAAGGAGCCTGGTAAGCTGCAGTCCATGGGGTCGCAAAGAGTTGGGCACGACTGAGTGACTGAACTGAACTGAGCTGAACTTATAGAGGGTAGGGAAGAGTGGCATAGGTGGGGAGGGGATAAGAATGGGACTTCTCAATATAAACCTTTATTTATTGCTTTATTTTTAAAACATTTGAGTATATTATGTATTCAAAGCAATATAAATAAATAACATTTTAAAGAAAACATTATCTCCTCTACAAGCCTTCCTCATTTTAAACAAGATTTAGTCTTTTCCTTTTCTATGTTCCAACACTATTTTTATTTTTTTTTAAATTTTTTAAAATATAAATTTATTTATTTTAATTGGAGGTTAATTACTTTACTGTATTCATTGATTAGCTCTAGTAATTTTCTGGTGGAGTCTTTAGGGTTTTCTATGTAGAGGATCATGTCATCTGTAAACAATGAGAGTTTTACTTCTTTTCCAAGTTGGATTTTTTATTTCTTTTTCTGCTCTGATTGCTATGGCCAAAACTTCCAAAACTATGTTGAATAGCAATGGTGAAAGTGGGCACCCTTGTCTTGTTCCTGACTTTAGGGGAAAGCTTTCAGTTTTTCACCATTGAGGATAATGTTTGCTGTGGGTTTGTCATATATAGCTATTATTATGTTGAGGGATGTTCATTCTATTCCTGCATTGTGGAGAGTTTTTATCATAAATGAATGTTGAATTTTGTCAAAGGCTTTCTCTGCATCTATTCAGATAATCATATGGGTTTTATTTTTCAATTCGTTAATGTGGTGTATTACATTGATTGATTTGCGGATATGGAAGAATCCTTGCATCCCTGGGATAAAGCCCACTTGGATCTTGGTGTATGATCTTTTTAATGTGTTGTTGGATTCTGATTGCTAGAATTTTGTTAAGGATTTTTGCATCTGTGTTGCTCAGTGATATTGGCCTATAATTTTCTTTTTTGTGTGTGGCATCTTTGTCAGGTTTTGGTATTAGGGTGATGGTGGTCTCATAGAATGAGTTTGGAAGTTTACCTTCCTCTACAGTTTTCTGGAAGAGTTTGAGTAGGATAGGTGTTAGCTCTTCTCGAAATTTTTGGCAGAGTTCAGCTGTGAAGCCGTCTGGCCCTGGACTTTTGTTTGCTGGAAGGTTTCTGATTACACTTTCAATTTCCATGCTTGTGATGGGTCTGTAAAGATTTTCTATGTCTTCCAAGTTTAGTTTTGGAAAGTTGTACCTTTTGAAGAATTTGTCCATTGCTTCCACGTTGTCCATTTGATTGGCATATAATTGCTGATAGTAGTCTCTTATGATCCTTTGTATTTCTTTGTGTTGTCTGTTGTGATCTCTGCATTTCCATTTCTAATTTTAATGATTTGATTTTTCTCCCTTTGTTTCTTGATGAGTCTGGCTAATGGTTTGTCAATTTTATTTATCCTTTCAAAGAACCAGCTTTTTGCTTTGTTGATTTTTGCTCTGGTCTCTTTTGTTTCTTTTGCATTTATTTCTGACTTAATTTTTAAAATTTCTTTGCTTCTACTAACCCTGAGGTTCTCCATTTCTTCCTTTTCTAGTTGCTTTAGGTGTAGAGTTAGTTTATTTCTTTGACTTTTTCTTGTTTCTTGAGGTATGCCTGTATTGCTATGCACTTTCCCCTTAGCACTGCTTTTATAGTGTCCCACAGATTTTGGGGTGTTGTGTTTTAATTTTCATTCCTTTCTATGCATATTTTGATTTGTTTTTTGCTTTCTTCTGTGATTTGTTGGTTATTCAGCAGCGTGTTGTTCAGCCTCCATATGTTGGAACTTTTAATAGTTTTTTCTTCTGTAATTGAGATCTGATCTTACTGCATTGTGGTCAGAAAAGATGCTTGAAATGATTTCGATTTTTTTGAATTTATCAAGGCTAGGTGTATGGCCCAGGATGTGATCTATCCTGGAGAAGGTTCAGTGTGTGCTTGAGAAAAAGGTGAAATTCATTGTTTTGGGGTGAAATGTCCTATAGATATCAATTAGGTCTAACTGGTTTATTGTATCATTTAAAGTTTGTGTTTCCTTGTTAATTTTATGTTTAGTTGATCTATCTATAGGTATGAGTGGGGTATTAAAGTCTCCTACTGTTATTGTGTTATTGTTAATTTCCCCTTTCATGCTTGTTAGCATTTTTCTTACATATTGTGGTGCTCCTATGTTGGGTGCATATATATTTATAATTGTTATATCTTCTTCTTGGATTGATCCTTTGATCATTATATAGTGTCTTTCTTTGTCTCTTTTCACAGCTTTTGTTTTAAAGTCTATTTTATCTGATATGAATATTGCTACTCCTGCTTTCTTTTGGTCTCTATTTGCATGGAATATCTTTTTCCAGCCCTTCACTTTCAGTCTGTATGTGTAAAGCTTTTGATTTCTCCTTCTTATTTGAATGAGATCCTTGCTGGGTACAGTAATCTGGGCTGTAGGTTACTTTCTTTCATCACTTTAAGTATGTCTTGCCATTCTCTCCTGGCCTGAAGAGTTTCTATTGAAAGCGCAGCGGTTATCCTTATGGGAATCCCCTTGTGTGTTATTTTTTTGTTTTTCCCTGGCTGCTTTTAATATTTGTTCTTTGTGTTGATCTTTGTTAATTTGATAATATGTGTCTTGTGGTGTTTTGCCTTGGGTTTATCCTGTTTGGGACTCTCTGGATTTCTTGGACTTGGGTGATTATTTCCTTCCACATTTTAGGGAAGTATTCAACTATTATCTCCTCCAGTATTTTCTCATGGTCTTTCTTTTTGTCTTCTTCTTCTGGGACTCCTATGATTTGAATATTGAGGCATTTAAAACTGTCCTGGAGGTCTCTGAGATTGTCCTCATTTCTTTTAATTCGTTTTTCTTTTTTTATCTCTGATTCATTTATTTCTACCATTCTATCTTCTAATTCACTAATCCTATCTTCTGCTTCTGTTATTCTACTGTTGGTTCCCTCCAGAGTGTTTTTGATCTCACTTATTACATATTGTCATTATGGAGTCATTATATATTGACCTTTTTTATTTCTTCTAGGTCCTTGCTAAACCTTTCTTTCATCTTCTCAATCATTGTCTCCAGGGTATTTATCTGTGATTCCATTTTGATTTCAAGATTTTGGATCATTTTCACTATCATTATTTGGAATTCTTTATCAGGTAGATTCCCTATCTCTTCCTCTTTTGTTTGGTTTGGTGGGTATTTATCCTGTTCCTTTACCTGCTGGGTATTCCTCTGTCTCTTCATCTTGTTTATATTGCCGAGTTTGGGGTGTACTTTCTGTATTCTGGCAGTTTATGGAGTTCTCTTTATTGCGGAGTTTCCTTGTTGTGGGTGGGGTTGTACAGATGGCTTGTCAAGGTTTCTTGGTTAGGGAAACTTGTGTCCGTGTTCTGGTGGGTGCAGCTGGATTTCTTCTCTCTAGGGTGCAATGAAGTGTCCAGTAATGAGTTATGAGATGTCAGTGGTTTTGGAGTAACTTTGGGCAGCCCGTATATTGGAGCTCAGGGCTGTGTTCCTGTGTTGCTGGAGAATTTGCATGGTATGTCTTGCTCTGGAACTTGTTGGCCTTTGGGTGGTGCTTGGTTTCAGTGTAGGTATGGAGGCGTTTGATGAGCTCCTGTCAAGTAATGTTTCCTGGAGTAGGAGTTCTCTGGTGTTCTCAGGGTTTGGACTTAAGCCTCCTGCTTCTGGTTTTCAGTCTTATTTTTTACAGTAGTCTCAAGACTTCTCCTGCCATACAGTGACATTGATAAAGCATCTAGGTTAAAGATGAAAAGTTTCTCCATAGTGAGGGACACCCAGGGAGGTTCACAGAGTTACATGGAGAAGAGAAAAGGGAGGAGGGAGTTAGAGGTGACCCAAATGAGATGAGGTGGAATCAATAGAGGAGAGAGCAAGCTAGCCAGTAATCACTTCCTTATATGCACTCCACAACTGGACCACTCAGAGATGTTCTCAGAGTTATACAGAGAAGAGCAGAGGGAAGAAAGAGACAGAGGTGGCCAGGAGCATAAAAGGAGGGAATCAAAAGGAGAGAGAGATCCAGCCAGTAATCAGTTCCCTAAGTGTTCTCCACCATCTGGAACACAGAGATTCACAGAGTTGTGTAGAGAAGAGAAGGGAGTAAGAGGAGACAGAGGCAACCTGGTGGAGAAAAAGTAGAGTCCAAAGGGGGGAGGGGGGAACAGTCAAGCCAGTAATCACACTCCCAAGTAAAAACGGTTATTGAAGATTGGATTCTTAAAGGTACAAAAGTGATAACCAAAAAGCAAAGATTAAAAATCTAGAGTTTGGAATTTAAAAATACAATATTAAAGAAAAGAAAAAAAAAAGAAAGAGGAAAAAAGTCACAAAAATTATAAATATATGTATATATATGAAGTTTGCTTTATATATATATATGAAATATATATATATATTGCTTCATATATATATATATGAAGTTTGCAAAGTAATAGATTATAAAAGTGAAAATTAAAGGAGTAAGAGGACTTAAAAATTAAAAAAAAATGAATGATCATAAAAATAGTAAAAATATATCTAGGACTTTCTCTGATGTGCTTGTAGGTATTGTGGGGTCAGTTCATTTTTGGATAGTTCCTTGGTCTGGCTTATATTTCTCAAGATCTATAGGCCCCTTCTTATGGAGTTGGTACTAACAACGGGTTTTAATCTATTGCACCTGTCCCTTCCACAGCAGTTCCCTCTGTTTTAGCTTCTTCTGTTTGCTGGTCTCTTCAGTGTCTGATTTCCACTCTGACATAAAGGGGGCAGTGGTGGACCCCTTTATTAGGCTCACTTGCTCAGTCACGCTGTGCGAAGGGAGGGACTCTGCAAACAAATAACACTGGCATGTGCTTGCAATGCCTCAGCCACGCTGGGCCTGCCCCTGCTCACAGCGTGTGTGCCCTCCCGGCCCATACTGCTCAGGCTCTAGGTTGCTCCGCCAGGAACTGTCCGAGGCTGGCTCTGGGCTGCATGCACCTCCCAGGTCTAAGCTGCTCAGGTTCAGGCACTTGGGTAGTCCTCAGAGGCGCAGACTCAGTTGGGCCTGCATTTTGTGCCCTTCCCAGGTCCAAGCAGCTCAGCTGATAAGGTGTTTGGCGAGTACAGTAGCTGCGACTTATTGTCCCCCCGACCCCCCGCAACTCGGTTTTCTGGGTGTACAACTGACACACCTTCTCAGGTAGGTGTTGACTGTCCAGAACCCCAAGAAGTCTTAGTTAGCAAAGAAGCCTGCTTGCAGTTTGGTAGATAATGTCTCTCTGGGGCTGTGATCGCTCCCTTCTGGCTCTGGCTGCCTGTCACCAGAGGGGGATGGTCTGCAGCCAGCTAGTTTTCTTCAGTCCTTTGTTCTGTGTGTGGGCCTGGCGGTGTCTTAGGGCTTTCCTTGTGGTAGCTATCCCACAGTATGGTTTGCTAGACCAAGTTAGTTCCCTCAGATTGCCCTCAGGGCATTCAGGCCAGATCCTTACTCTAAGGAATGCAGCCCACACCACCCTGCCCAGCCCCCTCTTGCTAGTGACCGGTGCAGGCGTCTGTGCTGCTTCTCTGCTGGGGAAGTTACTGTTGGGCTTGTAATCTGTGGGTTTTAATTATTTATTTATTTTTCCTCCCTGTTATGTTGCCCTCTGTGCTACCAAGGTTTGCCACAGACTCAGCAGTGAGAGTGTTTCCTGTCGTTTGAAACTTCTCTCTTTTTAAGACTCCCTTCCCAGGACGGAGCTCCATCCCTACCTCTTTTGTCCTTTTTTTTGTCTTTTATATTTTTTTCCTACTTCCTTTCAAAGACAATGGGCTGCTTTTCTGGGTGCCTGATGTCCTCTGCCGGCCTTCAGAAGTTGTTTTGTGGAATTTACTCAGCGTTTAAATGTTCTTTTGATGAATTTGTGGGGGAGAAAGTGGTCTCCCCATCCTATTCCTCTGCCATCTTAGGACCGCTCCCACACTATTTTTTAAATTAATTAATTTCTTTTAATTGAAGGCTTTTTACTTTACAATATTGTAGTGGTTTTTGCCATATATTGACATGAATCAGCCATGGGAGTACATGTGTTCCCCATCCTGAAAACCCTCCCACTTCCATCCCCATCCCATCCCTCAGGGTCATCTGAGTGTACTGGCCTTGAGCGCCCTGTCTCATGCATTGAGCCTGAACTGGCAATCTATTTCACATATGGTAATATATATGTTTCAATGCTATTCTCTCAAATTATCCCACCCTCACCTTCTCCCACACAGTCCAAAAGTCTGTTCTTTATATCTGTGCCTCTTTCACTGTCTCACATATAGGGTAATCATTACCATCTCTCTAAATTCCATATATATTCATTAATATACTGTATTGGTGTTTTTTTTTCTGGCTTACTTCACTCTGTATAATAGGCTCCTGTTTCATCCACCTCATTAGACCTGACTCAAATGCATTCTTTTTAATAGCTGAATAATATTCCATTGTGTAAATGTACTACAGCTTTCTTTTCCATTCATCTGCCAATGGACACCTATGTTGCTTCCATGGACAGGCTATTGTAAACATTACTGTGATGAACATTGGGGTACGTGTGTCTCTTTCAATTCTGGTTTCCTCAGTGTGTATGCCCAGCAGTGGGATTGCTGGGTAGTATGACAGTTCTATTTCGAGGTTTTTAAGGAATCTCCACAGTGTTCCCCATAGTGGCTGTACTAATTTGCATTCCCACCAACATGTAAGAGGGTTCCCTTTTCTCCACACCCTCTCCAGCATTTATTGCTTGTTGACATTTTGATAGCAGCCATTCTGACTGGTGTGAGATGGTACCTCATTGTGACTTTGATTTGCATTTTTCTGATAATGAGCAATGCTGAGCATCTTTTCATGTGTTTTTAGCCATCTGTATATCTTCTTTGGAGAAAAATCTGTTTAGTTCTTTGGCCCATTTTTTGATTGAGTCTTTTATTTTTCTGGAATTGAGCTGCAGGAGTTGACTGTATATTTTTGAAATTAATTGTCAGTTGCTTCATTTGCTATTATTTTCTCCCATTCTGAAGGCTGTCTTTTAACCTTGCTTATAGTTTCTTTTGTTGTGCAAAGGCTTTTAATTAGGTTCCATGTGTTTATTTTTACTTTTATTTCCATTACTCTTGGAGGTGGGTCATAGAGGATCCTGCTGTGGTTTATGTTGGAGAACACTTTTCCTGTTTTCCTCTAGGAGTTTTATAGTTTCTTGTCTTACATTTAGATCTTTAATACACATTGAGTTTATTTTTGTGTATGGTGTTAGAAAGTGTTCCAGTTTCATTCTTCTACAGGTGGTTGACCAGTTTTCCCAGCACCGTTTGATAAAGAGATTGTATTTTTTCCATTGTATATTCTTGCCTCCTTTGTGAAAGATAAAGTGTCCATAGGTGTGTGGATTTATCTCTGGGCTTTCTGTTTTGTTCCATTGATCTATATTTCTGTCTTTGTGTCAGTACCATACTGTCTTGATGACTGTAGCTTTGTAGTATAGTCTTAAGTCAGGCAGGTTGATTCCTCCAGTTCCTTTCTTCCTCAAGATTGTTTTGGCTCTTTGAGGTTTCTTTGTTTTTAATTTCCAAACAAAATATGAAATTATTTGTTCTAGTTCTGTGAAAAATACCATTGGTAGCTTGATAGGGATTGCATTGAATCTATAGATTGCTTTGGATGGTATACTCACTCTTACTATATTGATTCTTCTGGTCCATGATCATGGTATGTTTCTCCATTATTTGTGTAATTTTTGATTTCTTTCATCAATGTTTTGTCGTTTTCTATATATAGGTCTTTTGTTTCTTTAGGTAGATTTATTCCTAAGTATTTTATTCTTTTCATTGCAATGGTGAATTTACTTTTTCCCTTAATTTCTCTCTGTTTTCACATTGTTAGTGTATAGGAATGTAAGGGATTACTGTGTGTTAATTTTATATCCTGAAACTCTATTCATTGCTTAGCTATAGTTATTTTCTGGTGGAGTCTTTAGGGTTTTCTATGTAGAGGATCATGTCATCTGCAAACAGTGAGAGTTTTACTTCCTTTCCAATTTGGATTCCTATTATTCCTTTCTCTTCTCTGATTTCTGTGGCTAAACCTTCCAAAAGTATGCTGAATAGTAGTGGTGAGAGTGGACACCCTTGTCTTGTTCCTGACTTTAGGGGAAATGCTTTCAATTTTTCACCATTGAAGATAATATTTACTGTGGGTTTATCACATATGGCTTTTACTATGTTGTGGTATGTTCCTTCTATGCCTGCTTGCTGGAGGGTTTTTTTTTTTTAAATCATAAATGAATGTTGAATTTTGTCAAAGGATTTCTCAGCATCTATTGAAATAATCATATGTGTTTTTTTTTTAATGTTTCAATTTGTTAATGTGATGTATCACATTGATTGATTTACTAATACTGAAGAATTCGTGCATCCTTGGGATAAACCCCACTTGGTCATGGTGTATGATCATTTTAATATGTTAACTTTATACCTAAAGCAACTAGAAAAAGAAGAAATGAAGAACCCCAGGGTTAGTAGAAGGAAATAAATCATTAAAATTAGGGCTTAAAAAAACGAAAAAGAAGCAATGGAGACTATAGCAAAAATCAACAAAACTAAAAGCTGGTTCTTTGGAAAGATAACTAAAATAGACAAACCATTATCCAGACTCATCAAGGGAAAAAAATGGAGAAGAATCAAATCAACAGAATTAGAAATGAAATTGGAGAAATTCCCACAGACAACAAAGAAATGCAATGTATATGAGAGACTAATATCAGCAACTATATGACAATAAAATGGACAACTGAGAATAAATGATGAATTCTTAGAAAAGTATAATCTTCCAAAACTGAACCAGGAAGAAATAGAAAATACTAAATGTGAATGTGGTATATCACATTGATTGTGTATTGATGGTGTATCACAAACCCATTACAAGCATAGAAATTGAAACTTTAATTTAAAATCTTCCAACAAACAAAAGCCCATGACCAGATGGCTTCACAGGTGACTTCTACAAAAAACTGAGAGAAGAGCTAACACCTATCCTCAAACTCTTCCAAAAAACTGCAGAGGAAGCTAAACTGTCAAACTCATTCTATGAGGCCACTTTTCACCCTAATACCAAAACCAGACAAAGGTGCCACAAAAAAAGAAAATTGCAGGCCAATATCACTGATGAACTTAGATGCAAAAATCCTCAACAAAATTCAAGCAAACAGAACCCACACTATTTATATGCATTTTTAAATAACACTTCAGAGTTAGTACCATAATTTTTGTTTCTTTTTAGTTAATCCTACAAAGCATTATTAATGCATCTCTGTCTCTTTCATGATGTTCACTGTGCCTGGCTAGTGATAGCTGCCCAATAAATTGTCTTTTGGATGAATATAACCTTTTCAACTACATCTGTCTTAATGAATTTTTTTTCATATAGCATCTTGCTTTTGATTTTTATTGTATTTGTCACTCTTTTGTAGTAGAATTATTTATTTAGATGTGTTTGTCTTTATGAGATTGTGAATCCTTGGAGTTATAGTAGATTTTCAATTGGAGTGATGAACTGAGAGACTTTGAAAAATTAGAATTAAAAAAAAATTAAGTTAACAAATGATACCAATACTATCATAATACTTAGTGATATCTAAGATGACCATTCTCCAATAATAGAGTCTCAGTAGTGAAAATAAAAATCTAAACTTCAAAAAATCTTTGTTCATGGAAGAGAAAAAGGAGAGAGGAGGAGGATAGTCCAATAAAAATACTTTTAAAAAATATTGTTCATTACACTGATGTCTTTATCCCTGGAGACCTCAGACATCCTAAGTCCTTTATTCAAGGGTATGCAGAAATCTTTTAAGCTGTTTTTAGAATCTCCTTTTGGTTTGGTTCCCAGAATTTCAATGATTAATTTTAAAATTCATTCATGGTATTTATTCATTCACACTTTAAGGAAGAACAACACTATGTAGAACAAAACTAATAAATTGGGATAGAAATTCCAAGAATGACAGAGATATTACCCTAGAGCACATAAATTACTTGAATGCATGAAAATCCCTTGGCCTAGCTGAAATGTACTTATTTTAAAATGCATTCATTCAGCAAATATTCTTTGAACATCTACCATGCTAGACACTATGAAGTATTACAATAAAAATAAAATGTGATCTTTGTCCCCAGGGAGGCAGTATGTCAAAGTGGTTAAAAACACTAGAGTGTTAAACACATAGTGGTTAAACCTATAATTTTAATAATAATTGAAGTATTGCTTCTCTCTTTACTAGTTGCATGGCCTTGATCAAGTTACTTAAACACTATGCTTAGTTTCCTGTCAAATAGGGACAATAGTAGCTATTTCACAGGATTTTTATAAAGGTTTAAGTGAAATAATGGACAT
This sequence comes from Aepyceros melampus, assembly GCA_006408695.1. Lineage (NCBI taxonomy): Eukaryota > Metazoa > Chordata > Mammalia > Artiodactyla > Bovidae > Aepyceros > Aepyceros melampus. The sequence goes on from SJXQ01000260.1 coordinate 385,299, forward strand.
ATAGTGCTTTGCACAGAGCTTAGCATATAATAACAACTCCAAGAGTGTTTTTCAGTCTTATCACCTAAAAATAGAAGTATTCTTTTCTGTAGTCAACCTTTTCATAATATTAGATTCATCTTCTTTATTATAGTTTAAGACTTCATTCCAAATACAGATAGACTTGATATTCATACATGATACTCTTATCCTAATTCTTGCACTCTAAGAGGCATGAGGGAACAATTTCTTAGAATACTGACAGCAAGGGCTTGGCTTGGTGTTTTTTTTTTTAAAGCAATTTTGCTTCTATTTTTCAACAGTGAGATTGGCATGTGAATTTCTTGTAATGTACTGATTAAGTTTGGACTGACAAAGATGACCTTGAAGTGATTAGAAAATATCCTCTCTCCTGTCATCTGAGAAATATTAATAAAATTGGTATTTGAAAAATTCCTTCAATTATTGTGGAATTTGTCAATGAAATCATTTGGGCCTGAAGTTTGCTTTGTGGGAAATTTTGTAATTACATATGTTATTTTCTTAATTGTTTTTTGTCCATTCTGTGTACATTTTAGTAAGTGGTGTTTTCCTCAGAATTTGACCATCTCACATCATTTACTGACATTGAATTATTCATAATGTTCTCAAAATGTATTGGATATGTTGTGATGTCTTTTTTTCATTTCTGAGATAGGTAGGGCATTGCGGGTTCTCTCATTCATTCTCTCTTTCTCTCTCTTTCTTATTTCAGTCTAACAGTTTAAGAAATATTTAGCTTTTATAAAAGAACCAACTTTTGGCCTTGCTGACTCTTGTCAATTTTATGTTTCAGCAATTTCTGCTCTTACCTTTATTATATCGTTCCTTTTTCTTCTCCTTTTCTCTGGGTTTAATTTCATATGCTTTATTGAGATGGGTGCTTAGATCACAGACATTCAACTTTCTTCTTCTTAGCTATACACTCCCTTCTAAACATGGCTTTAGCTGCACATTGTAAGTTTTAACATGTTGTATTTTCAGTATTACTCAGTTCAAAATTTTCTAATTTCAATGGTGGATTTGGTTCAGAAGCATATTGCTTAGTTTCTTCAAATATATGAGAATTTGTTTATGTTTCTTTTTGTTATTGATTTCTAGTTTAACATATTCTGTATAACTTGAATCCTTGGAAATTGATTGAGACTTAGTTCAGTTCAGTTTAGTCACTCATTCGTGTCTGACTCTTTGCTACCCCATGAATCACAGCACTCCAGGCCTCCCTGTTCATTAACAACTCCCGGAGTTCACTCAAACTCATGTGCATCGAGTCAATGATGCCATTCAGCCTTCTCATTCTCTGTCATCCCCTTCTCCTCCTGCCCACAATCCCTCCCAGCATCAGGGTCTTTTCCAATGAGTCAACTCTTCCCATGAGGTGGTCAAAGTATTGGAGTTTCAGCCTAGCCTCAGTCCTTCCAATGGACACCCAGGACTGGTCTCCTTTCAGTCTTGGGTCTCCTTACAGTCCAAGGGACTTGCAAGGGTCTTCTCCAACATCACAGTTCAAAAGCATCAATTCTTCGGCACTCAGCTTTCTTCACAGTCCAACTCTCACATCCATACATGATCACTGGAAAAACCATAGCCTTAACTGGACAGAACTTTGTTGGCAAAGTAATATCTCTACTTTTAAATGTGCTATCTGGGTCGGTCATAACTTTCCTTCCAAGGAGTAAGCGTCTTTTAATTTCATGGCTTCAATCACCATCTTCAGTGATTTTGGAGCCCCCAAAATAGTCTGACACTGTTTATACTGTTTCCCCATCTATTTCCCATGAAGTGGTGGGACCAGATGCCATGATCTTAGTTTTCTGAATGTTGAGTTTTAAGCCAACTTTTTCACTCTCCTCTTTCAGTTTCATCAAGAGGCTTTTTAGTTCCTCTTCACTTTCTGCCATAAGGGTGGTGTCATCTGCATATCTGAGATTATTGATGGTACAATATATGTAAATTTTTGTAATACCACATACACACTTGAACGTATATTCTGCAGCAGTTGGGTACAATGTTTTATTTATGGCTATTAGGTCAAGTTTCTAGATTATATTTTTCATATCATTTATATCTTTATACTTATTTGTTCTACTTTATCAGTTATGGCAATAAGTCTATGAAAATATTCCACTATAATTGAGGATTTGTCCATTTCTCCTTATAATTTTTGTTTTGCATATTTTTAGTGCTATGTCACTAGGTACATACAAATTTAGAATAGTTCTATCTTCATTGGTAAATTAAGGTTATCATGAAATATTCTTTTAACTCTAGCAAATTTTTCCTTAAAGCTTACTTTGCCTGATAATATAGCTATGCCAACTTTCTTATTCTTTCTCTTATTTCTTTCTCTTCTTATTTTCCCATCTTTGTTTTCAATCTTCCAGTATTTTTTGATTTAATTTCTGTATCTTTTAACTTTATTCATATAGGAAGAATACAGTTGAGTTTTATGCTTATCTAGTAGGATAGTTTATATCATTTAATTAGATCAGTTACTCTAACTGTAATGTATTTAATATTTGTTATATATACATGTGTGTGTGTGTGTGTGTGTGTGTGTGTGTGTGTGAGTGTGTGCCCTTAATCGTTCAGTCATGTCCAATGCTTTGCGATTCCAGGGACTATAGCCCTCCAGTTTTCTCTGTCCATGGGGATTCTCCAGGCAAGAATACTGAAACGGGTTGCCATACCCTCCTCCAGGGGATCTTCCTAACTCAGGGATCAAACCCAGATCTCCCACATTGCGAGAGTCTTTACCATCAGAGCCACCAGGGAAGCCCATGAATACTGGAGTGAATAACCTATTTCTTCTTCCTGACCCAGGAATCGAACCAGAGTGTCCTGCATTGCAGGCGGATTCTTTACCAGCTGAGTTACCAGGAAGCCCACATATGTATGTGCATTATACATATTTTTTACATACACAGCTTAAATCACTGCTAGCTGTGCTGCCTGTTTCTGTTCTGTTTTTCTCTCCAGTCTTTCCTTCTTTTAAATTGATTTTAGTTATTCTATTTTAATCCTCTATTAGTCTGTTAAACTTGTGTGCTGTGCTAATTTGCTTCAGGTGTGTCAAACTCTGAAGGTCAGGTGTGTGACCTTATGGACTGTAGACTGTCAGGATCCTCTGTCCATTGGATTCTCCAGGCAAGAATACTGGAGGGAGTTGCAATGTCCTTCTCTAGGGGATCTTTATGACCCAGGGATAGAAACCACATCTCTTATGTTTCTTGAATTGGAAGGCAAGTCCTTTACCACTAGCGCCATCGGTGAAGCCCTTGTTAACTCCTAGAGATTACTACAGTGTCCTTGGCTTATCTATGTATGTATATATCTATATACAGAGAAGACAATGGTGCTCCACTCCAGTACTCTTGCCTGGAAAATCCCATGGATGGAGGAGCCTGGTTGGCTGCAGTCCATGGGGTCACTAAGAGTCGGACACGACTGAATGACTTCACTTTCAGTTTTCACTTTCATGCACTGGAGAAGGAAATGGGAACCCACTCCAGTGTTCTTGCCTGGAGAATCCCAAGGACGGTGGAGCCTGGCGGGCTGCCATCTATGGGGTCGCACAGAGTCGGACACGACTGAAGTGACTTAGCATAATATAGCATATCTATATAAAACACCTTCTGGAAAATATAACTACCTTTGAATCTCTGAACTACATTTATCCAATTTATATTCAAATTTTCTCACATTTTTAAGTTATTCAAATATTTTAAACTCTACAAATATTTTAAACTCCATAGTCATTATTCATTTCAGATCTACTCAGATATTTACCAATCTCTGTGGCTAGTCATTCCATGCTCATCTCTCTGCTTCCAAGCACAATGTTTTTATTTTTCCTGAAATGCATCCATTAGTATTTTATTTAGTATGGGATTCTTGGTGAAAAATTCTGTTTTATCTGAATATATATTTCAAAATATTTATGTTGACTGTGGCTTCTATGTTTATAGTGCATTCTTTCAGCACATTGGAGATATATTTCCACTGCCTTTGGTCTCTCTTTTTTTTTTCCCCCTGATGAGCAGTCAGCAATAGATACTATTGTGTTTCTTCAATGATAATATGTCTCTTTATTCTTTGGTTACTTTTATGATTTTCTCTTTGTCTTTGGTTTTCAGTTGAATCTTTTCCCTTTTAAACAGGATTGTTTTTGAATGCCAGACATTATAGATGAAAACAGTGTAGTACTAATGAGGCTCTCAATGATATTGTCTTATCCCAAAGAGGAGTTACTTCTGCTTTTGGAGGAGTTTCAGATTACCTTAACATAATCGAGGTCCCTTTAGGGTCCAGTCAAGCTTTGTTTCCCCTATTTCTATCGTATAACTCTTTGAAAAAGTAATGACTTCTGAATTAAGGTCATGAAAGGTGATATAGATTCTGCCTTATTTTCTGGAGCTCTGAGTTGCACTGTAAGAAGATTCACTCCCTGAAGTCGTCATGTCATGAAAAAACATTATCAAATGTTGAAACCATGGAAATACTATAGCCAACATTTGCAGCTGAGCTTAAGGTTTGAATCATTTCAACAAAGGCAGGGAATACATTAATAGAGAAATCTCTAGATGATTTCAGCCTCCAACCAATAAGTGACTCTCACCCTTCAAGACTTCCCAACTGAGGCCTAAGCTACAGTAGAAAAGAGGCAAATAGTAATTTTAATGCCTTGGCTGAATTCCTGAGCCGTGGAAACTTTTAGCAAAATAAAATTGTTGTTTCATGTTTTGGAGTTGTTTATTACACAACAATAGTAAAAGGATGAGTGTTTTGGAGGTTTCAGTGCAATGAGAAAATGAAAATAAGTTTTTTAAAGTAGAAGATTGGAATCTTTAATCCAGTTTTCTGCTGATGAAGCACTGATGCTGAACCTGAAGCTCCAATACTTTGGCCACTGATGCGAAGAGCCAGCTCATTGGAAAAGACCCTGATGCTGGAAAAGATTGAAGGCAGGAGGAGAAGGGGATAATAGAAGATGAGATGGACATGAGTTTGAGCGAGCTCTGGGAGATGATGAAGGATCGGGAAGCCTGGCATGCTGCAGTCTATGGCATTGCTGAGTCGGACATAAATGAAAATAAGTTTTTTAAAGTAGAAGATTGGAATCTTTAATCCAGTTTTCTGCTGATGAAGCACTGATGCTGAACCTGAAGCTCCAATACTTTGGCCACTGATGCGAAGAGCCAGCTCATTGGAAAAGACCCTGATGCTGGAAAAGATTGAAGGCAGGAGGAGAAGGGGATAATAGAAGATGAGATGGACATGAGTTTGAGCGAGCTCTGGGAGATGATGAAGGATCGGGAAGCCTGGCATGCTGCAGTCTATGGCATTGCTGAGTCGGACACGACTGAGTGACTAAGTAAGGACAACATATAAGATTGGAAAGAGAAAAGAGCTGTCATTTTTCCTGGGTGATATAACTGTGTAAATAGAAAATACAGATAATTATTAATATTAACATTTGAGTTTAACAAAGTTTCTGTATACAAAGCCAGTATACAAAAATATGTTGTGTTTTTATATTGCAGTTACAAGCATTCTAACTTTTTAAAAGGAAATAGAAAAGGACCACAAACAGGACACAATGAAGAAGAACAAAGTAGCAGAACTTGCAGTACAAGTTTTCAAGATATTAAAATTGATAGTAATTTAGATAGCATGGTATTGGCACAAGATAGACAAATAGACAAGTGGAACAGAGTAGAGATACCAGAAAGAGACCCATGCGTGTAGGATCACTTCGTCTTTGACAAAAGTGGCATTGCGAAGCAGTGGGAAAAAAATGTTTTTCTTCATTTCCAGTGCTAGAATAATTTTATACCTATTTGGAAAAATAAATTAGATCTATATCTCAAACTTTACCTGCAAATTAACTCCAGGTGGATTGTAGCTCTAAAAGTAAAAAAAAAAAAAAAAAGCCCAGTAAAGCCTTTATAAGTGAATAGAAGAACATCTTCATGCCTTCAGGGTTTGGAAAGACTTTTTAAATTAATGACATAAAGCCAGCTAACTAGAAAGAAAAATATTGATATATTTAAATAACTCAAATTTAAGAGATATTGTTTGTAAAATGACACTGTTAAATCAGGCTGGAAGACATTATTCCTAACATAGATAAGGGATGCAAGGCTGTTAGTTGGGATAGAGACAAAGGAAACACACATTTTAAAAAAGGGCAAAAGTTGTGAACAGATACTACACAAAATAAAGTATCACAATGGTGCCAAATATATGAAAAGGGATATAACTTCTTAGTAAGTAGGAAAATGCACAATTAAATAAACATTCCCCACTAATAGGGCTAAAAGAGAAATAGGTTCAGAATGAGAACCCCATACTACTCTATATGATGCTAGTCATATCATACTTGGAGCATGATATTCAATTCTGGGGACCATGCTATGCAGAAAAAAAAAAAAAAGTTGACAAACCAAAGCATATTTAGAGGAGAGACCTCCAGAAATCTATCATAGCATATGAAGAATGGTTAGAAAAAGTGGAAATATTAACTTGGAGGGGAGAAGTACTCCTGCTACAAAGGAGTTCACAAGAATAGAGATAAGTTTATAATTAGAAGTTACTTGCATCAAAGAGACTTAAAAGGAAACGATTCTCACCTCAACCTCATAAATTTTTTTCCAGAGTTTGAGCTGACCCAAAAATGTAACCAGGAATGCCTCAGGAATTGCGAGTTCACTGTAACAAGAGGTATTCACAAGCAATGCCTGGGCAACCATTTGATCAGTTCAGTTCAGTCGCTCAGTCGTGTCCAACTCTTTGCGACCCCATGAATCGCAGTATGCCAGGTCTCCCTGTCCATCACCAACTCCCGGAGTTCACTCAGACTCACG